>JARQOD010000008.1:45036934-45213367 GCA_033576555.1 Oophaga sylvatica
GAGGCGCTCTGCTGTTCTGGCACCTCAGGCGCTTTGTCAATGTAAAATGCCACCCACAAACCATAATAGCAAAATCAGAACTATAATATAGCACTCCTTCCCTTTTAAGCTTCATACTGTGCCTCTGAAGTAGTTTTTTTTACCACATATGGAGTATTGGCATACACAGAAGTAATTGCAACATTTTGTGGGAAAAATGTCATTTTTCATTTTTACGGCTCACGTTATAAAATTCTATGAAGCACCTGCAGGTTCAATGTACTCACTACACCTCTAGATAATTTACTTGAGGGGTGTAGTCTACAAACTGGGGTCACTTTTGGGGACTTTTCACTGTTTAGGTCCATGAGAGGTCCTTCAAACACAAAATGAAGCTCACATATCATTCCATCAAAGTCTGTACTCAAAAACATCACTCTTTCCCTTCTGAGCTCGGCAGTGTGCCCAAACAGTAGTTTGCCATCACATATGGGCTATTACATTAGAGTCATTCCGTGTCAAGTGGACCAGTGGTCCCCACTCGACCTTCTCCGATTTTGCTGAAAATTTATAAGGATGTACATGTATGTTTGAAAAGAGGTTCTGTAAATTTTTAGGGCCAGTTCTCAAATACATTGGGCACTGTTGACCTTTCACTGGAGGTTCCACCAAGCCTGAGGCTGCAGCTAAGAGGATTTTGCGAACTTTGGCACATAGCCATTAGAGTTCTATACTGGCTATGATGCTGAAATTTGGCATACTAGCTCAACTTTTGCTGCTAAACACGATAAAATTATTACCGGCTATGACAAAACAATATTTCGGCCGCAATTTTTTTGTCAAAGTAGCTTGTAAAACGCGTCGCATAAAATTTATGCCAAACTTTGCCCATCTATAACTCAAGACCAAAAACCAATAGTAACTGGTGCTTTGCCCTGTACACCAAACATCTACATGACTTTGCATTGCTGCAATATCACGGTCAAACCATATGTATTTGTGGAAATATTCACACCCACATATGATGAAAAACTTAAAAAAAACAAATTTTACCTATTTTTAGGTCAAATTTCTCAAAAAGGGTACCCCTAAAATATATTAATTCTGATATCATTAGAAAGAGCACATTTTTCTCTACAAGGATCATTATTTTTTTTTTGGAGTCTTTCAGTTTAAGAAAAGAAAAATGCCACTGAACATGGTGTTATTTATGCGCGTAATGCATTGATTTTGTGTTTGATTTTCAGATTCTTATCATGTTACAGAGTTGTATTGTTGCTAGCAATGTCTATTATAATCAAAAACCTATAAACCTTTCTGGTTATGAAAAGTTATTGACTATTGTTACATTTTAATGCATATATTATTTATTTTTTAGCGATGGAGAATGAAATTGATGAAGAATCGGCCCAGTGCTCTATCGGCCTTGCGAACAATTCAAAGTGCCACCTTAAGACATTCACCCATAGCAAGGATGAGTTGAAATTGTTTACAAGCTTTGGATTGGATGAACAGAAATTGCTGCGTCGACGAGTGGGACTAAATTTTGACAAACATTCACAAATCGTTTACACCATGAAGCTTCATTCTTGACCAAATATGAGCATTTGCAAAAATCGTGTTGCAATCCTTTTGGGAAGAAAGGTCATAACACTATTCAAACCCTTGCGTTGGTCCATTGTGGTTATACCACAACCAATTCCCTAAGAATTGATATTATAATCCTATTAAGAATTGTAATAATGCTGTCTTTCAAGAATTGGCAGCCCCATCGCCTAGGAGCCATGGCCGATAGCCGTGCAGCCCATTGCTGTTGCAGCTGGTGCTGGAATTATTGCAATGATTGACTACTCGGGAATCCAGCATGTATAATTTCTCACAGGCCAGTGAAAGAAGCTAGCTGGTCCATAAGGATGCATAAAATTTATTAATGCATCATGGTCGTCGACTGAAATTTCAGAAATATTTCCAATCCACCAGTTCCTATCGTAAATGCAGGCAATGTATTGCCCTGGCTGGAGGTTTGCAATTGGCACAAAAGGCATTTCTGATCTGACAGATCTATCTACATGGGCAATGAAAGATGATGGGTCATTTGACACCCTTGAAATGTGAATCTTTTTGTCATCAATTGGCACAAACTGGTGATTTTCTCTTGTTACAGCAATTGTATGTCCATCTTTGAACCTTTCCTCTTGAACTACCCGTATTTCGTCAATTTTTTCTTATGGTACAGAAAAAAATTTGATTCCATGCAGTTGCTCGTTGCAAAAGTTGAATAAATCCACCGGGGTCTGTATTTGGTTTTCAGTTGAGCGTTGAAGACTGGCACGAGCTGCCAACCTCTTTGCTGTCCCTCCAATCCCATCACAGGGCGACTTTCCATGACTGGTACCAAAAAAATTCCATTCAGCGCTGATATTGAAATCTGCATTGTGGTGGCACAAGTTGAGAAAATTTTTGAAATTTTTGTACTGGGCTGCAGATCCATCGCTGAAGTAGTGGATATGACGAATCCCATAGATGAGAGTCTTGAGATACTCCACAATTACTGTTAAGAAGTGTGGACTGCAACTGTGTCATGTCGTGAGCAATCACTGATTATGCACAAGCTGATGTTCTGCGCAGCTTCACCATTTAACTCCTTGAAGTAAATTACAAATGGGTGTACTGTAGCTTGACTATTTTCCAAGTGGAAACCTTGAATGGCATCTTGAACAATAAATGAGTAATTTTCAGCAAAGTCCATAAGGATCACAAGCTCTCCAGATCTCAGATTTTCCTTCAACGATTTCAAATAGCTACTTTGATGCTTGGCAATGTAGTGATGGCTACAAAGTTTAGAAATTTTCAAAACCAATTCTTCAATGAAATCTTCTATAGTCAGTTGTCTGGTATCAAGCGTGTCTCGATCAGTGTGAATCCATTGTTTGAACTCCATAATATCTTCAGGGTCACTGTTGACAAACACATTGACTAGAAATTCTTTTAAAACTTCAGGACCCGGGCATTTATCACAACGGCCAAGCATACAGTCCTTGGATTCAATTCCACAGACCATTTTGCATATGAGCTCTTTGTTGTCATCATTGATTGGGCATGCTGCAAGCATTAGTTTGACATTTTGGTGAATGGTACACACACAAACGGAATGTGTTCCAGCAGATCCAACGGTTACGCACCACTTTGGCCGAAGCTCACGAAACTTGGAAAATCCAATTTCAGGGCCATTCCGATCCCGATAGGCAACAAACATTTCCCTCATATTGCTCAGTAATAGTCGCTTTTGCATCTGCTTTTTTTCTCCTGCTATTCGCACTGATACATAGTCTTTTTTACCAGGGCACATTCGACTGAATTCATCATCCTCAAAAAATGCCTGCACCTTTTTCTTCACTTCCTCAGAAACTTTCTTGCCACACTTGATTCTAGGTAAGGCTAAGATCCCATGTTCACATTTAAGCTTTCGAGCTTGTTTGACCATTCATTCAGAGACACTGAATTCGTCTGATATAGCCTTAATGGACCAACTTTTAGGTGCCAATGTCAAGATTTGGACCTTTTCTGCCCGACTGGACACCTGCAGCTTTTGCTTCAAATCTGCCAAAAGGTGATTGTAATCCAGACACATTTTGCACTGTGCTGTTTTTGTTTGCTCAATGTCTTTCGGCTCAAGCCTCCAATTGAAGCAATCTAGCTAGAAAATACATTTTGTACCTGGCTTATCTTTCTCCTTGCATATCCAAGTGAATCCCGCTGGCTTACCCGTGGATATTTCAGAGGAGAGATGCCAATGGATGTTAAGCATGAATTTAGACTTTCAAGAGAACATTCCATTCCATCTGGATCTGATTCAGAGGAAACTGGATCAGCTGATTTTTTCCTGTTAGCAAATTCTTTTCGACATGATGCACACATCTTCTGGCCAGGCTTCACATGATTCTTTGTAAATTCGTTCAACTGGTCAGCTGCTAACAAATTGATAGCTCGCAAATTCTTTTTGGTGCTATGACCTTTCTTCCCAAAAGGATTGCAACACAATTTTTGCAACTGTTCATATTTGGTCAAGAATGAAGCTTCATGGTGTAAACAGATTTGTGAATGTTCGTCAAAATTTAGTCCCACTCGTCGACGAAGCAATTTCTGTTCATCCGATCCAAAGCTTGTAAACAATTTCAACTCATCCTTGCTATGGGTGAATGGTCTTAAGGTGGCACTTCGAATTGTTCGCAAGGCCGATAGAGCACTGGGCCGATTCTTCATCAATTTCATTCTCCATCGCTAAAAAATAAATAATATATGCATTAAAATGTAACAATAGTCAATAACTTTTCATAACCAAAAAGGTTTATAGGTTTTTGATTATAATAGACATTGCTATCAACAATACAACTCTGTAACATGTGATAAGAATCTGAAAATCAAACACAAAATCAATGCATTACGTGAATAAATAACACCATGTTCAGTGGCATTTTTCTTTTCTTAAACTGAGAGACTCCAAAAAAACAAACAAATGATCCTTGTAGAGAAAAATGTGCTCTTTCTAATGATATCAGAATTAATATATTGTAGGGGTACCCTTTTTGAGAAATTTGACCTAAAAATAGGTAAAATTCGTTTTTTTTGTTTTTCATCATATGTGGGTGTGAATATTTCCACAAATACATATGGTTTGACCGTGATATTGCAGCAATGCAAAGTCATGTAGATGTTTGGTGTACAGGGCAAAGCACCAGTTACTATTGGTTTTTGGTCTTGAGTTATATATGGGCAAAGTTTGGCATAAATTTTATGCGACGCGTTTTACAAGCTACTTTGACACAAAATTGCGGCCGAAATATTGTTTTGTCATAGCCGGTAATAATTTTGTGTTTAGCAGCAAAAGTTGAGCTAGTATGCCAAATTTCAGCATCATAGCCAGTATAGAACTCTAATGGCTATGCGCCAAAGTTTGCAAAATCCTCTTAGCTGAAGCCGAAGGCTTGGTGGAACCTCCAGTGAAAGGTCAACAGTGCCCAATGTATTTGAGATCTGGCCCTAAAAATTTACAGAACCTCTTTTCAAACATACATGTACATCCTTATAAATTTTCAACAAAATCGGAGAAGGTCGAGTGGGGACGATTTTTAAAACTGGTCCACTTGATGTGGAATGACCCATTAGTATACGCCATACTGGGGAAATCACACAACAAATTGGGTGGTCCATTTTCTCCTATTACCCTTGAAAAAAATAAAAATTTGGGGGTAAAGCAACATTTTTTTGGGGAAAAATCGTAATTTTCATTGTCACGGCTCAACGTTATTAAATTCTATGAAGCACTTGTGGGTTCAAGGTGCTCATCACACCTCTTGATAAATTCCCTGAGGTAGTTTGCAAAATGGGATTACTTATGAGGGGTTTTCAATGTTTCGGCACATCAAAGGCTTTGCAAACTTGACATAGCATCCACTATCTATTCCAGCCAATTTTGGGCTCCAAAAGTCAAATGGTGCCCCTTCCCTTGCCGTCTGCCCAAAAAGTACTTTTCTACCACAAATGGGGCATCGGCATACTCATGAGAAATTGTATGAATTGATGCATGGGGCATATTGGAGACACGGGGCAGAACGGAGACACGGGGCAGAATAGAGACACGGAGTAGAACGGAGACATGGGGCGGGATGAGGATGGAGACAAGGGGCAGAATGGAGACACAGTGCAGAATGGAGACACTGGGCAGGAAGAGGATGGAGACATGGAGCAGAATGGAGACATGGGGCACAATGGAAACACGGGGCACAATGGAGACACGGGGCAGGATGAGGATGGAGACACGAGTCAGAATGGAGACATGGAGCAGGATGAGAATGGAGTCATGGGGCAGGATGGAGACATGGGGAAGGATGAGGATGAAGAAACGGGGCAGAATGGAGACATGGGGCAGAATGGAGGCATGGGCAGAATGGAGACACGGGGCAGAATGGAGACACGGGCAGAAAGACGGCAATGGAGACACGGGGCAGAATGGAGACACGGGCAGAATGGAGACACGGGCAGATGGAGACACGGGCAGGATGGAGACACGGGAGGCTGGATGGAGACAGATGGGCAGGATATGGTGCAGGATGGAGACAGATGGTGCAGGATCATGGGACAGGATGAAGACAGTTGGGGCAGGATCATGGGACAGATGGGGCAGGATGGGACATCGCATGGGGCAGAATGGATACTCATGAGGATAGGATAGGAGAACATATGGGGTCAGGATGGGAGAACATATGGCTGGAGCCAGAAATGAGGCACATGGGGGCCAGGATGGGGATATTATTACAATAGGGGATAATTAAGGGATATTATTACTGCAGTGATGTATTTATTTTATTTTTTGAGGATACTATTTTAACCCCTTCACCCCCAAGGGTGGTTTTCACGTTAATGACCGGGCCAATTTTTACAATTCTGACCAATGTCTCTTTATGAGGTTATAACTCTGGAACGCTTCAACGGATCTTCGCGATTCTGAGACTGTTTTCTCGTGACATATTGTACTTCATGATAGTGGTAAAATTTCTTCCATATAACTTGCATTTATTTATGAAAAAAATGCAAATATGGCAAAAATTTTGAAAATTTTGCAATTTTCAAACTTTGAATTTTTATTCCCTTAAAACAGAGAAATATGTCACACAAAATAGTTAAGAAATAACATTTCCCACATGTCTACTTTACATAAGCACAATTTTGGAAGCAACATTTTTTTTGTTAGGAAATTATAAGGGTTAAAAGTTGACCAGCGATTTCTCATTTTTACAACAAAATTTACAAAGCCATTTTTTTTCGGGACCACCTCATATTTGAAGTCACTTTGAGGGGTCTATATAGCAGAAAATACCCAAAGTGACACCATTCTAAAAACTACACCCCTCAAGGTACTCAAAACCACATTCAAGAAGTTTATTAACCCTTCAGGTGCTTCACAGGAGCTGAAGCAACGTGGAAGGAAAAAATTAACATTTTACTTTTTAGTCACAAAAATGATCTTTTACAAACATTTTTTTTATTTTCACAAGGGAAAAAGGAGAAAACGGACTGATAAAGTTGTTGTGCAATTTCTCCTGAGTACGCCGATACCCCATATGTGAGGGAAAACCACTGTTTGGGCACACGGCAGAGCTCGGAATGGAAGGAGCGCAGTTTGACTTTTCCAAACCAAAATTGGCTGGAATTGAGAACGGACGCCATGTCACGTTTGGAGAGGCCCCGATGTGCCTAAACAGTGGAAACCCCCCACATGTGACCCCATTTTGGAAACTAGACCCCCTAAGGAACTTATCTAGATGTGTGGTGAGTAGTTTGAACCCTCAAGTGCTTCACGCAAGTTTGTAATGTAGAGCCGTGAAGAAAAAAAATCATATTTTTTCCACAAGCATGATGTTTTAGTCCCCAAATTTTTATTTTCCCAAGGGTAAGAGGAGAAATTGAACCACAAAAGTTGTTGTCCAACTTGTCCTGAGTACGCTGATACCCCATATGTGGGGGGGAACCACTGTTTGGGCGCACGGCAGGGCTTGAAAGGGAAGGAGCGCCGTTTGACTTTTCCAAACCAAAATTGGCTGGAATTGCGAACGGACGCCATGTCGCGTTTGGAGGGCCCCTGATGTGCCTAAACAGTGGAAACCCCCACATGTGACCCCATTTTGGAAACTAGACCCCCTAAGGAACTTATCTAGATGTGTGGTGAGCACTTTGAACCCTCAAGTGCTTCACGCAAGTTTGTAATGTAGAGCCGTGAAGAAAAAAAATCATATTTTTTCCACAAACATGATGTTTTAGTCCCCAAATTTTTATTTTCCCAAGGGTAAGAGAAGAAATTGGACCACAAAAGTTGTTGTCCAACATGTCCTGAGTACGCTGATACCCATATGTGGGGGGGAACCACTGTTTGGGCGCACGGCAGGGCTTGAAAGGGAAGGAGCGCCGTTTGACTTTTCCAAACCAAAATTGGCTGGAATTGCGAACGGACGCCATGTCGCGTTTGGAGGGCCCCTGATGTGCCTAAACAGTGGAAAACCCCACATGTGACCCCATTTTGGAAACTAGCCCCCCTAAGGAACTTATCTAGATGTGTGGTGAGCACTTTGAACCCTCAAGTGCTTCACGCAAGTTTGTAATGTAGAGCCGTGAAGAAAAAAAATCATATTTTTTCCACAAACATGATGTTTTAGTCCCCAAATTTTTATTTTCCCAAGGGTAAGAGAAGAAATTGGACCACAAAGTTGTTGTCCAACATGTCCTGAGTACGCTGATACCCCATATGTGGGGGGGAACCACTGTTTGGGCGCACGGCAGGGCTTGAAAGGGAAGGAGCCGTTTGACTTTTCCAAACCAAAATTGGCTGGAATTGCGAACGGACGCCATGTCGCGTTTGGAGGGCCCCTGATGTGCCTAAACAGTGGAAAAACCCCACATGTGACCCCATTTTGGAAACTAGACCCCTAAGGAACTTATCTAGATGTGTGGTGAGCACTTTGAACCCTCAAGTGCTTCACGCAAGTTTGTAATGTAGAGCCGTGAAGAAAAAAAAATCATATTTTTTCCACAAACATGATGTTTTAGTCCCAAATTTTTATTTTCCCAAGGGTAAGAGGAGAAATTGGACCACAAAAGTTGTTGTCCAACATGTCCTGAGTACGCTGATACCCCATATGTGGGGGGAACCACTGTTTGGGCGCACGGCAGGGCTCGAAAGGGAAGGAGCGCCGTTTGACTTTTCCAAACCAAAATTGGCTGGAATTGCGAACGGACGCCATGTCGCGTTTGGAGGGCCCCTGATGTGCCTAAACAGTGGAAACCCCCCACATGTGACCCCATTTTGGAAACTAGACCCCCTAAGGAACTTATCTAGATGTGTGGTGAGCACTTTGAACCCTCAAGTGCTTCACGCAAGTTTGTAATGTAGAGCCGTGAAGAAAAAAAATCATATTTTTTCCACAAACATGATGTTTTAGTCCCCAAATTTTATTTTCCAAGGGTAAGAGGAGAAATTGGACCACAAAAGTTGTTGTCCAACATGTCCTGAGTACGCTGATACCCCATATGTGGGGGGAACCACTGTTTGGGCGCACGGCAGGGCTCGAAAGGGAAGGAGAGCCGTTTGAATTTTCCAAACCAAAATTGGCTGGAATTGCGAACGGACGCCATGTCGCGTTTGGAGGGCCCCTGATGTGCCTAAACAGTGGAAACCCCCCACATGTGACCCCATTTTGGAAACTATACCCCCTAAGGAACTTATCTAGATGTGTGGTGAGCACTTTGAACCCTCAAGTGCTTCACGCAAGTTTGTAATGTAGAGCCGTGAAGAAAAAAAATCATATTTTTTTCCACAAACATGATGTTTTAGTCCCCAAATTTTTATTTTCCCAAGGGTAAGAGGAGAAATTGGACCACAAAAGTTGTTGTCCAACATGTCCTGAGTACGCTGATACCCCATATGTGGGGGGAACCACTGTTTGGGCGCACGGCAGGGCTTGAAAGGGAAGGAGCGCCGTTTGACTTTTCCAAACCAAAATTGGCTGGAATTGCGAACGGACGCCATGTTGCGTTTGGAGGGCCCCTGATGTGCCTAAACAGTGGAAACCCCCCACATGTGACCCCATTTTGGAAACTAGACCCCCTAAGGAACTTATCTAGATGTGTGGTGAGCACTTTGAACCCTCAAGTGCTTCACGCAAGTTTGTAATGTAGAGCCGTGAAGAAAAAAAATCATATTTTTTCCACAAACATGATGTTTTAGTCCCCAAATTTTTATTTTCTCAAGAGTAAGAGGAGAAATTGGACCACAAAAGTTGTTGTCCAACATATCCTGAGTACGCTGATACCCCATATGTGGGGGGAACCACTGTTTGGGTGCACGGCAGGGCTTGAAAGGGAAGGAGCGCCGTTTGACTTTTCCAAACCAAAATTGGCTGGAATTGCGAACGGACGCCATGTCGCGTTTGGAGGGCCCCTGATGTGCCTAAACAGTGGAAACCCCCCACATGTGACCCCATTTTGGAAACTAGACCCCCTAAGGAACTTATCTAGATGTGTGGTGAGCACTTTGAACCCTCAAGTGCTTCACGCAAGTTTGTAATGTAGAGCCTTGAAGAAAAAAAATCATATTTTTTCCACAAGCATGATGTTTTAGTCCCCAATTTTTTATTTTCCCAAGGGTAAGAGGAGAAATTGGACACCAAAAGTTGTTGTCCAACATGTCCTGAGTATGCTGATACCCCATATGTGGGGGGGAACCACTGTTTGGGCGCACCGCAGGGCTTGAAAGGGAAGGAGCGCCGTTTGACTTTTCCAAACCAAAATTGGCTGGAATTGCGAACGGACGCCATGTCGCGTTTGGAGGGCCCCTGATGTGCCTAAACAGTGGAAACCCCCCATATGTGACCCCATTTTGGAAACTAGATCCCCTAAGGAACTTATCTAGGTGTGTGGTGAGCACTTTGAACCCCCAAGTGTTTCACTAACGTTTATAATGCCCTGGCGTGAAAAAAAAAATATTTTTTTTTTCCACAAAAGTGATGTTTAGTCCCCAATTTTTTATTTTCCCAAGGGTAAGAGGAGAAATTGGACCCCAAAAGTGGTTGTCCAATTTGTCCTGAGTACGCTGATACCCCATATGTTGGGGGGATACACTGTTTGGGCACACGGCAGGGCTCGGAAGGGAAGCAGTGACGTTTTGGAATGCAGACTTTGATGGAATGGTCTGCGGGCGTCATGTTCCGTTAGCAGAGCCCCTGATGTGCCTAAACAGTGTAAACCCCCCACATGTGACCCCATTTTGGAAACTAGACCCCCTAAGGAACTTATCTAGGTGTGTGGTGAGCACTTTGAACCCCCAAGTGTTTCACTAACGTTTATAATGCCCTGGCGTGAAAAAAAAAAAATTTTTTTTTTCCACAAAAGTGATGTTTTAGTCCCCAATTTTTTATTTTCCCAAGAGTAAGAGGAGAAATTGGATCCCAAAAGTGGTTGTCCAATTGTCCTGAGTACGCTGATACCCCATATGTTGGGGGATACACTGTTTGGGCACACGGCAGGGCTCGCAAGGGAAGCAGTGACGTTTTGGAATGCAGACTTTGATGGAATGGTCTGCGGGCGTCTTGTTCCGTTAGCAGAGCCCCTGATGTGCCTAAACAGTGGAAACCCCCACATGTGACCCCATTTGGAAACTAGACCCCTAAGGAACTTATCTAGGTGTGTGGTGAGCACTTTGAACCCCAAGTGTTTCACTAACGTTTATAATGCCTGGGTGAAAAAAAAAAAAAAAAAATTTTTTCCACAAAAGTGATGTTTTAGTCCCCAATTTTTATTTTCCCAAGGGTAAAGGAGAAATTGGACCCCAAAAGTGGTTGTCCAATTTGTCCTGAGTACGCTGATACCCATATGTTGGGGGGATCCACTGTTTGGGCATACGGCAGGGCTCTGAAGGGAAGCAGTGACGTTTTGGAATGCAGACTTTGATGGAATGGTCTGCGGGTCATGTTCCGTTAGCAGAGCCCCTGATGTGCCTAAACAGTGGAAACCCCCACATGTGACCCATTTGGAAACTAGACCCCCTAAGGAACTTATCTAGGTGTGTGGTGAGCACTTTGAACCCCAAGTGTTTCACTAACGTTTATAATGCCCTGGCGTGAAAAAAAAATATATTTTTTTTTCCACAAAAGTGATGTTTTAGTCCCCAATTTTTTATTTTCCCAAGGGTAAGGGAGAAATTGGACCCAAAAGTGGTTGTCCAATTTGTCCTGAGTACGCTGATACCCCATATGTTGGGGGGATCCACTGTTTGGGCATACGGCAGGGCTCGGAAGGGAAGCAGTGACGTTTTGGAATGCAGACTTTGATGGAATGGTCTGCGGCGTCATGTTCCGTTAGCAGAGCCCCTGATGTGCCTAAACAGTGGAAACCCCCCACATGTGACCCCATTTTGGAAACTAGACCCCCTAAGGAACTTATCTAGGTGTGTGATGAGCACTTTGAACCCCAAGTGTTTCACTAAAGTTTATAATGCCCAGGTGTGAAAAAAAAAAATCCTACTTTTTACCTCACACAAATGATGTTTTAGTCCCCAATTTTTTATTTTCCCAAGGTTAAGAGGAGAAATTGGACACCAAAAGTTGTTGTTCAATTTGTCCTGAGTACACTGGTACCCCATATGTGGGAAAAAACTGTTCGGGCACAATTTGGGGCTCAGAAGGGAAATTGTGACGTTTTGGAAGCAGACTTTGATGGAATGGTCTGCGGGCGTCATGTTCCGTTTGCAGAGCCCCTGATGTGCCTAAACAGTAAAAAAAACCCACAAGTGACATAATTTTGGAAAGTAGACTCCCAAGGAACTTTTCTAAATGTGCCCCCCTTCTGGAACTAATCTTTCCTGTAAAGTAAATTAGTAGTGCATTGAGGTGTGGTACAATTTGAAACAATCCTTCATACACAGGCCAGGTTTTTCGGGGCAGGTGTCGCATTGGTAAGTGGTGTCCTTGCGTATTCCCCTTTTGTAACACACTCGGCACCTTTTTTGTGGCTTACCTTTTCTTCCAGTTGGCGGGACCACCCCCGGGAAATGCTGACCTGGTATGATACGAGCACCTTCAGTTCCGGAAGTACTGGGGCCCGCTGTTTCCTGAGCGCCAAACATCAGGGCCTTAACCACTACCTCCTGAAACTGAAGGTACGTCGTATCGCTGTTGCGTGCACATCGTGACAGCAGGAAAGCGTTGAGCATTGCCATTTGGACGATGTGCACGGACAGCTTCTTGTACCACACCTTGGCCTTTCTCAAAGCACTGTACGGTTGGAGGAGTTGATCAGAGAGATCAACACCCCCCATGTATTTATTGTACCCCAGTACACAGTCCGGTTTAAATAACAAAAGGATGTACATGTGTGACCAGAATAAATAGCCATGATATGTCAGGGAATAAGCATAATAAGATAATACTGGTCCATATATAGGATTAAATGGGACACACCATCATCGCAGAAAAAAACAGACATGTGGAAACCACAAAAAACCGTGCAATAGTCCAATTATATACAAAATGATTTTATTGGTATCAAAAGACAACAAGATAAAGGACAATGACAGGGCTAAAATAGACACATGTAACCACAAGAGCCCAAACGGGCAGGAAACTGGTCACCACCAGGGAATTGCCACACAATAATGGAAATGTACCACACAATAGCAGAATCCCTGTATGAATTGTCCCAGTGGAGGTGGCTATATAACTCTCAATGAGCCCACATAAGGGGACCAAATGCGGTAACAATCAAATATATGATCATAGGACCTACCAGGTGGCGCACAGTCTCCCGCCCTCCCCGACGCGCGTTTCGGAAATCCTTCCTCAGGGGGCGGACCTGTGTAGAGGTACCCCGTACAGTGCTGAGGGCGCTGCCATCACCATGTATGGTGGTCAAGAGAAGGACATCCCTCTTGTCCTTGTACTTGACCACCAACAGGTGGTCGCTACATTGGGCTCTGCTCTCACCCTTTCTGAGCATCAGCCCAAGTAGCGTCTTTGGGAGGCCTCTCTGATTTTTGCGGACGGTACCGCAGGCTGCGGTACCTCGCGCAGAGAGGGATTTGTAGAGTGGGATGCTGGAATAAAAGTTATCAGTGTAAAGGTGATAGCCTTTATCCAGCAGTGGGTGCACCAAATCCCACACAATTTTCCCACTCACTCCCAGGACGGGGGGACACTCAGGGGGTACAATCCTGGTGTCCTTTCCTTCGTAAACTCTAAAGCTGTGTGTGTACCCTGAGGTACTCTCACACAGCTTGTAGAGTTTGATTCCGTACCTTGCCCTCTTGCTGGGCAGGTACTGGCGGAATGCGAGCCGTCCCTTAAAATGAACCAAGGACTCATCCACCAGATGTCCCTTTGGGGCACGTACACTTCAGCAAACTTTTTGTTGAAGTGTTCGATGACCGGCCGAACTTTGAACAGGCGGTCAAAGTTGGGGTCATCTCGTGGGGGACACTGTGCATTATCATTATAATGCAGGAATTTGTGGATGGCCTCAAAACGCGTCCGAGCCATGACCATTCGGAACAGTGGAGTGTTGTATAAAATATCAACACTCCAATATTGCCGAATTTCTGGCTTCTTCAGGATCCCCATATGGAGGACCAGGCCCCAAAACTGCATCATTTCAACTGCGTCTACAGGAGACCAGTTGGAAAATGATGAACGGGGGTTTTGCGCCAAAAATTGCCGAGCGTACAAATTTGTTTGCTCCACCATGAGGTTAATTAAATCCTCAGAGAAAAAGACTTTGAAAAAGTCTATTTCTGTGAAGCCGGTGGAGTCAAACCTGATTCCTGATTCTGCCACAAAATCAGGAATCAGTGGCTCGTAATTTTCGGGGGCCGGGGTCCATACGGGTCCGAAGAGGGGTGCGCTGGTTCATTTTCAGGGGCGGGCGCTGCCTCATGTTCTGTCCTGGGGCGTCTGCGTGGCGGTTCCGCAGGACCCGAGGAGGAAGATGAGGAGGAAGAAGAATCTTCATCTGAAAAATAAAGAAATGTGGGATCCTCTCCCTCGCTATCAGTGTCGGAGGCAAGGAAAGCGTATGCCTCCTCCACTGAATAGCGCTGTTGGGATGAGCGTGACGAGCGGGACATTTTTTTTGTGAATGTGGTGCTTTGTGTGAACTTTATTTATAACTGTGTGTGGGGGGGGGGATAGTGATTGGTGTAAACTAAGCTGAAAAGAAAGCTAAAGAAAGAAAGGAATAGGGAAAAAAAGGCCTGTGAAAAAAAGTCTAAACCAGCAGGCACGAGCTCTGATAAGTGACCGGTGTCACTTATCAAAGTTCCGTGGCTGCTGGATGTGCGCACGGGAGTGACGGAAAGGGGGTGAAAAAAAAACTGGCAGGCACGAGCTCTGATAAGTGACCGTGTCACTTATCAAAGTTCCGCGGCTGCTGGATGTGCGCACGGGAGTGGCGGAAAGGGGGGTGAAAAAAAAAAAAAAACTGGCAGGCACGAGCTCTGATAAGTGACCGCTGTCACTTATCAAAGTTCCGCGGCTGCTGATGGCCAGGAGTGCAAAGGGGTAAAAAAAACTGCGGCACGACTGAAAGGACGCTGTCACTTATCAAAGTCGCGGCTGTGATGCGCAGGGAGTGCGGAAAGGGGTGAAAAAAAAAACTGCAGGCACGACTCTGATAAGTGACCGCTGTCACTTATCAAAGTTCCGCGGCTGCTGGATGTGCGCACGGGAGTGGCGGAAAGGGGGATGAAAAAAAAACAGCAGGAACGAGCTCTGATAAGTGACTGGTGTCACTTATCAAAGTTCCGCGGCTGCTGGATGTGCGCACGGGAGTGGCGGAAAAGTTGGTGGGAAAAAAAAAAAAAAAAGCAGGAACGAGCTCTGATAAGTGACTGGTGTCACTTATCAAAGTTCCGTGGCTGCTGGGTGTGCGCACGGGAGTGGCGGAAAAGTTGGTGAAAAAAAACAAAAAAAAAAACAGCAGGAACGAGCTCTGATAAGTGACTGGTGTCACTTATCAAAGTTCCGTGGCTGCTGGGTGTGCGCACGGGAGTGGCGGAAAAGTTGGTGGAAAAAAAAAAAAAAAACAGCAGGAACGAGCTCTGATAAGTGACTGGTGTCACTTATCAAAGTTCCGTGGCTGCTGGGTGTGCGCACGGGAGTGGCGGAAAAGTTGGTGAAAAAAAACAAAAAAAAAACAGCAGGAACGAGCTCTGATAAGTGACTGGTGTCACTTATCAAAGTTCCGTGGCTGCTGGATGTGCGCACGTAAGTGGCGGAAAAGTTGGTGAAAAAAACCAAAAAACGGCAGGAACGAGCTCTGATAAGTGACTGGTGTCACTTATCAAAGTTCCGTGGCTGCTGGATGTGCGCACGGGAGTGGCGGAAAGTGGGGGTGAAAAAAAAAACGGCAGGCACGAGCTCTGATAAGTGACCGCTGTCACTTATCAAAGTTTGCGGCTGCTGGATGTGCGCACGGAGGGGGGTGCGAAAGTGTTGATGGGTGAACTGCTCACCAATCAACGCTCGGGCGCGCAAAGGGGGGGTAAAATGAGGGGGAAAGGGAAGGGGGGAGGGGGGAATGGGGGGATTGGGGTGGATCGGGCAGGGATCGGGGCTCAAAAACTCACGTTTGTAGTCTTTTCTTTCTTTTCTCTTCTTTCTTCTCTATTCTTTCTTCTTCTCTTTCTTTCTTCAGCAGGAGTTGTGGTGTCACAGGCTACTGTGGCACCACAAGGCCCAGCACAGGAGGAGATCTGGCAGTGTGACCGCACAGCAGGAATCCTCAGCAAGTGTGAGGACCCCTGCAGTGCGGTCAGACAGGTCAGATCCAGTTTGCAGACAGGTCACAGAGCGGTCACATCGCTGCTGTGACCTGTCATTGGTGGGATCGATGATCACATCAATCCCACCAATCAAAGGAGACCCCTGCATTGCCGGTTGCTAGGCACCGGCCTAGTAATCAGAGCTCACAGCTCCGATTCCTAGGCAGGTCACCGGCAGGTCACCTAGCAGGGCACAGAGCGGTCACACCGCTGCTGTGCCCTGTGATTGGCGCGATCGTCTATGACATCGATCGCGCCAATCAGCTCCTTCATGCCCTACAGGCCCTGGCCTAGGATCGGTGCTATTACTGCACCGATCCAGGCAGGTACAGGCAGGGCACAGCGCGGATATACCGCGGCTGTGCCCTGCGATTGGCGCGATCTATGTGATCGGCGATCGCGCCAATCCGGGGGGGGTCTGGACCTTCCTAGGCCCAGGCCTAGGATCGAGTACATCGGTACTCGATCCTAGCCTGCGATCTCACTGTTTTAGGCCGCTCTGATTGGCTGAAACAGTGAGAAAGGCTGTGATTGGCTGTTCAGAATTCAACAGCCAATCACAGCGATCGGGAGGCCTGAAGGGGGAGGACGCAGCCCGGATGCCGACGCCAACTTCCAAGAGGTAAGCTGGCGTCGGAATTTTAATGCGATCACCGCTACTTAAGTCGCGATGTCGCATTAAAGGGTATGACGTACTATCCCGTCCATGGTCAGAATGGCACGGGTTTTATGGACGGGATAGTACGTCTAATGTCAGAGAGGGGTTAAATGGGGGAGGCGGTCCTGTTACTGTGCAGAGTGACACTATGTCGCCTTTTTTTCTTCATCTGGTGTAGTTTAGAAGTTGGGAAAAATTAAGTAATGTGTTGTGCAAGTGGTGCTCTAGATAACTGTGTTATTTCCTGCAGAGACAAGCCCTGGCTGGAAGAAGTGATGGCGGTCTGTGCTGGATGAAGATGAAAAGTGAAAATGAAGGACTTCACCTAGAGTCATCACTGGTGAGTTAGTGTGTTACCTGTACATTGACACAATACACTGTATATTATATACAGTGGTCCTGTGTACAATGTCACCAGTGACTACTGTATTACCTTTACACTGACACTATATACAGAGCTCCTGTGTATGTCACTGATCACTGTATAACCTGTACAATATATACAGCACTTGTGTGTATAGTCTCACTGATCACTGTATTACCTGTACACTGATACTGTATACAGAGCTCCTGTGTATAATGTCACTGTTGATCACTGTATTACCTGTACACTATATGCTATATACAGAGCTCCTGTGTATAATGTCACCAGTAATCACTATATTGCCTGTACACAGACACTGCATAAGTACATTGTGAGGAACTCAGCCGGCCGCCACACGGTAGCCCGGGTATCACAGCTTCTGATACCACCGCTGCTACCAAATGTGACGGACGATCCCTTTCCTCCCACGTCACCAATGGGACGTAACTCCACAGGTACAGCTCTCCGGCGCCCCCCTTTGTCTCTCAGGTCAGTAAGAGAACTGCACCTAGAGCAAATGGCCGCCGGGGAAGGTGTCCTGTTACCCACTGGGTATTCTAAGATTCGTGATCAGAGTAAAAGCATCAGCCCAAGATTAATTTTATGGTTTAATTTGCCTTAAGGGCGCACTAGATAATTACAGAAATATACAGTAAAGCTATACAACGTAATTACAATGGATTTGCAGTCAGAGTAAGAATACAACAATAATGTACAAGGCTTAAAGGTAATAGCTATAGATCAATATTACCGGGTTGTATGGTCATGGGGAGGCATGGAGCTCTGCGTTCCCCAGGTGAAAGTCTTCAGTTGCTGGACAGCCCCCAATGCATGTGCTGCAGCTCCATTTGGCAAGTCTGTCCCTGGTGCTTCTGTGTGTGAAAATGGAATGAGAGACCAGCCTCTTCTTGGCTACAGCTTTTAAACCTGCTAGGCCCTTCCCCATTTGCTTTGAAGCACGCATATTAACTGGCCTGCAATTCATATGGAGCAGGAAACAATGGCTTGAGCTTGAGCTATTTACCATACGACTGACCATCCTATTCAGACCCTGGCCTAAACCAATTAGCATGTAAAGGCCGATTGATTCATAGTGGACATCAAAGCTGGCCGTACTGAATATGCTAATAGGCCCTGTGTAGCTAAAAGTCTGTGGCTGTGTGAACTGACAAAATGGAGGCTGGTACAGGCCCTATACAAAATGGCGACAACCTTTCCTTACACCTCCCTGCTTTTGAGGGCGCTAGGGGCATCACATTCCTGTGTTCCCCCGTGCGCCCTACCGCACCCTCTCTTTGGCTACGGTGGCAGATCCACAAGGATTTCTGACTCTCTGTCCTCTGAAAGGTTGCACACTGGTTGGGCATAAGCCTCCCGCTTATGGTGGGCCTTCATCATGTTCACATGGAAGGCCTTCCTCCTACCACGGGCGTGGTCCAGGGTGACCAGGTAGGTGACGGCGTTGAGCTGCTCGTGCACGAGGTATGGACCCTCCCAGGCCGCCTGAAGCTTGTTTTGTGGTACAGGGACCAGTACCCACACCTTTTGACCCACCTGGTAGGTCCGCTCACAAGCATTCTGGTCGTACCATCGCTTCTGGTCAGCCTGAGCTTGGGCCATATTGTCATGCACCAGCCGCGTCAAGGCCATCATTCGGTCCCGGAAGCGCACGACATACTCAATGACGGACACTCCAGGGGTGGCTAAATCCCCTTCCCATGCTTCCTTCACCAGAGCAAGGGGCCCCCGTACACGTCGCCCGTACAGGAGCTCAAAGGGGGAGAACCCCGTTGAGGCCTGTGGAACCTCCCGGTAGGCAAACAGCAGGTGTGGGAGATACCGCTCCCAGTCTCTCCCGTGGGAGTCGACCAACATCTTCAGCATCTGCTTTAAGGTGCCATTGAACCGCTCACACAAGCCATTAGTCTGTGGTGATACGGGCTGGCCACCAGATGTTGCACCTGTACCTGCTTACAGAGAGACTCCATCAGCTGCGACATGAACTGGGTCCCTCGGTCGGTGAGCATTTCCTTGGGAAACCCCACTCTGGAGAAAATCTCCAGTAAGGCAGTGGCCACTTTGTCGGCCTGAATGGACGACAAAGCTACCGCCTCCGGGTACCGGGTGGCATAGTCCACTACCGTTAGTATGAAGCATTTCCCGGAGCGGCTGGGAGTGGACAGAGGTCCAATGAGATCCACAGCCACCCTCGAGAAAGGCTCTTCGATGATGGGCAGAGTTACCAGTGGGGCTTTGGGGCGCGGCCCCGCCTTCCCCACCCTCTGACAGGTGTCACACGAACGGCAGTAGGCTATCACCTCGGTCCTCATTCCAGGCCAGTAGAAATGCTGAGCTAACCTGGCCCTGGTTTTAGTGATCCCTAAGTGTCCGGCCATTGGAATCTCGTGTGCGATCCGCAACAATTCCGCCCTGAACGGATGGGGTACCACTAACTGTCGGTCCCTGGGCCACGCCTCCGGTGAACCCTGCTGGACCGTCACCCGGTACAGCCGTCCCTGGTCCCAGACCACTCGCTCGCGGTCGGACTCCAGGGAGGCTGTGCCGCCTGTTCCTTGAGAGTCTTCAGGCTAGGGTCAGCTTCCAACGCTGCCTGAAATCCCTGACTAGATGTGGCAAGAATTGATGAAACTGCCATGTCCTCTGGCAGTTCCCCGGGATCTGTCTCCTGGCTACTGTCTGACTCGGCAGCCACTTGGTCAGAGAAGGGGAAACCGTCGGACCTCCGCGAGGCTCCTTGGGCTTCAGCGCTCCCACTCCTGGTAAAAGCGGCCACGACCGCTGAGACCACGGGTAGCGCCTGCTTTCCCTCATCCTCTGACCAAGTCGCCGGGTCAGGCAGACTTCCCTGACTTCCTGACATCCCGGATGTGGGGAACTCCTGACCTGGGGTCCTACCTGGTGGCTCCTCTCCCGGGACACCCCCTCCCCCCATGGCCTGTTCCTCTTCCTGCAGGGGCCCTAGACTCAGCAGGCTGGGTTCACTTAGGGGCCCTACACTGCTCATAGCAGCCCCTCCCTCCACCTCTGAGCTCTCCCATACAGCCTCCTCACCTGTCCTCACTGTGAGCCCTGTGTGTGTAGTGTCAGTGCATGGCTTACCATCAGGTTTCACTCCCTCCTCCACTGTTGGAGGCACATTCAATACATTAACATTAGCATTCACAGTAGAGTCATGACATTCTTGGGGAGCCGGACTTGGGGGTTCAGTGCCACATACTGGGACACTAGCCGCCCCAAATCGGTCCCAAGCAACACATTTGCAGGAATATTCGGCGTTACTCCCACCTCCCGCATCCCCCTCCCGGCACCCCAATCCAAATACACCTTGGCAACGGGCAGCGCCGGTTCAACGCCTCCAATTCCGGAGACGGAAAGGGTTTTCCCAGGTACCAAGTCTTGAGGGGACACCACCTCAGGGCGTACCAGGGTTCGTTCAGCGCCTGTGTCCCGCAGTCCCATGACCGCTGAGCGGCCGATGGTGACGGGTTGGTAATTGTCTAGGGACCTCCCACCACCCCCTCCCACACACAAAACAGTGGATGGTTTCTGGGACAGGGATGGGGCCTTCTGGCGCTGGGACATGCAGCCTTAAAGTGTCCTGGCTGATTGCAATTATGGCAACGTCTGGGTTCTGTTCCTGGCCTGGAGAGGGCAGCAGGGGGTACACCCCTTGCACTCTGGGGGCTGGATATGGGGCTGGGGCAGGATTGGGCTTACCCCCTCTACAGGTGCTGCTGGCAGGCTTCTTTGGCTCCGGCGCCCTGTTGTTGGCATACTCGTCTGCCAGGGCGGCTGTAGCAGAAGCCCCCTTTGGTTTCCGGTCACGGAGGAACTGCTGGAGGTCCTCGGGGCAGTTCCACAAGAATTGCTCCACGACAAACAGTTCCTGGACCTCCTGGCGGGTAGTGAGCTCTAGACCCGAGGTCCAGTGCTCCGCAGCTCTCAGCAGGGCCCGCTTGTGGTCGGTCCAGGTGTCCTTTGAACCCCGCTGCAGGCTCCTGAACTTCCTGCGGTACGACTCCGGGGTGAGGTTGTAGTGCTGGATCAGGGCCCGCTTGATGCTGTTGTAGTCCTGCTCCTCCCCGGCAGGTAAGTCCCCCAAAACTTCCAGGACTTACCCCTCAAACGGGGGTCAGGTACCTTGCCCACTGATCTGGGGCCAGATGATGTTGGAGGCATGTCCTCTCAAAAGCAAGCAGAAAGGAATCCAGGTCTCCATCCTTTTCAAGTAAGGGAAAGTCCTCCGCCCGGACCTTGGGAGCCCTTGTCTCCAGTGGGCCTGGTGCGTCCAGCGGGGGCCCGTGCTGAGCCATCTCCAGTCGGTGCCGGTGCTCCGCAGCTTCACGGCGTTCTGTATGCTCCCGCTCCGCTGCTCTCTCTTGCCGCTGCTTGCTCCCGCTCCGCAGCTTCACGACGTTCTGTATGCTCACGCTCTGCTGCTTTCTCTGCTCTCTCTGCCGCTGCTTGCTCCCGCTCTGCAGCTTTCTCTGCCGCCACCAGGAGTCTGTCATAGGCGGCGTCATTACCAGCCTCGAGCTGTGCCATAGCCGCTTGGAAAATGGCCTCCGATCTGGACAGGCTGGGACGGGCAGCGACTGGACAGTCCACTGTGAGACTGAGCACGGGGTCGGGCTCCTTGGGGAGCCCTGGCTGAGCTCCCCCTCATCGGTATCGAACCCCTCGTAGGCCACAGCATTGGCCTCCCCCTTTGCCCTACTCCTGGTGCCTTCCGCCATCTTGGGAACCTTTGGTTACTGAAACACAGCTACAACCCTGACCTTGCACACAACTTGTTATATTTACACTCTGACCGTCTAGTGCTGGGCTGACCTTAAGACCCCAGCAGTGAAAGTACTGCTGGTAGTCTCTAGTGTCTGGGAGTAGGGGTCCCACGCACACTATTACTCTGATCCCACCGCTGCCACCAATTTGTGAGGAACTCAGCCGGCCGCCACACGTAGCCCGGGTATCACAGCTTCTGATACCACCGCCGCTACCAAATGTGACGGACGATCCCTTTCCTCCCACGTCACCAATGGGACGTAACTCCACAGGTACAACTCTCCGGCGCCCCCCTTTGTCTCTCAGGTCAGTAAGAGAACTGCACCTAGAGCAAATGGCCGCCGGGGAAGGTGTCCTGTTACCCACTGGGTATTCTAAGATTCGTGATCAGAGTAAAAGCATCAGCCCAAGATTAATTTTATGGTTTAATTTGCCTTAAGGGCGCACTAGATAATTACAGAAATATACAGTAAAGCTATACAACGTAATTACAATGGATTTGCAGTCAGAGTAAGAATACAACAATAATGTACAAGGCTTAAAGGTATTAGCTATAGATCAATATTACCAGGTTGTATGGTCATGGGGAGGCATGGAGCTCTGCGTTCCCCAGGTGAAAGTCTTCAGTTGCTGGACAGCCCCCAATGCATGTGCTGCAGCTCCATTTGGCAAGTCTGTCCCTGGTGCTTCTGTGTGTGAAAATGGAATGAGAGACCAGCCTCTTCTTGGCTACAGCTTTTAAACCTGCTAGGCCCTTCCCCATTTGCTTTGAAGCACGCATATTAACTGGCCTGCAATTCATATGGAGCAGGAAACAATGGCTTGAGCTTGAGCTATTTACCATACGACTGACCATCCTATTCAGACCCTGGCCTAAACCAATTAGCATGTAAAGGCCGATTGATTCATAGTGGACATCAAAGCTGGCCGTACTGAATATGCTAATAGGCCCTGTGTAGCTAAAAGTCTGTGGCTGTGTGAACTGACAAAATGGAGGCTGGTACAGGCCCTATACAAAATGGCGACAACCTTTCCTTACATACATATCTCCTGGTCTGTGGTCTGGTCATGGTGTGGTGGTATTTGTTCCTTGTATGTGGTATTATTGGTCACTGTGGTGGTTATATGTGGTCTGGACATGGTGCGGTGGTATTTGTCTGTTGTATGTGATATTATTGGACATTTTAAATTTGAAAAATAAATAAAAATATACCTAAATTGTATTGGATATTTTAAGAAATGTTTAATAGGTTAGAGGAGGGCCCGGCCAAAAGAGTCTACACTTGTCGTGGTGGCAGCTTAAAAAATCTTTTGGCCAAAACAAAATCTGCTGGCTATATATGTGATCTGGTGATCTTTCACACATCCGTTTTTTTGTGTCAGGCATAATCCGTCGAACACCTGAAGGGACGGATCCGGCGCTGAAATGAAAAAACTGATGCAACGGATCCGTTTTTTTGCTGGATCCGACCTGAACTTTTGAACCCGGAAAAAGAGGGTTTTGGATGTCCGGAGACAGTGGAAAATGTAGTAGTAGTAGTCCCTGATTTCCAGAATCCGGATCAGACTTTTGACGGATTGCACAAAAGTCTGATCCGGTTCCATTGACTTCTATTATTTCCGGCCGCCTGATGCGCCGCTTCAGGCACTATCAGGCGGCTCCGGTGAACAAAAAAAAAACGTTGCATGCACCGTTTTGTCCGGCCGCCGGAATGTACATTTCCGCCGGATCCGGACAAAAACGGATACAACGCAATGACATCAGGCACGATCCGGCGCTAATGAAAGTCAATGGTAAAAAAAAAGCATCCGGTACCGGATCCGTTTTTTAGCAACACGCAGGATCCAAAAAATGGATGTGTGAAAGCAGTCTTAATGTGTGATTGGTGAGAAGTGGAGTTTTTTCATAAGAGAGCGGTAGGACTGTGGACAGTTCGAGAGGTGTAGGCGGGGTTGGGGTAGAGCCTGGGCAGAGTCTCATGGGGCCCCGAAATTCCTAGTGGCAGCCCTGAGCAGGTGCATTATGTCCAAATATGGAGAGTTTCTTTGGAAGAACAAGTTGCACATAATTCTGTCATCATGACACTTTAAAATTAACATCTGCAAATATGTGCTGTCACAATAAGTATTAAACTGCTTTAAGTTTGCACGGTCTCTGTAAATTCTGCATGTCTAGGTCTGGTTGACCAAGATGCACTTCGTGATCATCCATTGTCCACAGCAACTTTACTAATTTTAGAGTGAGCTAAATGTCTTAACAGTCACTGGGGTGCTGTTTAGAATCTCTTTAATACATAAATGAAAAAACAGCCGCACTCAAAAAAATTTTTTTCAATGCAAGTGAAAGAATTTATTGAGGTCACCATAGAATAACGTGACCTTATTCTGAGGTGACCTCAGCCTGCACCTATTCGTTACTACAGAGTGCACGCCTTTCCTGTAGAATCCCTTTAATGATTTAGTTGTGTGTGACTATACTTTTGCGGAAAGTGACACAGCCGCTAAGTTCCTTACTTCATGTAATGCTTAGAAGATGAATGTTTTTATTACAGTTTGAATAAACTTAATGTGGGGATTGACTAGAGACAACACTATCATAAAATGCTGCAGAAAAAGGTAATAGAGCGGCTTTTGAAACTGGTGATAACATGGTTAATTTCTCTAGCTGGAGGAAGAACATTCTGAAATTAACCAGATGGAACAGAAATTATTACTGAAGTCCTGGGTACTGAACCATGGTTTATAGCAGAGACTTGTCACTGAACCCTGTGACACCTAAACCTGGTCTGTGATAACTGCAAAAAATGAGCCAGCCATCATTCTTCTATATCTTAAGGATTCATATTAAAGACAATGAAAGGGCAATCGAGCAATTATGTATTTACTAAAGAGTCATTTTGTCTTTGCCATTTTAGTAAAAAAACTTTACTTAGGTTTTATGTGGCCGGAAATGGGGATTCTAAAATCCTCCCCAACTAGGAGAAGAAAATATGGCATGAAATTTGTTCTCAGTCCAATAGTCTGATCCGAATCTGAAATGTGCAAAACTGCTCATTCTTGCTGCATTGAAGCAAAAGAGATCAGAACCACAGTCAGCACATGAGTGCAAAGCCAGAACCACCATTAGTACATGAATGCAGGATCAGAACCACCATCAATACATGAAGACAGCACCAGAGCCATTGGCAGTACAATGATGCAACATCAGAACCACTATCAGTACATGAATGCAAAGCCAGAACCACTGTCAGTACATGATTGCAGCGCCAGAACCACTTTAGTACATGTATACAGCACCAAGCTTAGTACATCAATCAATTGAAATGTCAGGTCAGCCCCATATGTAATTGTATCACATAAACCTATAATTCTCAGTGTGTCCTCAACAATGTTAAGGAGATGCTGGGAATCATCATCAAAATGTGATGTGGTCCATACAGGAACCACAGAAATGATGACTCACTTACATCCAGGTATCTTATATGTGACATCTTCTATAATTGGAGTCGCTCTCCTTCTTTTCTATTTTGCCCAGATGCTATGATGAGAACTAATGCTCCAAGCTCGTCTCTGCAAACTTCCCTCCTCTCCATCGTCAGCAGCATACCCTAATTCGGTGGCCTTAAAAATAAATATCATCATACTGTCACATAAATATAAATATCTCCCATGCTGCGCCCCTGTATATAATTTCCCCTGTGCTCCCTGTACAAAATATCCATATCACATTGTTCCTCTCCTTAATATCCTCCTACACTGCCCTTCTCCATATCTCCCCAAACAGCCCCTCTCCATATCACCCAAAACTGCCACTTTCCATATCTTCCCCACAATGCCTCTTTGCATAATGTCCCCACTGCCCTTAGCTATATTTTGCCCCCTTTCACAATCTACCAATTGTCCCATAACATCCTCCTTTGGTCCATAAGGTGCCCTTGCAGCGTAGTTGTAGTAAGTCATTTTTTTGGCTAAAGTTGTCTCCTGATGCAGGCAGCTTTACCATGTTATCACAGGGACATGTAATGCATTGGGAGAGAGAAGAGCACAGTGGGGAAAGAGAGCGTACAGAAGTGGACAGAAACTTGTAATGAATTGGGGGAGAGAAGCATGGGAAGAGGAGCACAGGACAAGGATTGGAATGATTTGGATAGAAATGAAGGAGATGGGGGTTTGTTACGAATGTGCTAGAGATGGTTTCTGAGCAGAGGCTCCCTCTGGTGGTTACAGACAGTACTGAACCTTTCAGCGAGGAATGGCAATCTGTGATATAGGACTGGTCTGATATAAGGGAGGTTCCCTCCCATGATGGTTGCCGGTGATCAATTGTTCTTGTCTCAATTGTGGTTCCTGGTTCATTTGGAAGTTTGCTGAGTCTTGCCTGCATCTTCTGCTATCAGATAAGATATTTTCTGCTTTTATTTTTGTGCTTGCTTTTTGCATTGTTCCCTGCACTTCTGTGGAGGTCAGCCAAGTCCCCTCCGGGGGCTTGTGCTCCTCTCAGTTTATCTGGAGCCACTGTTGTTAGTTTATTGCTTTTTCCTGTTTTTTCTGTGGCTGCGGCTTAGTTTTGTTACACCAGAGATCTGATTAGGTGGTAGAGATCGTGTGATCTCAGGTGTTTTTGCAATCAGAAGAGTTGGTATTTTTTAGGGTTTTTTTTGGATTGCAGTGAGTATCCTTTCCTATACTTTTCTGTCTAGACAGATTGGACCCCAGCGTTTGCTCATTCTATTTTCTGTCTGTGCCTGTGCTTCTTCTTGTCTAACCGTCATTACATGTTTGGGGGCTTCCTATTTTCTTTGGGGATCTGCTCCGGGGCAGATAGCTTTCATCTTTCTGCCTTTAGGTGTAGTTATCTCTCAGGCTGTGACGAGGCGTCTAGGATCAACGTAGGAACGCTCCACGGCTACCTCTAGTTGTGTGGTTAGTTCAGGTTACTGCAATCCAATAGGTTCCAGCCTCTTTGGTGTATTGCCGTTTTTGCTTATTCTCCTCAGCTACCAAAACATAACAGGGGTTGCAATATTCTCACATATTTAATATTACATAGTGTCCTCTCATTATACACAGCACAATCACTTCTTACATGGTGTCCTCTCTAATTTTGTATAGCAGTGTCCATTATTACAGTATATAATGTCCTCCCTTATTATTTAAAGCACTATCCCTTATTACATAGTGTCCTCCCTATAGAGCTGTTCCTTACTCAACAGTTATTACATAGTTTTCAGCATAAATTAGTACATCCCTTTGAAAAGTAAGAGTTTAATCAATGTCTCGTTGAACATAAGAACAAATTCTAAAATTTTGATAAGACAGTTTTGTAGAATTTTTTTCAACCCAAAACATGAAAATAAGGATAATTATAACTTTCATTACACAATCTTTAGTATTACTAAAACTAGTTGATGCAAAAATGAATCCACCCCATACTATACAGTAAACAACTACATCTAGTATTTTTTATTTTTAAGGACAGCACCAAGTCTTCCAGGCATGGAATCAACAAGTTGGTGGCATATAGCAGCATTTATCTTTTTCTTTTCTTAAAAAATGACTTCTTTTAGAGGCAGGATAGTGGATGGAAAAATGTCTTTTGGTTGATATTTGCTGCCACTTAGCCTCTATTCCACATCTGCATCCTTTATTATATGTCTTACTAATCTAAATACACTGTGTTCCAAATTATTATGCAAATATTTTCTGAGATTTTCCCAAATTACCTATATGTATTGCAGTCATTGTAATTTTCCAGTCAAATAACTATTAGAGTACAATTGAAAGGTTTTTGTACAAACTGCCTATGATAACAGTATATTTTTTAAAAAATAAAACACTCAAACTGCACTCAAAATGCGTGTTCCAAATTATTATGCACAGCAGAGTTTTCAACCTTTTCATTTTTATAAAGAACAAAAAAATGGTCATTTTTGAAATTATAAGCATTAGCAGGTTATTACAAACTGAAATCAAACAGTTTTCAACTCAAAACTTTATTCTAGGTGATGTTACATTTGCACATAGGACCCCTTGTTCGAAAGGAGCTTCTGAACTCTCTCGTCCATTGAATTTGTCAGGTTTTGGATGGTTTCTGCTTCAATTGTTTTGCATGAGAACAGAATACCCTCCCAGAGCTGTTGCTTAGATGTGAACTGCCTCCCGCCATCATAGACACTCCTTTTGATGATGCTCCAGAGGTTCTCAATGGGGTTGAGGTCAGGGGAGCATGGGGGCCACATCATAAGTTTGTCCCCTTTTATGCCCATAGCAGCCAAAGATGCAGATGTGTTATGTGCAGCATGAGACGGTGCATTATCATGCATGAAAATGATCTTGCTGCGGAATGCACGGTTCTTCTTCTTGAACCATGGCAGGAAGTGCTGTTTGAGAAACTCAGCATACACTATAGAGTTCATCTTTACCCCTTCAGGGATCCTAAAGGGGCCGACAATCTCTCTCCCCATGATTCCAGCCCAAAACATTACTCCACCTCCTCCTTGTTGGCGCCGTAGCCGTGTTTGCATGGGGTGTCCATCAACCAGCCATCATCCACTCCATCCATCTGGACCATCGAGCGTTGCACGGCACTCATTGTTGAACAAAACAGTTTTGAAGTCAGTCTTCATGTATTGTTTGGCCATGAGCCGTTTCTGCTTGTGTGCAGTGGATAGAGGAGGTCGACAGGATGGCTTACGCACAGCTGCAAACCTCTGAAGGACCCTGCATCTTGTTGTTCGGGGGACGTTGGAGGCACCAGCAGCTTCAAAAACTTGTCTGCTGCTATGACAAGACTTTTTTTCCGCTGCTCTTTTAACCTGACGTAATTGCCTGTAGGAAAGAGTCCTCAATTTTCCCTTATCAGCACGCACACGTGTGTACTGTGAATCAGCTACATACTTCTTGATTGTGCGATGATCACGATGAAGTGTCTTGGCAATGTTGATTGTAGTCATGCCTTGACCTAAACACTCCACAATTTGTTGCTTCTCAGCAGCCGACACATCCTTTTTCTTTCCCATTTTGGCAGAAAATGTAGGCTGCTTAATAATGTGGGACAGCCTTCTTAAGTACTGTCTTGCCTTTCATTGGACACACCTGCCAAACTAATTAGCACAGGTGTCTGCAATTGCTTACAGTGATATAAAGAGCCCTGACACACATCACCATCAATGAGTTTAACTGACAAACAAAAAAATTCTTACCTTATCACTCCTAAACAATTTTTGCATAATAATTTGGAACACAGTGTATATAGAAGTGATGTAGTATTGGCCAATAGATTTCTGGGTGATCTGGCCAAAAAGCTGTGGTACTTTTAGTGTAAGTAGACTTTCTTTAAATGGGCTCTCCAATTTTAGTAAAATCCTATTCTCAGATGCAGCTTATTAAAACAAAGTGCTTTATTCAACCCCCCCCCCCCCCCCCCCCCCCGAGTTCAATGCCAAGTATCTGATGCTGCCCCGGTTTAAGTTATTATCTGCAGCACTGACCTCACATAGACAGCGCTGCAGGCGATCAGTGGGCACAGAGGCTCTGCAGGTTTAGACATCATGAGTCAATGAGTTCACTGATCGCATGCAGCGCTGGGCAGTCCTACAGACAATAACAGACACCGGAAAAGGGATGGAGACTCAGCACTGAACCTGGTGAGGATGAGTAAAGAACAGTTTTTTTTTTTTTTTAGAAAACAAACTGTGCGTGGGGACGGTGATTTCCTAAAAAAAATTAAAAATCTCTTTAACATTTGACATAACATTTTATTAGAAAAAAAAATCTGCACTAGGTTGGAGGATTCTCTCAACCAAATATAATGGACAGGTCATAATGTTCAGAGCGGACACATGGTGTAAGGTTCTTTGTCTCTGTTGACATGTTCCTTGAAACTCAGTTTTCCGTCGGCCATTTTGCTTTCTGTCTTTCTGCAGCTCTTGCCCTCAGTTAATATGGAGTTTCCAGTTTTCATGTTCCCGCCCTGATTCTTCCCTCTTGCTTCTTAAGCAGCCTCAGCTGAACAATCAGTGCTCCTGAATCAAGCCTCAGTCAGTCTGTGACCTGACTCCTGGAAGCCTTGGACTTGTACTCCAGCTATTCCCTACTGAGGAACCTTGGAACACTTTTGGACTCTGGAAACCTGCTGTTTGGTGAATCCATGTTTGCAGAGGAATTACGGTACAGAGAAGAGATCCTGAACCTGCTTTGGAGATTTATTGTAGTGCTTGAAGTTACTCTGGCCTGCTGTGTCTCCTGTCGCTGTTCCTGCAAACTGTGTGAACTTTTCAGCATGCTTGTATGAAGTAATACAAGTCATTTCATATCAACCTGTGTCTCCTGTGTTTTCCTCGCACCCAAGCACAAGACGCTATAGGAACTGTACACTATACATGACACATGGGCTGTGCCCCAAATTGGCAGATTTTGAGAGACAACACTTCACAAATAAGTGGACCTGGATTACAAATAGTCTAAATCCATTAGCGATAGCGAAAGGTTGTTTACAAAAACTACATTGTCAACCTGGGGAATGAATGCAAGAGCAAATGTGTTTTATGTACTCTTGAACATAATGATTTACTGGAAAAGTTGATATTCAGTATGACAGTTGTCAGCACGAGTGAAATGGTTGGGAATATTCTTCCATCCTAAAAAATGACAACACTACTCGTCATTCTACAATTAACAGACATATATATTCATTATTCCGTGTCTAACTTTTATGTATGCTAAAGAATAAACAAAGGTAACATCAAACTTATTTGTCAGTTAGAGGACAGGGTTGTTACATGTTTCACAGCTGGAGGTTTGTACATTGGAAACTTTAATTGTGAAACCCAGTGGATTTCACCAGAAAACACAACCACAACCTAGGAGTAGCTGATATACTGTAATGTGACTTCAAGATTTTTTCTTTAACTTTATGTTTATCAAGAATTTCATAATGAAAAATTACAAATCTTCTGCCAGTACCAGTTGTCGTGTTACAGCAGTGGAGACTGAACACAGGCAACTTATATTTATTATTACATCATCTCCAAATAATCGTGAAACAGAATGCAACATTGACATAAAGGTTAGACAGTACAGGACACACGTGGGAAAAGGGATCCAATATGAAATATCGATCAACTATAAGGTCATATAATGTCTACTACTGAGGTAGGCTGGTAGAATCAGCCTAGAAAGATCAAAAGCAATAATGTACCACTCAGTTAAAGGGAATCTGTCACCCCAAAAATGCCATATCAAGTAAAGATATGGCTGAATAGAGCGTCCCATAACTAAGCTAACGGTGGGTATCATATATCATAATACCCCCGTTTTCATAGCAAAATACCTTTGTAAAGTTGGTGATTGAACGTGTCAATCACTGCAGTCAGGTCAGGAGGGCGGCAGTTTTCATGTCCTCCCCCGCTCGTCATCTCTTTCGTATCGCCGTCTGTGAATACCACAGACGGCGTTCGTTTCCCGCAATTGCGCAATTCAAAATTATGCCGGCGCATGCGCAGTATGCTTTGCCCAGCAGTGGGCAAAGCATAAAATTACTACAGCGCATGCGCTAGTATTTCCTTGCCCCGGAAAATCCTGCTTGCCTTGGACGACTTCCGGGGCAAGGAAATACTAGCATATGCGCTGTAGTAATTTTATGCTTTGCCCACTGCTGGGCAAAGCATACTGCGCATGCGCCTGCATAATTTTAAATTGCGCAATTGCGGGAAACGAACGCCGTCTGTGGTATTCACAGACGGCGATACGAAAGAGATGACGAGGAGCGGGGGAGGACATGAAAACCGCCGCCCTCCTGACCTGACTGCAGTGATTGACACGTTCAATCACCAACTTTACAAAGGTATTTTGCTATGAAAACGGGGGTATCATGATATATGATACCCACCGCTAGCTTAGTTATGGGACGCTCTATTTAGCCATATCTTTACTTGATATGGCATTTTTGGGGTGACAGATTCCCTTTAACTCAGGGCTCAAGTTCAGCCCAGTAAATGTTCCACCGACTTGGTAACTGAGAGTTTGCAATGTACTGTAAGTTAAAGGTAATATCTCCACCACCTTATGATTTACCAGGTCAACTAGTCTAAACAGGCGCCTCTCAAACCTTGGTCGTGACATGTCGCTTGTTAGCACAAACAACTCATCTGGCGAGATTCAAATTTGCCAAACTGTGCGGACTTTACTGGGAAATATGACTGACAGCAAAGCTATTCTATGTGAATTCAATAGTCCCTATTAGACTCTGGAGTCTCTGATGACACCAGAACATAATAATTGAAACATGTAAAAAAAAAATAAGAAAAACCTGACACTCGCCTCACCGCTCACCTGTCTCGGCATCCCTGCTGCCAAGCCAAATTCTACAATTCTGACCAGTGTCACCTTATGAGGTTACAACTCTGGAACGCTTCAACGATTTGGAGACTGTTTTTTTTGTGACATATTGTACTTTGTGTTAGTGGTAAAATTTCTTCGATATAACTTGCATTTATTTGTGAAAAAAAATGGAAAATTTAGCAATTTTCAAACTTTGATTTCTTAAGCCCTAAAATCACAGAGATGTCACAAAAATAGTTAATACATAACACTTCCCATATGTCTACTTTACATCAGCAAAATGTTTGAAATATTTTTTTTTGTTGGGAAGTGATGAGTTAAAAGTTGACCAGCGATTCCTCATTTTTACAACACCATTTTTTTTTTAGGGAACACATCACATTTGAAGTCACTTTGAGGGGTCTATATGATAGAAAATACCCAAAAGTGACAGAATTATACAAACTACAGCCCTCAAGCTGCTCAAAACCACATTCAAGAAGTTAATTAACCCTTCAGGTGCTTCACAGGATTTTATTGAAATGTGGAAAAAAATGAACAATTAACTTTTTTTTCACAAAAAAATTAATTTAGACCAAATTTTTTTATATTTTCACAAGGGTACCAGGAAAAAAATGGACCCCAAAATTTGTTGTGCAATTTTCCTGAGCGCGCCAATACCCCATATATGGGGGAAAACCATTGTTTGGGCATACAGCAAAGCTCGAAAGGGAAGGAACGCCATTTGACTTTTTGAGTGCAAAATTTGCTGAAACAATTGGTGGATGCCATGTCGTGTTTGTAGAGCCCCTGATGTGCCTAAACAGTGGAAACCCCCCACAAGTGACCCAATTTTGGAAGCCACACCCCTCAAGGATTTTATCCAGGGGTATAGTGAGCATTTTGAACCCACAGGTACGACACAGAATTTTATAACATTAAGTCATCATATTGAATGTTGTCATTAGTGTTGAGTGCAAGTGCTCGCTGCTCCAGTTTGCATCGGGTCCTCAGGTACACAACAAATATCGATGGTGCTCGAGTTACAATTCTGACCACTGTCCCTTTATGAGGCAGTAACTCTGGAAAGCTTCCATGGATCCCGGTGATTCTGACATTGTTTTCTCGTGACATATTTTACTTCATGTTAGTGGTAAAATTTCTTTGATATAACTTGCATTTACTTGTGAAAAAAAATGGAAATTTGGCAAAATTTTTGAAAATTTTGCAATTTTTCAACTTTGAATTTTCATGCTCTTAAATCGCTGAGATATGGCACACAAAATACTTAAGTGACATTTCCCACATGTCTACTTTACATCAGCACAATTTTGGAACCAAATTTTTTTGTTAGGAAGCTATAAGGGTTAAAAGTTAACCAGCAATTTCTCAATTTTACACCACCATTTTTTGGGAGGGGACTACATCACATTTGAAGACACTTTGAGGAGTCTATGATAGAAAATACCCAAAAGTGATGCCATTCTAAAAACTGCACCCCTCAAGATGCTCAAAACCACATTCAAGTTTATTAACCCTTCAGGTGCTTCACAGGAATTTTTTGAATGTCTAAAAAAAAAAATGAACATATAATTTTTTTTCACAAAAAAATTATTTCAGGTCCAATTTTTTTTTATTTTCCCAAGGGTAACGGGAGAAATTGTACCCCAAGTTATTGTGCAATTTGTCCTGAGTACGCTGATACCTCACATGTGGGGGGAACCACTGTTTCGGCACATGGCAAAGCACGGAAAGGAAGGAGTGCCGTTTGACTTTTTCAATGCAAAATAGGCTGGAATTGCGATCGGACACCATGTCGCGTTTGGAGAGTCCTTGATGTGCCTAAACAGTGGAAACCTCCCAATTCTAACTCCAACCCTAACCCCAACACACCCCTAACCCTAATGGAAAAATTGAAATACATTTTTTTAAAATTTTTATTATTTTTCCCTAAGGGGGTGATAAAGGGGGGTTTGATTTACTATTTATAGCAGGTTTTTATGTTTTGCTGCTGTCACACGCTAAAAGATGCTTTTTATTGCAAAAAGTATTGTTACATACCGGTAACGGTATTTTTCAGAAGCCCATGACAGCACAAGAGAGGGGATCCACCCTCCAGGGACAGGAAACCTACAGATACAAAAAGGGCGGCCCTCTCACGCATCAGTTGGGTTACAGAGCCGAGAGGACCTCCATGGTTAATGACACGTAATATCAATACAATTCTAGCTTAAGTGAACCTTATTAGTAAAGGAAGTGCGCGTCACACATGAAAGGGAGGAAACTAAGAGTGCTGTCATGGGCTTCCGAAAAATACCATTACCGGTACGTAACTTAATACTTTATTCTGACTCCCATGACAGCACGAGAGAATTACAGAGATGTAACAATATATTAGGGAGGGACTACAGCCTGCAGAACCCTTAACCCGAAGGCAAGATCTGAAGATGCACCCATGTCAAGTCTATAATGATTAAAAAAGGTGCAAGGAGATGACCACGTGGCCGCCTTACATATTTGGTCGATGGATATTCCAGATCTTTCCGCCCATGAGGTTGCCATGGCTCGGGTACAATGCGCCCTTAAATTCTGTGGAGCCGGACCGCCACTGCTGTGTAAGCTAGAGAGGGAGGCGAGAGGTAACTTTAGGTAAGTAGGCAGAATCTGTTCTAATTACTGCTCTGTCCTCCAGAATCTGTGTGTAAGGAGGGACTCTAGAGAGGGCCTGGATATCGCCTATTCTACAAGCTGACGTAATGGCTACCAGGAAGGCTAGCTTAAGGGACAGAGACCTCCAGGGGCCCTGCATCTACCTGAGTTCTGGGGAGGCCAGGGAATACCTAGGCGCTGGCATCTCCTAGAGACAGGCGATCCTCCGGACGCTGCTCCCTGCTAACGCTCACTGTCGTGAAATCCATCCAGGACCACCGTGGCTCTTCCAGGACCTCCGCACCGGTCGAGGTAGGAGACCCCCCCGGCTACCTGAGTCGACCCTGGGACATCTTTGTAGTCTGTAGGATCCGGTCCCTTCAGGAACAGGAAACCAACTGATGCGTGAGAGAGGGCCACACTTTTTGTATCTGCAGGTTTCCTGTTCCTGGAGGGCAGATCCCCTCTGGTTTTGCTGTCATGGGAGTCCGAATAAAATAGTTTTTGCATCACATTTTGAGAGCTATAATTTTTCCATATTTTGGCCCACAGAGTCATGTGAAGTCTTATTTTTTGTGGGACGAGTTGACGTTTTTATTGGTACCATTTTTGGGCACATGACTTTTTTTATCGCTTTTTATTACGATTTTTGGGAGGCAGAATGAACAAAAACCAGCAATTCATGAATTTCTTTTGGGAGCCTTTATACCGTTCTGCTTGTGGTAAAATTGATAAAGCAGTTTTATTCTTCGGGTCAGTACGATTACAGCGATACCTCATTTATATAATTGTTTTATGTTTTGGATCTTTTATACAATAAAAACAATTTTATATAAAAAATAATTATTTTCTCATTGCTTTATTCTGCGAGCTATAACTTTATTTTTTCGCTGATGACACTGTATGGTGTCTCGTTTTTTTCCGGGACAAGATTACGTTTTCAGCACTACCATGTTTATTCATATCCTTCTTTTTGAATGCGTGTTATTCCACTTTTTGTTCGGTGGTATGATGAAGCATTTTTTTTGCCTTTTTTTTAAGGGGTTCACTAAAGGGTTTTAGTGGGACAGTTTTATAGGGCGGGTCATTACGGACACGGCGTAACTAAATATGTGTATTTTTTTTTATTTACATATAGAAATGAATTTATTGGGGAATATTTTTTTTCTTTAATTAGGAAATTTTTTTTTTACACGTTTTTTTTATTTTGTCCCAGGGTGGGACATCACTATAGTGTCAGATCAGCGATCTGACAGGCAGTGCAGGAAGCTTGTCGGCGCCTGCTCTCAGCAGGCACTGACAAGCCACCTCCCTGCAGGACCCCGCGGCCATCTTGGATTCGGGGGCCTGCAGGGAGGAGGCCCTCGGAACAGCGTGATCACGTGGTGCAGTTCTGAGGGTCTCAGGGAGGCACGCAGGGAGCCCCCTCCCTGCCCGATGCTTCCCTATGCCGCCGGAACACTGTGATCATGTATCATCGCAATGTGCCGGGGGTGGTCCGTGACCACTCCTGGCACTTCGTGCCGGGTGTCAGCTGTGAGAATCAGCTGACACACAGCAGCGCTCCCCCTGTGAGCGCGGCTGATCGCATATGAAGTACTATCCTGTCCACGGTCATACGGGCCCGGGTCACCTGAACGGGATAGTACGTCTGATGTCAGAAAGGGATTAAATAAGAGGATATGGAGACCAAAGGCAGTGGAGGGGCCGGGGCAGAGCAGAAGACCCTACCCACAGTTCTGCCACGATGCACGGAGACCAAAACATCTAATGAGGATTTAAAAAAACAAAACAAAACACAGGTTATGGATTTCTTCACAGAATATATGTATTAAATTAGTATAACAGCGCCATTATGGGCATACTTTTGGTTTAATATGCCTAACTATGATGACAGGTTCTCTTTTAAAAAAAAAAAAAAAAAAAAAAAAAACGATAAAGCAATTTTTTCCACCTTGTTTTGAAGCACCATCACTTTTTTTTTATTGTTCTTGCAAAATAGCCGTGTGGTTTTTTTTAGTGGGACGAGTTACAGATTTGAATGACACCATTCACTTTACTATCTAATGTACATAATGACTAGGAAAAAAAATTTTTTGGTAGGGCGAAATGGTGACAAAATAACTTACTTTTGTTGCTCAGGTTTCATTTATACTATATTTTTTACTGGGAATTTAAGATAACCTGGTAACTTTATTTTGCCGACCAGTATGATTACAGTAATATCAAATTTGTTTTTATGTTTTACGATTAAAAAATATTTGAAAAAAAGCTGTGTCAACATTTTATAAGACAGTAAAAGTGTATAGGTCAGATCATCAATACATTCCTGCAGGTGCACGGAACTCCGTCCTGATCCTTATGTGACAAGACAATGAATTCAGGAAAAAATAGTTCCAGCTTTCATGTAAAATTAAAAAAAATATTCCTTTATTGCAAAAAATGCTAAAGTAGCACAGCACTAGGGCTAAATAAAACGAATACATATTGACAAAGAAAACAAGAGAAAAAAAGGCAACGCGTTTTGACTGCAACTGAGGTGTTTGGCACAGGCCAGCCTGGGCAAGTACAAATACCGCATTCATGGTCGAAACGCGTTGACTCGTCTCTCTGGTTTTCTTTGTCAATATGTATTTGCTTTATTAGCCCTAGTGCCGTGCTATTTTAGCATTTTTTGCAATAAAGAATATTTTAAAAATTTTACATGGAAGCAGGACCTACTTTTCCTTTATTCATTTTATAAGATGCACAACTTATTTTTCTGTCAGTTAGAGCGGTTTGAGGGCTTGTTTTAATGCAGAGTCAGCTGTAGTTTTTAGTAATATCATTTTGAGGTACACACAACGTTTTAACTGTTTTTATTTCCAGTGCATTCAAAATCTGATTTTTACAAAACCAAATATGGTTTTGTTTTTTTTATTCGGCTGTTGACCAGGTCATTAAACTTATAAGGCAAAGTAGTGCTGGTAAAATAGTGTTCCCTAAGGCATTAACAATAACATAGCAAAATTCTGATGCAAACAGCCACTCGCAAACCTCCCAGTTCATGGACGGGGTGGCTTTGTAGTATTAAACATGCACCCAGATGAGGCTTGCATAGAGCGCCGGTCACACGGGTACGAGTGGTGCACAGTGTCTGGCTGCCAGCCTATTGATAACGCCCATACTATTAGATCAGGAGGGCTGTCCAACACTATATAAGTGCACCCCACTAGACAGACATTTCAGTACATCTAATCAACACTAAAGAGCCTGGCTGTGTCCAGCAAAAACATGGAAACCGGCAATAAAAAGATGAAAAACAGGGATTACCACGAACAGGTATAGGTAAGACCGTTTGAACCTGTCTGTGTGTGGGACCGTGACAATGGTTCCATAGATGTGGAGTACAAGAATGGCCTAAAAAGGTGTGGCCGCTTGTTCCTTTTGTCCTTAAATGACGTGACCGGAGGAAACGAGTTGGCGAGGGGAACAGGAATTCTATGTCCGTATCTCATAGTCTGTGTCTCCCAATGAGGCGAAGGAGAAATAACGTACAAAATAAATTTCATGAGGTATTGGTCGATATTTTGGCCAAAATGCGCAACCCACGTCGAGGCTCCTCATACTTGCAACTCCCTACACTAAAATTAAAAATGGCTCACAGAATAAGGACAAAAATTCAAAAGACATCATAGGGACACAGTCACAGTCCTGGTGCCCATCCTGCCGTCACTGCCACTTACAATGTTCAGAGTGCAGTAGTCGAATCATCACCAACTGCTGCACCCTTAAGACTGAGTTTGGCCTCGTCTCTGCCGAGCAGATGAGCCGACTGTCACAGACTACTGCACTCTGCACAATGAATTTGTACACGCAGAGCGCAGGAACCAGTAACAAAGCCAACTCATCAGCTGCACTCTGCAGAGACAAAGCCAAACTAAGCGTTCAGACTAAAATATAGTATATAAGATTTGAATTATCTTTTTTCTCCCCAATAAAGATGAATTTAAAAAAATGTTAGACGCATGCGTAAAAGTCCGGTCAATCAAAAAAGTTAATTAAACCCTGCAATAAATGCCATAAACAGAAAAATAATTGAAATGCCCAAATTGTGGATTTTTGGTCCTCCTACCTCCTTATACAATAAAAATGATCAATTTATCAAAATCTCCATCAATGGAAAACTAAAAATAGGACAGGTTCCCTTTAACATCAGATAATGCTATTAACCTGTAGCTATAGGGATAATCTGTAGGTTAATAGCATATGGAATGTGCGGCAATCGGGAGAAAATGAACTTTAATTATCTCGAGAGCCGGTTGCTTTGGGTAATGTAGGAGCAAGTACAGTCACTACTTGCAGCGCAGACAGCAGAGCCTCTATGCACGCCCCCGCACTGATTGAGTTTTATTTTTTTATGCAAACTTCTAAATTTTTCAACATTGTGAGAAACAAATGTAAATTATTCACCGTAATCATACTGACCTGGAGAATCACGTTACCACTCCAGGTCATTTTTAGCAAACAATAGATAACAAAAACAAACCCCAAAATAATGAAGACATTGAATTTATTCACTGCGAGTGTATATTGAACTGTGGTGAGGGGCGCCATTTCAAATTTCGCTAGAGTTGTTGCTGCCGGACGTGCACGGTGGCACGGTCCACACACTGGTATCATATTGCAGTCACCAACAAACTGGCTTCGCTCTCTGTTCCTAAACTTTATACTCCCCCTCCTTTTTGCAAACACCCAGGAAGGGAGGAGTGACGACAGACACGTGCAACCAGACCCCACCCACATTTACAGCAGTCGTAATGCGAGCTTGCTAGAATGTCCAATATAAGCAGCTGCTGCCCTTAGGGTTTTTAAAGTTGAAAATACCAAACTATTTCATATTTTATTCCATTAAACTAATATTTTGAAAAAAAGCAAACAATACTTAAGTTTTTTTTTATTATAACTGCCTCTTAAGGCCAAATTAGGCCTGGTACTTAAAGGGTTAACTTTGATTTGGGTTTAAAACCACACACCTTAATCAACTGTATGCAAGCATTACCAATTGGCATGTTAGGGACAGGGATAACCATTTCAAGGGCCAATGTTTTAGTAAACTTGGAAATTGGGGCTGTGACCACGAGAGTTTCGCTTTTCTTCCAGCGTTGAGCCATCAGAATGTCCATATAGCCTAAAAACGGCTCATAAATCACAGTGCACCACACCGCCAGGCTTATTAGTACCGATCACATTGTGTTCATCATCAAACTGACAACACTGAAGATTGAGGTTAGGAAATGTGTTTGTGTCCTTATCTCTGTCATAACAGTTGTGGGCAGAAAAGGCGACTCGCAAACATTGTGTAAATTACACAGGATGTCATCGAAGAATCGGAATTACAACGTCAGACTGGTATTAGGCCGTGGGGGTTTACAGGACACGGACTGTAAGGCTATGTTCACGGGAGCGTAAAAAAAAATCATTCAGTTTAATCCATAAAAGTGGGATCATTTGCTTCTCAGTTGTCATCCGTGCAGCTTTAATCATTTACACAGGACCATATATAGTTTTCTATGTTACAGAACTGCAATGTGTCCTTAAAAATTGAATGCTATTCTGGGTCATCCGACTTCTTTTCACTGACCCCTAGACTTAAAAGGGTCTCGTCCAATTTACAGACTAAGCTAGTGCATTATCCAATTTTATTTTTCACATGCAGATTCAAAGTAGAAAACCAAAAAAATTTGCTCATCTGCACTGCACCATCGAATGACATTGGTCCGAGCGCCGTCTGTTTTTTTGTGTTCCAAAGACAGCACTTGAACCGAAAATACGATCATGTGAACGAGGCCTAAGGGAACTTACGGTATGTTGAAAATGGTGTCTGAACTACCAGCAGCAAACTAGAAAGCAGGAGCTGAGCAGATTCATGACACAAGGTTCCAAACTAGATACATTCTGCTCGTAATCTAGATATGGACAGAAAAAATACAAATCATTCCATTAGGTCGCGATTTTATGACAAGCAGTGACCTCCGGAGCAAAAATGGGGCCAGAAAACTTTTGAGAGGCAGTGCGTGATGGCGGAAAGAAGAGGGACAGAGAGGTATTATTTCACAATCAATAGTCACACTGACGTCCTTTTTCTTTCCATTAGGTGCGTCACATCTCCGACCTGTTCACCATAGTACAGGCTCCTGGCCGCAACCGTGCCAGAGCTTCCGGGCATCAGTCTGGTTCTTGGGTAACTATAGCTTATATTTGATATACAGGGGGTACGGAAAGTATTCAGACCCCTTTAAATTTTTCACTCTTTGTTTCGTTGCAGCCATTTGGTAAATTCAAAATAGTTCATTTTTTTCTCATTAATGTACACTCTGCACCACATCTTGGCTGAAAAAAACCCAGAAATGTAGAAATTTTTGCAAATTTATTAAAAAAGAAAAACTGAAATATCACATTATGTGTTTAAAGGGTGTGTGGCTTAAAGAGATGTGCGTGGCTCTAAGAGATGGGCGTGCCTCCAAGAGCTGGGCGTGCCTCCAAGAGTGGGCGTGCCTCCAAGAGATGGGCGTGCCTCCAAGAGATGGCGTGCCTCCAAGAGATGGGCGTGCCTCCAAGAGATGGGCGTGCCTCCAAGAGATGGGCGTGCCTCCAGATGTACCAATATTTTGGTGCAATTACGTAGTCAAAAACGAAGCCAAGGGATGCAGGTGTCTAGAGATGCATCAAACCAATCATCCAACACGAGCCACTGAGATAAATTTGGTGCATTTTCAGACTGTCGTTTACACAGTGTAAATACTAGCCAGGATTAGTAAATCTGGCCCCAATGAGGCCACTTTCTGCGAACACGTTAACGTCCGTTAACTCCATCCCACGGCTTGGACCCTCTAGCACAGATCAGCCAGTAAGAAGCACTGGATGCATTAGGTAGACCTTATGAGAAGGAATCTAACGAACGTCATGATGCTCCTTGCCAAGTATATAACTGTAGTACTGGCCAAACCCACTGATCTTGGTGGGAGCACTTGACCATCTGATGTGTATAGGGGACAGATGACACTATCCGAACAAATGATCTCAGGGAGAGAAGCATCAGGCAGCTGGAGTTTCAATGGCTAATCCATTTGTTTGCAAGGTTTATCACCTGGCATGAGCTTTCTCCTTTCTATCTATTGAAATACATGCATGCTCAACTAAGGTAAATTAGTGCACCATAAATAGTGGTTCTTGTATGTGCCACCAATCATGTGCTCACTACGTTGTCTACACGGTGCCCATAGAGTGCTCTAGATCTAGTGATCAGGTAGTAATAAACAGTCTTTGCTCTCTTTATAGGGGCTCCAGTTGTCGCTGACAAACTACCCTCCCCTCCAGCAGCTGCACATTTTCATGTAATAATGGCTATAAAGCAGGCCCGGAGAAACAACCAGTAATGCTGATGTGAGAAAAGCTGCCACCTTATTCCAAACGTTTTATATTGAATACCCCATTAAGATCGCTGCATAGAAACAAAACAAAACATGCCAAGATGTTGTGACTGCAGTGGTCCCAGTTGGCATTTAACTCAGCCAGTAAAATGGATGATAAATATACAATAAAGCACAATGCACACAATGATTTACGACCCATTGAGAAAACTATTGTTTATTTAGAAAAAAGCTTACACTGGTAGAATTCAGCAGGTAAAAATTTCTTTTAAAAAAGTCTTTGAAACTTTTCACACTATATTTCGACGGTACAAAGCTCCTTTACTTTTATATTTGAACCCAAATTTCTCGAGAGTGACATTTATTATCCCTTGATTAAAAAAAAAAAAAAAGGAAAAAAAACATTATGACATTAAGAATTGTGTTTGGCGCATTTTCCATTAGCCTGTTCAGATACTTAGCGTTCTACACAATATACAAACAAATGCTCTCAATTAGCATGGAAACCGGGCTCCGCATACCCTACATACAAGGCCGGGTAATAAATAAAACTGAGGTTAAATGAGGTAAATTCAAAAAACTGTTGAATAATTGTTTATTTCCGGTTGCAACAATTAAAACGGATGCATTTAATATGGCAAATAATTGCTAAGTTTCAGGCATTTTTTTTTTTTCCTGACGACCTAAAAGAAACTGTACACAGAAAAAAATGGAACCTTATTTGCACTGTGGCGATCCTCCGTTTGTAGCACATTGTGCTTAAAATTATGGAACAGGTAAACACTTTCAGCCATGTACTGAAAATAAATGTAAAAGAAAAACTAGCAATACATTAAAATTACAGAAATGCACAACTTGAACATTTAATTGAAGGTGGAGAAAAAAAAAAGGAAAATAATTTAAGAAGACGCAATTCGGCCTCTTCGTTCAAAAATAACTGTGCAATCAATATTGTGGTAAATACGCCTGGATACATCATCCAGCTGCAGGATCCCATGAATTCTTTCAAAGTGGATTCTGTGGAGAGAAGTAAAAAAGACTTATAGTCCTGTGAAAATGAGTCTCCCGTCCCATATTGAATGCATGCTCTGGCATCAACTGAACTCCTGAAATCCAAATGGATGGTCAATCGTACAAGGGATAAGTCACCAAAGGAGTCACAGCAGATTTCTAAGAGGTGGTGAGTTCTCCTTCAATGGAAGTCTTCAAACAGAGGCTGGACAGACATCTGTTGGAGATGGGTTAGTGAATCCTGCATTGAGCGGGGGGGGGGGGGGGGGGGGTTGGACACGATGACCCTGGAGGTCCCTTCCAACTCCAACATTCTGGGATTCTATCTATTCTCCATGACACGTCCAGCCTAGTGTCAGCCAGTGGTAAGGAGGAATCCACTGTTATCCGAGAAGCTCAAAAGTGCAGTGGCAAAGAAAAGGATGATAATGGAGCCACATGGGAAATGATCTGCGACTCCAGCTCCAGAACAGAAGCACAGGTCATGGTTACAGATCCAGTTATGTCTGGGACAAGGCGGGTTCCATAAAGCTGCATTGTAGAGTCTGAATTACAGCCACACTATTCAGACCTCCAACAGAATGAATCAGATTTATTACAGGGTTATATGGAGATCAAAGAGGAATCCTGAAAAGACGGCGTACTGAGGCTTAAAGGATGTCTCACAAAAAATGTATCGGATAGATCATGAATGTATGAGAGCAGGGTAAAACCACCAATCACAAGAACAAAAGACTTAAATTCACCAGTGTGAATGCAGTGGCAGTGAGCATGTGTAACCACCGCTCTTACAGTGAATGGTTGCACATGCTCACTACTGCTGCAATCACACGGGTATTTTTTATTTTTTATCCCTGGTCTATGGTCCCAGAAGCCCAACAATTACACATTTGTCCTGCAGACAGGTGTTGCTGTTTAAGGGACAATCCCAGTTTGAAACCAGTTACATTTAGGAGCAAGGAACTAATGTCAGATGTGGTGATTGGCATTTGGAGTTTTTTGTATGTGTTTTCAGGTATGAGAGCGGAAACCTTCCTTATACAAAGTTTTCCTAAATTTAACTAAGAGCTGGTCTTACCTTGGTATAAGCAGAAGTCATTATCTGTGCTTATCTGAAGATTTATGGGTAAACCATGAGTTAAGGAGACTAATGGAAGACAGGAAATAAACTTTTCAACACAGACTAAGCTTCATGTCACACGTCAACGTTTCAGATGTGTGTCCTATCCATTTTCTTCATGAGTAGAATAGAACATGTACCCATTACATTCTGACGGCCTCTTCACGTCCCATTTTTATTTTTTTTTGTGAACAAAACTAACCTACTCACGTGAATGGATCTGCGAATGAAAGCCAGCACCATAGATTCATTTGTGTTTAGTCTATTTTCACTGACTTATGTTAGGAGAAACTGGGGAAATATCAGTCAGCATTTCTTCTCATTTGTGAATGATGGATGAAATATGGATAATGATCAAAACTGGATAAAAATTAGATCCAAACAGATGTAAATCAGTTGTGTAAATTAGGCCTAACAGTGGTATTTTATTCACAAAGAAACACGGATTTTGGTAAGAACTTACCTGTAAAATCCTTTTCAGCGAAGGAAGGAAGAGAGACACAGTAATTCATTACTGATGGGTAGGCGGAGCCCCAGATCAGGATGACACCTCAGATCAAAAGCGTGTTGACTGGCTGGCTCCTCCAGCTCGGGCTCCTCCTACTCAGCTCCTTCAGTCGTACCAAAGCTTTAGGGAAGAACCAAGATCAACAGCGGAGCAACATAACCCCTTCTGAAGGAACTTCAGAGAAAACATAAGAATACAGGTTATGCATGCAAAGTAAGCCAAAAAACCACAGAGTTCCAGGTACTACTCACGGAACCTGACTACTGTGATGAGCTGGCGATGCTGGAACAGAGCCTTAGCGCGCTGACCTCAGTCCAGATATCGCAATCAGATAAGGGTCGCGCTGCATCTGAAAACATCAACACACTTCTGCCTTGGGAGGGTGCTGTGTCTCTCTTCCTTCCTTCGCTGAAAAGGATTTTACAGGTAAGTTCTTACCAAAATCCGTGTTTCAGCTGCAGATGGAAGGAAGAGAGCCACAGTAATTCATTACTGATGGGACGTCCCAAAGCAGTTCAAAAATAAGGGTGGGAAAAAAACCAACAAAAGGCAGAAACCCAACAACCTTAACAAAAAAGCGCAACCAGCGCTAAACACAAGTTCATCTAGAACTTTAAACTACAGCTGCCTGCAGGACCCTACGTCCGAGGGCTGCATCAGCGGAAGCACTGACGTCCACTTTATAAAACTTTGTAAACGTGTGGACAGAGCGCCAAGTTGCCGCCCGGCAGAGCTGCACTGCCGAGGCGCCTTGATGAAAAGCCCACGATGAAGCCACAGCTCTCGTGGAATGGGCTCGAATCTTAACCGGGCAAGATTCACCCCCAAGACGGTAAGCTTCCAAAATAGTTGACCGGATCCAACGAGCTATAGAATCCTTGGAAGCTCGTTGACCACGCCGACGACCTGCTGGAATCACAAACAGGGAGTCCGTCTTACGAAAACCTTGAGTAATAGAGAGATAAAACTTCAAGGCCCGCACTAAATCCAATGTGTGCAAAGCTCGCTCTTTCGCATTCTTCGGATCCGGACAGAGTGAAGGCAACACAATATCCTGGTTAACATGAAATTGTGACACCACTTTAGGTAGAAAATCACCCCGAGTGCGAAGCACTACACGATCCGGAAAAAACTCCAGAAAAGGAGGCGAGCAAGAGCTGCTAACTCAGAAACTCTCCTCAAAGAGGTGACCGCTACTAGGAAGGCCACCTTCCAAGAAAGTAAAGAAAGGCTAGCAGAATCTATAGGCTCAAAAGGTTTATGCTGAAGAGCTTCCAAGACAAGGTTGAGCCGCCAAGGAGACACAGGTGCCTTCCGCGGCGGAAACTTACGAGCTATACCGCGGAAAAAGGAAAGTACGTCCCTATGTGAGGCAATGGTTCTCCGAAACAATAAGGACAGAGCAGAAACCTGACCTTTCAGGGTGCTGACTGCCAAACCCTTGTCTAACCCATGTTGCAGAAAAGCCAACAGATTGGGAATGGAAAATTTTCTCGGGTTCCGAGAGGATCCCAAACACCACGAAAAGAAGGTTTCCCAAGTTTTGTGGTAAATCCTAGTAGCAGCCGGACTTCTTGCAGCTCGAAGAGTAGCAATGACCTCGGCTGAAAAACCTCTACGGATTAAGATTTCGGTCTCAAGAGCCACGCCGTCAAACGCAGAGACTTCAGGTCCGGATGACAAACGGGCCCCTGAGTCAACAAGTCCGGTCGAAGAGGAAGTGAAAGAGGAGATGCCGCCAACAGCGACATTATTGTCGAGAACCACATCCTTCTTGGCCAATCTGGAGCTATCAAAATAGCTGGAATTCTCTCTAGTCTGATCCCGACGCAGTACTAGAGGAAGTAAGGATATCGGCGGGAATACATAGATTAGCTCGAACTGATCCCACTGAGCAACTAGAGCATCCACCGCCACAGCCTTTGGGTCCTTGTACCTGGACATAAACGTCGGTAACTTGGCATTGGACCTGGATGCCATCAAATCCACTTGGGGAGTTCCCCAATGGGAGCACAGTAGTGCAAAAACTTCCGGGTGGAGACTCCATTCTCCGGGATCCATCTTCTCGCGACTGAGAAAGTCCGCTGTAACATTCTGAACCCCTGGAATGTGAATCGCAGAAATGGCTGGTACTCTGGCCTCGGCCCAAATCAGAATCCAGGACACCTCCACCATGAGTCTGGAGCTCCTTGTCCCGCCCTGGTGATTGATATACGCGACAGCCGTCGCATTGTCTGTCTGCACTCGGACTGGCTGACCGCTCAAAGGGACCGTCCAATGCTGGAGGCAAAGGAAAATCGCCCTCAATTCCAGGATGTTGATCGGAAGAACAGACTCGTCCGATGACCATACCCCCTGAATCCAGAGATTGTTCCAAACACCCCCCCAGCCCGTCAGGCTGGCATCGGTGGTTATGACTGACCACTTCGGAGGGAGGAAGGACTTCCCCAGGGCAAATGCCCCTGGACGTAACCACCATCCTAGAGAATCTCGCACCGCGCGAGAAATGGTGACACTGCAATCCAGCGATTGCGACCGATTCCATCGACTCAGGATGAACCTTTGGAGGACCCTGGAATGAAACTGGGCAAAAGGAATCGCCTCCATGGACGCCACCATCAGTCCCAGAAGACGCATACACTTCCGTAGGGACATTGCTGTCGAGGATTTCATAATCTGCACATGTCGAAGAAGACATGCCTGTTTGTCTGGCGGTAGAGAAACTACTGTCCGAATCGTGTCGAAATGCATCCCCAAAAAGAGGATTGCCCTCGATGGTTCCAGGAACGACTTCTCCCAATTGACCAGCCAACCGAAGTCCTTCAGAAGCTGAAGAGACAAATCGCGAGCCGTCACTGCCTCCTCTTCCGAGGAAGCCACTATCAAAAGATCGTCCAGATAAGGAAGAATCGTAATCCCCTGTCTTCGAAGGATTGCCATGAGGGGCGCCAGAATTTTTGTAAAGACTCTGGCCGCTGAGGCTAAGCCGAAAGGCAGAGCCACAAACTGATAGTGATCCTGTCCTATGGCAAACCGAAGAAAGCGCTGATGAGCCCTTCCGATGGGAACATGCAAATAGGCGTCGCGAATGTCGATTGACACCAGAAAATCGTTCTGTGACAGAGCTGCTACAACGGAGCGAAGTGACTCCATGCGAAAATTCCGGGTGTGGACATGCCGGTTTAATCGCTTGAGATCCAGAATCGGGCGAAATTTGTTCTCCTTTTTGGGAACCACAAAAAGGTTGGAATAAAAACCTTTTCCTCGGTCCTCTGACGGAACCGGTATTACTACACCCTTTTGTAGCAGAAATTGGACCTCTCGCTGTAGAGCGACAAAAAGCTCGGGTTCTGACGGAATGCGAGACTGACAAAAAATATTTGGGGGTCGAGAAGAAAACTCTATGAAATAGCCTGCCGACACTACCCGCGTCACCCAGGAATCTGGAACGCGAGAAATCCAAGTCTCCTTGAAACGAAGCAGGCGACCCCCCACTCGAGAGTCCTCGAGTGGACCCCTGGCGTCAGTCTGACTTGGCGGGCTTCTTGTCAGATTCCCGCTTGTCCTGACGGAAAATCTGCTTCCAGGGAGTACGAGCTGAGAGGGCTTCTTTCCCGAGGAAGAAGAACGACCCGATCCCCACGAGGAGTGACCGAATCGTCCTCGGCCCCGAAAGGACCGCCGACCGCTATAGACACCAGGCTTGCTAGACACCGAAGCCATGGCCCTACGCTGTGGCAATGCTGTTTCCTTCGCCTTTGCCTTGGAAATCAGCTCTGTGAGGTCGGATCCAAAAAGGAGGCCACCCTTGTAAGGTAAGGCCAATAAACCTTGTTTGGAAACTGCGTCTCCGGCCCACTGTCTGAGCCATAAGGCTCTTCTGACTGTGACCGCTGTAGCTTGCGCTCTGGCCAGAAGGGATGCCGTATCCAGACCGGCATCAAAGATATAACAGGCTGCAGTTTCTAACCATTCGCAAATTTCCTGTATATCAGATAACGGAGATCCATCTTGCAACGCCGTCTTTAGACGTGCCAACCAGCCTAGAGAAGCTCTAGAAGCACACATGGATCCTAGCACCGCTCGGAATCCATGACCCGCGGCCTCATAGCTTGATTTTGCCGCCACCTCCGTCTTTCTGTCCAACGGCTCCCGCAAACTCGCCTTCCCTTTAACAGGGAGTAAGGAGGATTTACTAAGCTGGGATAAGGAAACATCCACTTCAGGAGCAGAAGTCCAATTATCCTTTAACTCCGCAGAGCAAGGATAAAGTGCATCAAAGAAACGCGTTCCGTGAAAACGCTTATCTGGACACAGACGTTCCTCTTCTATTACACTATTAAGCTCCTCCAGAGCTGGTAATGTTGTACGCGAAGTACGGTACTCCTGGAACATACGTGCTGATTTACCAGGACGACTAGTTACCACCTCCGGTAACTGTAAAACCTCTCTCATGGCGTCAATCAATGCCTCCGTACGTTTCGCCAGAGAAGAACGCCCCTGCCGTTCGTCCTCATCTGAATCGGATCTTTCTCATCCGAACTTAAAGGGGAACCCTGTCCACCATCCAAATCAGATACATCTGACTCGCTTCGTGTAGAGGCCGGTAACGGCCTACGTCGCTTCCTATGAAAGGAATTAGCAGACACATATTGACCTAAAAGGTCAGACAAGCTGTTAAGCGAGCGAGCGATATCATCCAATTTTGCACCACTGTCAACCGCAGCGCTAGACGCTGTTGAGGTCTGCGTATCAGATTGCCGCAGTGGCACTGGGACATGGTCCGCGGCTTCTGAACTCTGTTCAGACATGCCTCACCTGTATAGCAGGTCAAAGCGGCAGCACCAGCAAAATATGCGTTTTTTTGTTTTTTTTTATAAATCGCTGAAGGGTTAAAGCTCTCTTCAGGTAGAGCTACCCCAGCGGTTTTCAGTAAAAACGCTGGTAGAAATAACTCTCAGAAGGGTTAATGTCGCAAACTCCCCACAATATATATTGTGTGAGCCTCAGCTAAATATACAGGTCTCCAGTGAGACCGCAGCTGCAGGATAGCGATCTCTGCGCTGCGAGGTGAGGAATTAGCACTCACCCAGCTGGCCGTGGTGTCTAAGAGAGGAGCGGTCTGAGGAGCCCAGGAGCCTGGTAATGGCCGCCGCAGTGAGGGAGTCGGAAGAGAAACGCCAGAGCGCGCGTCTTCCTGCACAAAAGACCGGGAAGCGTTAGGCCACGCCCCCCGCCAGCTCAAATATTGAGCGCGAACTCCCTCGCTCCTGCTCCCTCTCTGTCCTGCAGGTATCTGCCTGCGGACAAAAGTTCACCACATCTACATGTAACGGCGCTGTCACCGCAGCGCTGAAGCATACTGATATACATGTAATAGCGCTGCCACTCTCAGACGCTAAAGCACTCACACATTATTATAATAAAAATTGTGTGGAGTACTCATCAGCTTAGCGCCACAGGGACCCCTCAGGATTTGTGGCGCTTGTGCCCATGCTTCCCCCAGGGCGAGGAACGCAGTGACCGCACGTGTGGTTTGCGTCCCCGCCAGGGAAGCCATCCTCATCCCCCAGGGCCGGCAAGATTCTGCAGGGACCATAATGTAAATACAGATCCGCCAAGGGAGAGGTTGGGGCACAGCAGCGCTGGTACCCTGAGACCTCTAGACCAACTGGTGATCCAAGTCTCTTGTCCGAAATAAAATAATAAAATCTTCTGAGGAGCTGCATTAGCAGCGACCATCCTCTGAGACCTCAAATCTTAGACTGAAGGAGCTGAGTAGGAGGAGCCCGAGCTGGAGGGGCCAGCCAGTCAACACGCTTTTGATCTGAGGTGTCATCCTGATCTGGGGCTCCGCCTACCCATCAGTAATGAATTACTGTGGCTCTCTTCCTTCCATCTGCAGCTGAAAAAGGATTCCAAGTGTCAACTGTTTCCACGTCTAGTTTCTGAGATCTCATTACCATGGACTACACCTTCAGTCTCCAATAAAACCCAATAGTCTCCGCTAACCCCCATATAGGCCCCTATTAAAGACAGAATGCAGGGAGCAGGATCACAGGCAACTCTTCTATCCTTTATAAATGTACACCGCAGCACAGGAAAATATACAGTTTACAATAAGGAAAAGCCTAACTCTAGGCACAATTTAATGAAGTGCAGGGCATACGTCTGAAATCACCCACAAAAGGGTATAATGGACAAATGTGCCAATGGGGCCATAGACTATAATGTGCCTGGAAGAGCGAACATGAGCTCTGCCGTGGATTATTTTCGGCCGTGTACCCTTGCTGGAGGAGGTCTACTACGTTGAGTGTCCCCCTACAGTAGGTGTACATGCTTGAAATTGATGCACGGCAGAGCTCACTATTTGCTCTTCCAGCACCATTATAGTCTATGGCCCAGTCGGAGCATATGCCAAAATCCTGTTTTGCAACGGTTCGGATGTAAGCCCTGATGAGGCCCAAACCGAACGTGTGTCTGAACGCAATGTGAAAGTACCCCAACTGTATGAGGGGTTCACTTGTTGTTTTTTTAGGGTATATAAAATGTTATAAAGGGGTTGTTTTCTGCTTCAGAACCTCCTGCATGAGCCAAAGTGGAGCTGAAAGAGAAGCTACTTTTGTACTGACGGCTCAGGCTCATCCATGCGTTACTTTGGTCGGCATTTACTTCAGAGCTTCTGATTTTACTAGTCATTATTACACAGTGTTTTTGATCTAAGTGATTGGCAAAGAAATAGAAATAAAGGTCACACAAGACATAAAAACTGAGCAATGGTTCCACTAGGCTATTATATTACCGCAGAAAGAATGTCAAAATATAGAAAACCTACTTTAGGAAAAAACTCCTGACCTGCAGCTCACATTGGCAGATAGAAAAGGGCTCAGAATTCGGAAATCTAGTCCAACACTAGATCAATTTGTAGCAAAATCTGACTAGTGTGCATTTTATACAAAGGGAAAAAAAATCACCTCTATCTGCAATATATAATAATCAAATCCTGCCTCCAAGTCTAGTGTCACAAAAAGGATATTGTTTTTTCTCCTCTTTCCCGCCAGCGCTGTCACGTTTCTCTTTCTTCTCAGATTTTTCCTTGTCGTGTCTCGATTCCTTTACGAAAAAGACAAAATCAGAAACGTTATTACCTGCTCTAGAAACAGAATGGCCTTTCGGCTGCTAAATACATTCTTCTGGCTTATAGATTGTGTTCATCGGTTCACCGACTGAAATTCATTTATCTCATTGGATCTGCACGACTTCATACAATAAGAGCTCGTTCCACTGGCGTACAGTACGGAGGAGGGCAATGCCAGAAAACATCGCAGTGCACTCTGACCAATGGTAATACATGAGTATGATTTTTTTCCTCAGCTGTAATCAAACTGAGCAAATAATCGCAGCATGCTGCACTGGACTACAACTGGTTTCCTTTCGGTTCTTCGATTTTCTCCCACTGCAGAGACAAACTGATAGGGAATCTAGATGATGATTCCCAATGGGGACAGCGATGATGACTGGAAAGTGCTGTGGAATGTGATGGTGCTATATAAATAAAATAAACGATAAATAATAATAGCCAGTTGCTCAGGTAGGCAACCAAAGCCCCAACATTTCTGAAAAATCTGCCACGCTGGTCTGAAACATTCGGACATCTGATTAGATCCCCAGACTGAAAGTAGCACTGATTGACAGGCTGCTTTGAGTTTTCATTCCTTTTATTTTTTTTTTACAGCAGAAAAGATGCAAACTATACCTTTTTGCTGCTTGAGGAACTTTTCTCCATCTTGTCCGATTTCATTATCTCTGCCTTTTCTTTATTTGAGGATTTCGATTTGTTTCGGTCTTTCTCATTTGAGCGTGGGGAATCGGACGGGCTCTGCTTTTACTGTGTTTGGAGGAACCACCTAGGACAATGGTATAACATTATACAACTTCAAAACCTCTTAATAAATTAGTTTGCTTCATACATCTGTCTGCAAATTATTTATCAAGCTGTGAATGGCTTTGTGCAGCAAGGTATAGATAATCATACTGGTCCAAATTATATGCTGCCCTCGTGTTTTAGCAGGCAACTCACAGGGGGTCCGCACTCTCACGGAGGGGTTGGGGGGGTCAGCACTCTCTCAGAGGGTGGTGGGGGGTCAGTACCCTCCTGAAACACCATCAGTCTGTGACTTTCTGCCCAAGTACTAATCTCTAGTGGTGAAGGATCACATCAACGGGTCTCTCTAGGGCCACTCCTGTCTGATAAGTCTGATTTCTAGTAAAACCTACAATTTTGTAAATAGATACTTGAAAACCGATTAAAGTTTCCAGAATTTCACTGTCAGATAGGTCATCCGTGTGTGCAACTGGAGTACCATCAATGTCTGGCACTGTAGCACAGCCTGTTCAGGTTAACAAGGCTGAGCCGCAGACAACATGACCGTGTGTTCTGTAGTGAAAGCTGTGACCCTCTGCTTACCAGTGGCGGCATCAAAGAGACTCCATAAATAGAAAATATCAAAATTCCAATTTAAAGGGGTTGACTTACCGAGACAACCGGTCTCCGTTCAGAGCTGTTGCAGCGATCAGTGATTTACGTCTGGTCTAGATCCCTATAGTTGTGTCCAAGAGCAAATTTTCCCAAATGGATCAAGGGCTAATCAAAAGCTGCATCCGCAGTGGGACATTACTATTAGGGCCGGGATCACACATGCGAGGAATACGGCCGAGTCTCGCATGTTAATACATGGAGCCGCACACTCCGATCCCGAGGCCGGCGGCAGTGCCGGGAATTAACATGCAAGACTCGGCCGTATTCCTCGCATGTGTGATCCTGGCCTTACACAGATAGCTCAAGAGTGGCACAACAGGAGCCGCCAATCAAACACTGCTTTTTATGTTACTAGATGGAGGGAAGGAGTCCTGACATAGGACATATGGTATTGGCCAAGTGTCCTCTTTATACATCTAAAATAAAACTTATTATTTTTCGAGGTGACTTGAATTTTTTTTTTTCACTCATTTCCTAGAAAAATGTTAAAGCAGCACATACACTGATGTAACACTCATCCGTCTTTCCACCTTTATTCATACTGACATGTTTAACACTGCAACAGTAATGGAAATGGTAAAAACAATGTGCTGACACAAGCTTGGAATCATCTTTATTATAAAAGGTGACTCAATAACGTGGCACTCACTGGTTCCGTTTTCTTCCTTGCGTCTTTTTGACTCCAGGTTCCCTCACGGTCGCTGTTGGAATGATCCTGTTGTGTGATAACCAGGATGACAAACGTTAGTAAAATGCCGGCAGCAGTGAAGACCACTCTACTCAGATTGTACTAATTAGTAAATCAACCATGGCTGAAGAAATGTTTAAGAAGTCCCATAATGTAATGGCTTTTTGTAGAATGTGATAGAATACTGAGAAACTAAGAAAGTAGCAAATAGACTACAAAACAGGATGCAATTATTAGGGATGCGTTGTGAGGTTCAGTGGGCTTTTCCCCAAAAAACAATATGCAGCCTTATTTCAAGTACCACTGCAGTGTTTTTTGCTTCATCTATCAGTAATGTATGTTCGGTATCCTTACTGGTTGCCGTCTTCTGACGTTTTCAGCGCTGATCCAGTCCCCTCCTGCATTATTTGACCACAGCAGTTCATCATCAGAGCACAAAGACTGTTAGTTCCTTTCTTAACATGATTCTACAAGTGTCTCGCTCGGAGTCTCAGAAATACATTGAGAAAATTCATTCTGGTCCACACGAAAAAAAAATGCTGTGGTCACATGGTGCAGAAGAGAAAAGAAATAGAATTTTAAGGCCAAATAGCACTATTGGAAGATCACACATGGGGTAGGCAATATATGTTCGTGTTTTAAGCACTGTCAAGAATATGGCAAAGTACAAATGAAATAGGCTTACAAATAAAAACAAGTCGGTTGTAACGGATGATCAGTAAGAATCACATTAAAGACGGATTTTGGTAAGAACTTACCTGTAAAATCCTTTTCAGCGAAGAAGGAAGGGAGACACACACTAGTCATTACTAGTGGGTAGGCGGAGCCCAGATGAGATAGACACCTCAGATTAAAAAGAGTGTTGACCGGCCCCTCCAGCTCGGGCTCCTCCTACTCAGCTCTCCAGTCGTACACAAGCTTAAGGAAGAGCAAATATCACCAGCGGAGCAACATAACCCCTTCTGAAGGACTTCAGAGAAGAAACAAGAATACAGGTTATGCATGTCACAGTAAAAAAACCACACAGTTCCAGGTACTACTCACTGAACTTGACTACTGCGATGAGCTGGCGATGCTGGAACAGAGCCTTAGCGCGCCGACCTCAGCCCAGATAATCGCTATCAGAGGAGGGTCACGCCGCATCTGAAAACACAACAACACACTTCTGCCATGGGAGGGATGTGTGTGTCTCCCTTCCTTCTTCGCTGAAAAGGATTTTACAGGTAAGTTCTTACCAAAATCCGTCTTTCAGCAGCAGACGAAGGAAGGGAGACACACACTAGTCATTACTAGTGGGACGTCCCAAAGCAGTCCAAAAACTAAGGGTGGGAAAAAAACAGAAAAGGCAGAACCCAACAACCTAAGTAAAAGCGCAACCAGCGCTAACAAACAAGTTAATGAGAACTTTAAACTACAGCCGCCTGCAGGACCCTACGTCCTAGGGCCGCATCAGCGGAAGCACTAACGTCCACCTTATAAAATTTTGTAAAGGTGTGGACGGAGCACCAGGTCGCAGCCCGGAAGAGCTGAGCTGCCGAGGCCCCTTGATGAAAAGCCCACGATGAGCCTACAGCTCTCGTGGAGTGAGCTCAAACCTTAATCGGGCAAGGTTAGCTCTTAAGTCGGTAAGCCTCCAAGATGGCCGACCGTATCCAACGAGCTATGGAATCCTTGGAAGCTCGTTGACCACGTCGACGACCTGCTGGAATCCAAACAGAGAGTCCGACTTCCGAAAACTTTGGGTAACAGACAAATAAAACTTCAAAGCCCGCACCAAATCCAATGTGTGCAAGGCTCGTTCCTTCGCATTCCTCGGCCTCGGACAGAGAGAGGGTAACACAATATCCTGGTTGACATGAAATTGTGACACCACCTTAGGTAGAAAATCGCCCCGAGTGCGAAGAATTACCCGATCCGGGTGAAACTCCAGAAAAGGAGGCGAGCAAGAAAGAGCCGCCAACTCAGAAACCCTTCTCAAAGAGGTGACCGCCACCAGGAAGGCAACCTTCCAAGAAAGCAACGAAAGGTTAACGGAATCCATAGGCTCAAAAGGCCCGTGTTGAAGAGCCTCCAAAACAAGATTGAGACGCCAAGGAGACACAGGCGCCTTCCGCGGCGGAAACTGACGGGTTACTCCGCGAAAAAAGGAACGTACGTCCCTGCGCGAAGCGATAACCTTCCTAAACAGCAAGGACAGAGCAGAAACCTGACCCCTCAGGGTGCTTACTGCCAAACCTTTGTCCAGCCCGAATTGCAGAAAAGCCAACAGATTGGGAATGGAAAAAATCCTCGGGTTCCTTGAAGAATCCGAACACCATGAAAAGAAAGCTTCCCATGTCTTATGATAGATCCTAGTAGTAGCCGGACCTCTGGCAGCTCGCAAAGTGGCAATGACTTCGGCTGAAAAACCTCGACGGGTCAATATTTCGGTCTCAAGAGCCACGCCGTCAAACGCAGAGACTTCAGGTCCGGATGACGAACGGGCCCTTGGGTTAACAGGTCCGAGCGAAGAGGAAGTGGAGGCGCTGCTAGGAGCGACACCAGTGTCGAGAACCACGTCCTCCTTGGCAATCTGGGGCTATCAACAGAGCCGAGATTCTCTCCAGTCTGATCCGACGTAACACCAGAGGAAGTAAGGAAATCGGCGGAAAAACATAGACTAGCTCGAATTGGTCCAACGGAGCCACTAGAGCATCCACCGCCACAGCTTTCGGATCCTTGTACCTGGACATGAAAGTCGGTAGCTTGGCATTGAACCTGGATGCCATCAGATCCACCTGGGGAGTTCCCCAACGGGAGCACAGCAGTGCAAAAATTTCCGGATGAAGACTCCATTCTCCGGGATCCATCTTCTCGCGACTGAGAAAGTCCGCCGTGATATTCTGAACTCCTGGAATGTGGATCGCAGAGATGGCTGGTACTCTGGTCTCTGCCCATACCAGGATCCGAGATACTTCCACCATGAGTCTGGAACTTCTTGTCCCACCTTGGTGGTTGATATATGCAACCGCCGTCGCATTGTCTGTCTGCACTCGGACTGGCAGACCGCTTAAAGGGACCGTCCAGTGTTGGAGGCAAAGGAAAATTGCCCTCAATTCCAGGAGGTTGATCGGCAAAACAGACTCCTCCGACGACCATACTCCCTGAGTCCAGAGATCGTTCCAGACACCCCCCCAGCCCGTCAGGCTGGCATCTGTGGTTATGACCGACCACTTCGGAGGGAGAAAGGACTTCCCCAGGGATAGCGCTTCCGGGCGTAACCACCATCCCAGAGACTCTCGTACCCTGTGGGAGATGATGACACTGCAATCCAGTGAAGTCTGCGATCGATCCCAACGGTTCAGAATGAACCTCTGGAGGGCCCTGGAATGAAACTGGGCAAAAGGAATTGCTTCCATGGACGCCACCATCAAACCCAGAAGGCGCATACAGCTTCGAAGGGACATTGCCGTCGAAGACTTCATAACCTGTGCATGTCGAAGAAGACATGCTTGCTTGTCTGGGGGCAGGGAAACCACTGCTTGTACCGTGTCGAAGTGCATCCCCAAAAACAGGATTGACTGCGACGGTTCCAGAGACGACTTCTCCCAATTGACCAACCACCCGAAGTCCTCCAGGAGCTGAAGGGATAGATTGCGAGCAGTTACCGCCTCCTCCTTGGAAGACGCCACAATCAGAAGGTCGTCCAGGTAGGGAAGAATCGTGACGCCCTGTCTTCGAAGAATCGCCATGAGAGGCGCCAGAATTTTTGTAAATACTCTGGGCGCTGAGGCCAACCCGAATGGCAGAGCCATAAACTGGTAATGGTCCTGGCCTATGGCAAAACGAAGGAAGCGTTGGTGAGCCCTTCCGATTGGAACGTGTAAATAAGCGTCGCAAATGTCGATTGACACCAAAAAGTCGTTCTGTGACAAGGCTGCCACAACGGAGCGAAGTGACTCCATGCGAAATTTTCGGGTGTGGACATGCCGATTCAATCGTTTGAGATCCAGGATGGGGCGAAATTTGTCCTCCTTTTTGGGGACCACAAAGAGGTTGGAATAAAATCCTCTTCCCCTGTCCTCTGGCGGAACCGGTACTACCACACCCTTCCGCAGGAGGGAGTCGACCTCTCGCAGTAGAGCAGAACATAGCTCGGGCTCTGACGGGATGCGAGACTGGCAAAAACTGTTCGGGGGTCGAGAAGAAAACTCTAAAATAGTCTGCCGACACAACCCGCGTTACCCAGGTGTCCGGAACGTGGGAAATCCAAGTCGCTTTGAACTGGAGCAGGCTACCCCCCACTCGAGAGCCCTCGAGTGGAACCCTGGCGTCAGTCCGCTTGGCGGGCTTCTTGTCAGCTTCCCGCTTGTCTTGACGGAAACTTTGTTTCCAAGGGGTGCGGGATTTCTGAGAGGACTTTTTTCCTGAAAAAGAGGGACGACCCGATCCCCAAGAGGACTGACCAAATCGTCCCCTGGACCGAAAGGACCGCCGAGTACTACCGGCACTAGGCCTGCCAGACGCAGAAGCCATAGCCCTTCGCTGCGGTAAAGCCGCCTCTTTTGCCTTTGCCTTGGCAATCAGCTCTGTGAGGTCAGACCCAAATAGCTGACCACCCTTGTAAGCTAAAGACAGCAAACCTTGCTTGGAAACCGCGTCCCCGGTCCACTGTCTAAGCCACAGTGCTCTTCTGACTGTGACCGCCGAGGATTGCGCCCTGGACAACAGTGACGCAGTATCCAGACCTGCATCATAGCTACAGGTCCTTCTCAAAAAATTAGCATATATTGCTAAATGTCATTATTTTCCATAATGTAATGATTACAATTAAACTTTCATATATTTTAGATTCATTACACACCAACTGAAATTTGTCAGGTCTTTTATTGTTTTAATACTGATGATTTTGGCATACAACTCCTGATAACACAAAAAACCTGTCTCAAAAAATTAACACATTTCAACCGTCCAATAAAATAAAAGTGTTTTTTAAAAACAAACAAAAAAAACATGAAATAATAAAGTTCAGTTATGCACTCAATACTTGGTCGGGAATCCTTTTGCAGAAATGACTGCTTCAATGCGGCGTGGCATGGAGGCAATCAGCCTGTGACACTGCTGAGGTGTTATGGAGGCCCAGGATGCTTCGATAGCGGCCTTAAGCTCAACCAGAGTGTTGGGTCTTGCGTCTCTCAACTTTCTCTTCACAATATCCCACAGATTCTCTATGGGGTTCAGGTCAGGAGAGTTGGCAGGCCAATTGAGCACAGTAATACCATGGTCAGTAAACCATTTACCAGTGGTTTTGGCACTGTGAGCAGGTGCCAGGTCGTGCTGAAAAATGAAATCTTCATCTCCATAAAGCATTTCAGCCGATGGAAGCATGAAGTGCTCCAAAATCTCCTGATAGCTAGCTGCATTGACCCTGCCCTTGATGAAACACAGTGGACCAACACCAGCAGCTGACATGGCACCCCACACCATCACTGACTGTGGGTACTTGACACTGGACTTCAGGCATTTTGGCATTTCCTTCTCCCCAGTCTTCCTCCAGACTCTGGCACCTTGATTTCCGAATGACATGCAAAATTTGCTTTCATCAGAAAAAAGTACTTGGGACCACTTAGCAACAGTCCAGTGCTGCTTCTCTGTAGCCCAGGTCAGGCGCTTCTGCCGCTGTTTATGGTTCAAAAGTGGCTTTACCTGGGGAATGCGGCACCTGTAGCCCATTTCCTGCACACGCCTGTGCACGGTGGCTCTGGATGTTTCTACACCAGACTCAGTCCACTGCTTCCTCAGGTCCCCCAAGGTCTGGAATCGGTCCTTCTCCACAATCTTCCTCAGGGTCCGGTCACCTCTTCTCGTTGTACAGCGTTTTCTGCCACATTGTTTCCTTCCAACAGACTTCCCATTGAGGTGCCTTGATACAGCACTCTGGGAACAGCCTATTTGTTGAGAAATTTCTTTCTGGGTCTTACCCTCTTGCTTGAGGGTGTCAATGATGGCCTTCTTGACATCAGTCAGGTCGCTAGTCTTACCCATGATGGGGTTTTGAGTAATGAACCAGGCAGGGAGTTTTTAAAAGCCTCAGGAATCTTTTGCATGTGTTTAGAGTTAATTAGTTGATTCAGAAGATTAGGGTAATAGGTCGTTTAGAGAACCTTTTCTTGATATGCTAATTTTTTGAGACAGGTTTTTTGTGTTATCAGGAGTTGTATGCCAAAATCATCAGTATTAAAACAATAAAAGACCTGACAAATTTCAGTTGGTGTGTAATGAATCTAAAATATATGAAAGTTTAATTGTAATCATTACATTATGGAAAATAATGAAATTTAGCACTATATGCTAATTTTTTGAGAAGGACCTGTATATTTGGCTGCAATCTCCAACAATTCGAGAAGCCCTTCTACCTCGGATAACGGAGATCTATTTTGCAACGCCGTCCGTATACGGACCAACCAGCTCAGGGAAGCTTTGCAAGCACACATGGATCCTAACACCGCTCTGAATCCATGACCGTGGCCTCGTAGGTGGATTTCGCTGCCATCTCCGTTTTTCTGTCTAGCGGGTCCTGCAGACTCGCCTTCCCTTTAACAGGGAGCAACGAGGATTTACTAAGCTGTGATAAAGGAACATCCACTTCAGGAGAAGGAATCCAATTATCAATCAACTCCGTAGAACACGGATATAGTGCCTCAAAGAAACGTGTCCCTTGAAAACGTTTATCTGGACACAGGCGTTCCTCCTCCACTGCTCCATTAAGCTCAACTAGAGCTGGCAATGTCGATCGCGACTTACGGTACTCCTGGTATATTCGGGCCGACTTACCAGGACGTCTAGTTACCTCCTCCGGTAACTGTAACGCCTCCCTCATGGCTTCAATGAAAGCCTCTGTTCGGCCCACGAGAGAGGCAGAATGCCCCTGCCGATCCTCCTTATCCGAATCGGATAACTCCCCATCCGAGTCTGAAGGGGAACCCTGTCCGCATTCCACATCGGAGACCTCTGATTCGCTACGCGGAAAGGATGGAACCGGTCTGTGTCGCTTCCTGTCATGAGGGGATCTAGCTGACACCCAATGACCTAAAAGGTCAGACAGGCCATCAATAGAACGAGCGATGGCATCCAATTTGGCATCGCTGTAACCTCCGACTGCTGCACTTGACGTCGTCGAGGTCTGAATATCAGATACGCGCGACTGATCCTGAAGCGGATCTGAGCGACGGTCCGCACCTTCTGGACCCTGATCCGACATGCCCTCACACAGTATATGGCAGGTAAAAACCTGTCAGTAATTAGGAAAAAGTGTGGTTTCTTCAGTGGACGAAACAAACACGCTTAAGAGTTAAAGTCTTAAAATAGAGAACTACCACTGTTCTTAAAATATAGCAGAATATGTCAGCAGTAAATTAACCCTTATCTGATCCATCGATAGACCGGCGGCATCTGAATCTTGTGACGGTTACTGCTAAGAGTACTCAACCAGCCGAGCGCCACAGGGACCCCCAGGGTTTGTGGCGCTGTGCCCATCGCTTCCCCTCAGGGCGGGGAACGCAGTGACCCCCAATGTGCGGTTTGCGTCCCCGCCAGGGAAGCCATCCTCATCCCCCAGGGCCGGCATGATTCTGCAGGGACCACCATACAGGGTAAATACAGATCCGCCAAGGGAGAGGTGGAAGTCCAGCAGCGCTGAGACCCTGAGACCTCTAGACCACTTCTGGTGATCCAAGTCTCTTGTCCGATTTAAAATAATAAAATCTTCTGAGGAGCTGCTTCCAGCAGCGACTATCCTCTGAGACCTCAAATTTTAGACTGGAGAGCTGAGTAGGAGGAGCCCGAGCTGGAGGGGCCGGTCAACACTTTTTAATCTGAGGTGTCTATCTCATCTGGGCTCCGCCTACCCACTAGTAATGACTAGTGTGTGTCTCCCTTCCTTCGTCTGCTGCTGAAAAGGCTTGTATCTATATCAACATTTGATTTTCATTCTAACTCCTCTGGAAGGATATCGCCAGCAGAACTATTAAATGCCGTATCGGCACAGTGCAGAGAGTCAATGTTCCAGGAGGAATTGCATTAACCACCTCCAACTTGAGCCACAAATATCTTAAACCTCGTGAAGATGATGATACAGGTACTAGTCTAACTTGTTGTTGTACATTCAGAGGTCCAATCGATGTCCTAGTGGTCTTGGTTCCGATGGATGCTTGTTTTGTTGTACTTGGCAATTTTTTACACAACCTTCAGACCCCAGTAAAATACATTCTGCGGCAACAACTGATCTCCGAGACGAAACTTTACACCAAGAATATGTATGGAAAACAACTTTGACATACCTATAATTACACAAAACAATTCCCAAAATAATTTTTTGAGAACTATTGTAAATAAATACTGGGATATACTGAAGGAGGACAAACTAATAAGGGAACTCCTGCCAAGTCAACACCCGATCTGTATATCAAAAAGCCAACGTCGGGAACTTAGTGGCCCCCACCATGAAAGAGCCGGACCAGAAAAGTAGTCAGATCACATCTTAAAAGTGATTTCCCTTGCAATCGATGCAAAACATGAAGTATGCCATCTCCTAAAAAGAGAAAAGATTTTTATAACGGTAATGAACAATTCATGATTAAAGAGCACGTTACATGTCAATCGAAGGGGGTCATTTACTATATTGAATTCCCCTGGCTAAAAAGTACATTGGCCGCACTAAGAGAACACTCACCAAGAGAATAAGTGAGTATACATGTAACATCATAAAAAAATTTGAGGGACACCCCCTACCTAAACATTTTACCTGACTGATACAAAAATATGGGGGATCCAAACAGTTAAAAGGAGACTGGCTATCAAAAAACTGTCGCATATAGAGAGCCAATGGATTTTTTAACTAAACAGTTTGAGATCAAATGGTCTCAATAGAGAGACAGAGATGTTTGCACTTCAATAACAACGTGGATTCTTAGGTCATTAACACTGAGTGCTGGCACAATTAACGATGCAATTCTTGGCTATGTAAAGGCCATTTTGTTCTCTATTGATCACCCCTGAGGAAGAAAGCCGCCCACTTTCAAAAAGCGTTGGATTTGGTCCTGTTCAAACCGTAATTGTTGTGAAGTCACAGAGTACCGGGTCACTGAAGTTCATCAAGGAAGCTAGAGTACGTAAACTCCATCACAGCCGGACGTGGATTCTAGCTTGCATTGACCTTTTCAGACATGCACCACCTGAATTTCAAGCTACTACCTTGGAACACCGTCCTGCTTACAGTACAACAAAACAAGCATCCATCGGAACCAAGACCACGAGGACATCCATTGGCCCTCTGAATGTACAACAGGTTAGACTAGTACTTACCTGTATCATCATCATCTTCACAAAGAAGATAAATGTGGCTCAAGTCGGAGGTGGCTAATGCAATACCCCTCGTGGCACAGTGCCGATATGGGGGTTAATAGTTCTGCCGGCGATATCCTTTCAGAGGAGTTAAAATGAAAATCAAATGATGATATAGATACTAGACTTTTAACGTGATCCTTATTGATCATCCATTATAACTGACTTATGTTTTTAATTATAAGCCCATTTCATTTGTACACTGCCATATTTTTGACGGTGCGCATCATCATCATCTACAAGTAAAACGCCTACCCCATGTGTGATCTTCATTTAGTACTATATGGCTTTAAAATTTGATCTATTACCTTCCTTTATTAGCAAAACGTGGAAATTGCTGCTCAAAAAGCAGTTAGGTATAGGCTTGAATACCGAGCACCAGTGCATTCATACCTCCAGGAGAGAAAAGGAGCAGCGCTAGAAACGGCAGAAGACAGCGACTGGTAACTATTTTATTGCATACACTTAACATATATTACTGATAGGTGACGAATGGGGAAATAAAAAAAAAAAAAAAAAGAATGGGAGTGGTATTGTCCCGAAAACTGGAAGCATACTGAGCAGTTCAATGCAAAATAAGCAAAGTTAAGAACATTTGAATCCGGACTATGGACATGTAATGTTACACTCTTGTTCTTCCCTTGTCCGGGATCTGAAGAGTTTAACCAGTTTTACCTAAACAGATTAAAAGCAAGAAAATGTTGTAGCCATTGTTCCCGTGCAAAGTGTATTTCGATCTCCAGCTATTTTTTTTGGTCAGTCCCCTGCAGAGTTGCGTGCCTTGGTAGGAGACGAAAGCAAATCACTGGTCATAACGGACCAGAAAACTGAAAGGAGATTTTTTCAGGGGTCAGCCTGAGTTTTTGCATGAACTGCTCATTGCCCCTTCATACACCAGAAAATAGAATCAGGCACGACTACAAAAAGAATCTAATGTCACCAAAAACAAAAGGGCACAGAAACTACGAGTGACTTCAAATGAGTACAAAGAAGCTTGGCATTAGCCCTGCTCACTCAGTGTAATGACCGTGAACCCCACTACTTGTCCTGGGCACTTTCCAAACTACCGAGCATTCAATTACTTAGCCATGCAATTTTTGAGAAATTAGAAAAAACAAAAAATAAATAAAAAAAAATTAACACCAACCCTTTTTCTCTCTTTTCTTTCTTTTTCCTCTTTTTTCTCCCTTTCACGGGAATGTTCCCTTGATTTATCGACCTCTTTCTTCTCTACCTCTCTCTCTTTGCTCTTGGACGTAGGCGGGTTAGTGTGGTTTATGTAGTGCTGTTAAATGAACAAGATGTTGCAAAATTACAGCTGCTTATAAACTGCCCCATAGGTAAACATCAATCTGCAAGCACTTATCCCTGGTGCACACCAGTCCGCTAGCATCTCTTATCATTAACAGGAGTGATATGTACCAGAAAAGATCATCATTACTGATTGAGGTCAGTCTGGAGAGACAGGTGGGCCTGCTCTTAAAAGTTAGCAAAAAAAAAAAAATATTGCACATAAAACGTTTCCTATCAAAACTGGAACAGTGGTTCACGACTCTGTACAATCACAAATGACACTAGAACCCCCTGCTACACGAGCATCAGAGCGAAACTACAGCTTCAACCTGGGCTCCGTCACACTCCATCACTGGTGTGTACTTATATATGCGAGGGGAGGGAATGAGGTCATGTAATATGCAGTAAGTTTTTAATAAAAAAAAAAAAAAGTGACTTATAGATTTAATAAGTGTTAAAAAGAATTTTACAGATTTAAAAGTAAGGCATGTAGGTGTGCACTGCCGGAAAGTATACCAGATCTACATCATTACACCCTTGAATCCCTTGGTGTCAGCCCATCCTTCAGCATGACAGGTTTGGCAGTGGGTCAGTTATAGTGTAGGTTGGCATTTCTTTGGAGGGCCGCACAGCCCTCCATGTGCTCGCCAGAGGTAGCCTGACTGCCATTAGGTACCGAGATGAGATCCTCAGACCCCTTGTGAGACCATATGCTGGTGCGGTTGGCCCTGGGTTCCTCCTAATGCAGAACGATGCCAGACCTTATGTGGCTGGAGTGTGTAAGCAGTTCCTGCAAGATGAAGGCATTGAAGCTATGGACTGGCCCGCCCGTTCCCCTGACTTGAATCTGATTGAGCACATCTGGGACATCATGTCTCGCTCCATCCACCAACGTCACGTTGCACCACAGACTGTCCAGGAGTTGATGGATGCTTTAGTCCAGGTCTGGGAGGAGGAGGAGATCCCTCAGGAGAACATCCGCAACCTCATCAGGAGCATGCCCAGGCGTTGTAAGGAGGTCATACAGGCACGTGGAGGCCACACACAATACTGAGCATCATTTTGACTTGTTTCCACTTTCATTTTGGGGGTCTTTCCAAATCCAGGCCTCCATTGGTTAAAAAATTTGATTTCCATTGATGATTTTTGTGTGATTATGTTGACAGCACATTCAACTTTGTACAGAACAAAATATTCAATGAGAATATTTCATTCATTCAGATCTAGGATGTGTTATTTGAGTGTTCCCTTTATTTTTTTGAGAAGTGTAGAAATTCATGACGCTACTCAGTATAATTCTCAGTGTGATTACAGAGGATAAATATACAATTACTGAGGATAAAAAACATTTCCACAAATTACCATAATTTCGATAAAAGCATTTCTACAGACATTAATAGTTCTTCTGTCCATAAAAAAAATCACTTAGCCCTTCTCCTGGCAGTCAAGTGAAACCAAGAATTAACAATAAAAGTAACTAAGAAATAATAAACTTCCTTCTCACCCCCACTGGGGGCGGTCTTTGTTTTCCTTTCTCATTCTCGGGTCCTCCATCAGAGGCCTGGGAGTTTGAGGGTTTTGGGCAGGATCTTAGTTGTTCGCCGCATTGCACTTTTCTGGACAGAGAGCTCAGATGTTGCTCCTAGGATCTGTTGTAGCCATTCTTCCAACTTAGGGGTCACTGCTCCCAGTGCTCCTATCACCACTGGAATTACTGTTGCCTTCACATTCCACATCTTTTCCAGTTCTCCTTTGAGGCCTTGGTATGTCTCCAGCTTCTCATATTCCTTCTTTCTGATGTTGCTGTCACTTGGCACTGCCACATCTATAATCATTGCTGTCTTCTGATCCTTGTATACTGTCACAATGTCTGGTTGATTAGCCAACCTGCTTATCCGTCTGGATCTTGATGTCCCACAGGATTTTAGCCCCTTCATTTTCCACCACTTTTTCTGGGGTCTCCCACCTGGACTTAGGGGGGCTTAGCTCATATGCTGTGCAGATATTCCTGTATACAATTCACGCTAATGGGTTGTGGCGTTCAGTATACGCTGTTCCTGCTTGCAGCGTATACTCATGGTTTGTAAATCTAATGTTTTCTGCATAACCCTGAAATGAGTTCTTTTGTGAGCGTTCTGCTGAGAACAGTGGAGTTACGGTAATTTCCTGCTTATGTGTTCTATTATCGGTTGAGAACAGCTTTACCCAGGGCAAGTTCTCCAATAAACAAAGTACATTTTCATCAATAGATCTTGGAACAACAATAACGGGAGGATGTAAAGAGTATACAGACAGGACATCAAGCCCACGGCTTAGTAATGGAGAGGCGTCTGAGACACCTATCCATTGCTAATCCTATAGTTATATGGTAAATAAAGACATAGCAAGAATAAAGTATATTATTAGACATAAAACAAAACACACTTTTACTTTTTTATTTAAAAACAACAGTTATACTCACCAAACGCCTAATTCCACCTAAGCCCTCGTTCTCATGTAATAAAATAAAAATAAAAAACACCCACACCTATCCGTCGTTCCGTCCCACGCCGTAATCTATGTCTTGGGGAGAAATAGTTTTCAACCTGGATGGTGCCAAGATGCGACCGTCCAGGCTAAGAGCCACTGGTGACTGAACTGCTGCAAGCACAGCCTCAGTGACCAGCGGTGACATCATCAAGGTTACCTCCGGTCACTGAGGCTGCTTTCCCAGCCGGGCTGAACTGCGGTGACCTCGGTGAGATCCCCGCTAGCACCGTGAGAGTTTTTTTCTGGAACACGGTGTAGTGGCTGGTCCCGGTTATTGATGAGCAAGCGAGCTTGGATAAGTTGTTATATTTTGATAGCTTGGACTTTTTACAAATGAGTCAGACAAATAAGAAGTTTTCAATTTTTTTTTTTAAATTTGTCAGATGGAAAAAAGGAAAGCAATTTAGAAAAAACTTGGAACCAGTGATTTTTTGATCACTTGTACAATTTTCGAAAACACTACACTACACAGCACTAATAACCAATAGCTCCAATATGGCGGTAATGGGTGCTGTTCAGCAGGCAATCAGCGCCAGATTGGGTGCATTCATGAAACTTCTGTTAGAGGCAGGTGCTCTGTGTGAAGCAGATCCAGCTCCTGAGCCCTTCCATACATCTGTACCCTTCCTAAAAAGCACTGTTAACTGCTAGGGACTTAAGTTGTTAAAAACGTTTTCCAGGACTGAAGATATCAATATTCGATCTTTTGGGTTTGGACAACCGGCACCCTCGCCAACCAGCTGATAGCAGCTCCGGAGGTGGCTGGATGTACACCGTGTACAGATCTGTAACAGCGCTTCACCATGCACTGTTTAGTGGCCATTCCCAGCTGCTGCAGCTTAGCTCCCATTGAAGTGAATAGAGCTGAAGCACCTGCTCTGGCAACTGAAAAATAGACAGTTGTTGGGGGTCCCAAGCCCACGCAGATGTGAAATTGCTGATTATCTAATAACAAAATCCAAGTTCTTGAAAATGTATTTAAATTCTGCTCAGCTGTAAAGTGACAATCACTACATAATGTTTATGGGAAAATCACTTCAAAGTAATGGGAAGAAAACTTCACAGATGCAAATATACTATTCTAGGGCTGCACAAAGCCTTTCTCCAACCTCCACTCGCTGCCAAATGTATGGAGCCAGACTGGAACTGACAGCATCTGACGCCACATCCCCAATAGAGGAGCTCGTATATCACTCCGGCCGCAGAGAGGGCCGTCAGCACAGATTTCTGCCAGGCGTCATACAGCAGTCGGCTACGGCAAGGTTATGGCTCCTGCATTTACAGAATTCAGCTATTTCACTCTTATTCCTCCTTGTTATACATATGCAGAAAACTGACAATTGGTCAAAACCACTCTCCTTACTAATGAGGTGCATCACCGCACATGAGGACCAATCAGTTCTGGCATGGTCAGACTGAAGAGATGGACCTTAAAAAGGAAACCAGTCACCTCAGAAAACGCTATAGACCTGCAGATCTGGGGTTAATCTGCAGCTTAATAGCCTTCCAATGCCGCCCGGCCACCTTACTGAAAGTGCGGCTACCAGGTGAAAATGAGCTTACTTCCTCCCAGGAGCCGCAGACTTCTAGTCATGGACCTCAGAGCAGCTACAGTCACCGCTCACATCGCTGGGAACGCCATTTATCTGCAGGGAAATGGCACTTCCTGAGCTGACCGGTTCCCTCCAGTTTTATACAGTTTTTGTGATTATAATACAGAATATCAAACCATATTGTAATCTGCAGCACATGCATTTATGGCCAGTCTTATACTAGGAGCAGATAACCCGTTTACACAGTAATATTGTGTAGCCTAGACCTGGGCCCACATCCAGCCCTTTGTCCCCATCTATGGGACTGACTGGAACAGCCAAAGGGCCAGAAACCCAATGTAATAGGCAGTGCGAGGGCAGGGCGATGATGCAATATAATTCACCATATAACTGATCCATGATTCTAATTTTTATCAGATACACAAATTTCATTTTAGACCCACTCACCATCAACGCAGTATTACCACTGGTGGAAGTCAGGGCGTTCACAAGGACAGGTGGTGAGCAGAAAATGGGATCACCTTACCCAACTGTTGCACATAATTGGCAAGTAGGAGTGGAGCCTGGGGAATGTATTAGATCAGTACTATTGGTAAGCATTGTGTGCCGAGGGGCTGGGCAGGTCTGCGCGCCGAGGGGGCTGGGCAGGTCTGCGCGCCGAGGGGGCTGGGCAGGTCTGCGCGCCGAGGGGGCTGGGCAGGTCTGCGCGCCGAGGGGGCTGGGCAGGTCTGAGCGCCGAGGGGGCTGGGCAGATCTGAGCGCCGAGGGGGCTGGGCAGGTCTGAGCGCCGAGGGGGCTGGGCAGTCTGAGCGCCGAGGGGGCTGGGCAGATCTGTGTAGTTCTGTGTCCTGAGGGTCTGTGTGACAGGGAGGGGGGCTGCGCAGGTCTTGGAAGTTCTGTTGTCCTGGGGGGCTGTGTAGGTCTGTGTGACAGGGAGGGGGGCTGCGCAGGTCTTGGAAGTTCTGTGTCCTGGGGGGCTGTGTAGGTCTGTGTGACAGGGAGGGGGGCTGCGCAGGTCTTGGAAGTTCTGTGTCCTGGGGGGCTGTGTAGGTCTGTGTGACAGGGATGGGGGCTGCGCAGGTCTTGGAAGTTCTGTGTCCTGGGGGGCTGTGTAGGTCTGTGTGACAGGGATGGGGGCTGCGCAGGTCTGTGTCCTGGGGGCTGTGTAGGTCTGTGTGACAGGGATGGGGGCTGCGCAGATCTTTGTAGTTCTGTGTCCTGGGGGGCTGTGTAGGTCTGTGTGACAGGGAGGGGGGCTGCACAGATCTTTGTAGTTCTGTGTCCTGGGGGGCTGTGTAGGTCTGTGTGACAGGGAGGGGGGCTGCACAGGTCTGTGTAGTTCTGTGTACTGGGGGGCTGTGTAGATCTGTGTGACAGGGATGGGGGCTGCGCAGGTCTGTGTAGTTTGTGTCCTGGGGGCTGTGTAGGTCTGTGTGACAGGGAGGGGGGCTGCGCAGGTCTGTGTAGTTTGTGTCCTGGGGGGCTGTGTAGGTCTGTGTGACAGGGAGGGGGGCTGCGCAGGTCTGTGTAGTTTGTGTCCTGGGGAGTTGTGTAGGTCTGTGTGACAGGGAGGGGGGAGGGCAGGTCTGTGTAGTTCTGTGTCCTGGGGGGCTGTGTAGGCCTGTGTGACAGGGATGGGGGCTGTGCAGGTCTTGGAAGTTCTGTGTCCTGGGGGGCTGTGTAGGTCTGTGTGACAGGGAGGGGGGCTGCACAGGTCTGTGTAGTTCTGTGTCCTGGGAGGCTGTGTAGGTCTGTGTGACAGGGATGGGGGCTGCGCAGGTCTGTGTAGTTCTGTGTCCTGGGGGCTGTGTAGGCCTTTGTAACAGGGATGGGGGCTGTGCAGGTCCATGTAGTTCTGTGTCCTGGGGGCTGTGTAGGTTTGTGTGACAGGGAGGGGGGCTGCGCAGGTCAGGGTGCTGCCTCCTTTCAAACTTTAACACCTAATTGCAGTATCAAAGCTCAGACTGAAGCTTATATGCAGGGCAAGCAGCTACCTGGAAGCTGTTGTATTTCCTTGCAACTTCCTGCCACCTCAAACTCAAAAATATTTCCCGGATCCGCTCATTCCTCAACCACGAAACCACAAAAACACTAGTGCACGCCCTTATCATCTCCCGCCTCGACTACTGCAACCTCCTACTATCTGGCCTCCCCTCTAGCACTCTGGCACCACTCCAGTCCATCCTACACTCTGCTGCACGACTAATCCACCTGTCTCCCCGCTATTCCCCAGCCTCCCCCCTATGCCAGGCCCTTCACTGGCTCCCTATTGCCCAGAGGCTCCAGTTCAAAACCTTAACCATGACATACAAAGCCATCCACAACCTTTCTCCTCCATACATCTGTAACATGGTCTCCCGCTACCTACCTACACGCAACCTTCGATCCTCTCAAGATCTCCTTCTCGACTCCCCCCTCATCTCTTCTTCCCACAACCGCATACAAGACTTCTCCCGGGCTTCCCCCATACTCTGGAACTCCCTGCCGCAAAACATCAGACTTTCACCAACAACGGAGACCTTCAAGAAAAACCTGAAGACCCACCTGTTCCGACAAGCCTACAACCTGCAATGATCCTCAGTGTACTGAACCATCGTACGACCAGCTCTACCCTTTCCTAGTGTACTCTCACCCATCCCTGCAGTCTGTGAGCCCTCGCGGGCAGGGTCCTCTCTCCTTCTGTACTTGTGTGTCCCTTGTCCAGCACATGTTTATTGTACCTGTCTATATTTTCCCTTTTCATATGTAAAGCGCCATTGAATAAATGGCGCTATATAAATGTATAATAATAATAATAATAATAACTTCTCTGGATAAGAGATATAAGACCTGGGGTGCTTTCACACTGCGCTTTTTTCACCCTTTCATTGGTCCCATCAGGACTTACGTACGAATCCCTTGCAAAACGGTATTCGTGCATATGTGCCGAGGGGGCCATAGACTATAATGGTGTCAGAGTGAACATGAGATCTGTCGTGCATCATTCTCGGGGGTTTACGTCTACTGGAAGGCAGTTACGCAGACATGGTACACTGCGTTTGGGTATCTGTCTCCAGTAAATTTATACACCCAAAAATGATGCACAACAGAGAACATGTTCACACTGCTGACACCAGTATAGTGAATGGCTCTGTCGGCTCATACGCCCGAATACCGTTTTCCGTGGATTCGGACCCAGGTCCTGTCGGGACTGATGAGCTGGTGCCAAAACTTAGTGTGAAAGCACCCTTAGGTGAAGAGTGCTTTCCATACTGCTTTTCTACTTTTTGTAGCCCATCATGTCCTCACTGCCTCTTTTCCTTCTGCAGCGAGCTTGTGTGTTGTATGTCCTGTGCTCGCTCCTGTGATTGATTTCCCTATGGCTTCTCACCTCTACTTCATGCCCTCCATAGACTGCAAAATGTATTGCTCACCCTTTGCTTTTCCAACTCCTCCTCCCCATATGTGCATCCATGTATGTGGAACAGGGGTGAGCAGTTAATTTTCCCAGTGCTCCCATTGCTTGATTAACTGCTAATGCAAGTGATGATAATGCCTATTGTAACAAAGGCTCGGGCAACATGGTGACACTGGCGGACATCAAGAAGAGGATTAACTATGGTAAGCTGGAGGTAGGATCATACTGCCAGTCACAGGAGGAGCTTCAAGCTGGATGTGATCGTGTGGTGGGAGTGCCTGATAGGAGAATATTATAGGAAATCTGGCCGCAGGTTTTTGCCATGTAATCTGAGGACAGCATAATGTAGAAGACGAGAGACAGATTTCAGAGATGTGTCACTTATTAGGCAGTGTGCTGTTTATTTCAAATGAATATTTTATCACCTGGAGATTATCACTGCCAGGACCCCAGTGCACATGAGCCCTGGTCCCACTATGCCTATCCTGTGATAAGCAGCTCACTGTCAACAGACGATGTACGCAGAATGCTGTGGTAGGGTCTGTGGCAGCTTTGTCAGCTCTGCTACATCTAAACACTCTGTGTCACAACTGCACCCAGTAAACTAAGTGATACATCGTTGGATTCAGGGTCTCTTTTCCTACATTATGAAGCTCTCAGGTGAGACAACAAAACCACAGTGACAGATTCCCTTTAAATTAGGCAATGTGGGAACCCCTGGTTGCCAGCATACTGCCTAAAAGAGAGGGGGCACAAGACTTTAGTAAGATTTCTGTGGGGAAGCTATGGCTGTCATTATACCGGTAATGGGGGCTCTGAGTGTCAGTACTGTGTGGGGATAGGGTGCTGGATATGGCTTGTGACCATGACTCAGATCTGAAAGTGGCTGTCCAGGTAAGAAAGGTAGAGGATCACTGTCCTAAACGGTAACATGCATTTTATTTATTCCCCGTAGTAGGAACATGGGAACTAAACACAGTTTCAATTCTTACTGCAATGTGAATACAAGATCTACCAAATCAGATGTGAGCACTTACAATGGCCCTTTATATAAATTAAAGATAATAAATCTTGCATGACAAATGTATCCTGTCCACTATAAACTTCCAGACACAGAAAGCCCTGTTCACACCAAATTTGTGTTGACTATTTAGCAGATGTCTCCATAAGCTCTTTTCAGGGTAAGCAGTGAGCCCACACACAACTGTACAGGAATTCAGGGCGGAGATGAGCCCTAATGTGATGTGATCAGTCTTACATTTGTCCACGGCTGCACGAAGAAGCCACAGCAAGGAAAGAGTCACTGGGGAATGTAAGACACAGCACACAGTGCTTATACCCACTACATATAATACTACAGACATGTTTTTCTAAATCCAGAAAACTCCTTATAAGAGCTGAACTCTGCTCTAGGTAACCTGTTCTATACCAAATGTGCACACAGTCGTATCCTCAGATGTGCAGGATACACCTCTGTGTAGTGTATAGATGCCTGCATTTACATCAGTGAAGCCAGAAATGTAGTACCATATGTAGAGCAGGGTTCGACAAACCCGGGCGCCAGGTCGCCAGTGGCGCCTAGAAAATCATGCCTGGCGCCCGGGTTTGTCGGGGCCCTGAGCAGGCGCCCGTTAGCGGAGGAGAGCGGTGTCAGCGCCGCCACTGGGCCCCCCCCGCTTGCTCAGGGCCCCGGCAGCAGCTGGCACAATACTTACCTCTCCCCGTGCCTCAGCTGCCGCAGCTCCGGGCTCCAGGGGGCGCCGGCGCTTCCTCTCACAGCAGCGCCGCTGAATGACGTCATCATTCAGCGGCCGGCTGTGGCAGAGAGAGCGGACGCCGGACAGGTGAGATGTGATGTGTGTGTGTGTGTCTGTGTGCATCAGTGTGTGTGTGTGTGTGTATGTGAGAGAGTGCTTGTGTGCTGCATGTGTGATGGTGGTGGGGGGAGGGCAGTGATGATGGGGAGGCATTGATGATAATGGGGAGGCATTGATGATAATGGGGAGGCATTGATGATAATGGGGAGGCATTGATGATGATGGGGAGACATTGATGATGATGGGGAGTCATTGATGATGATGGGGAGGCATTGATGATAATGGGGAGGCATTGATGATAATGGGGAGGCATTGATGATGATGGGGAGGCATTGATGATGATGGGGAGGCATTGATGATGATGGGGAGACATTGATGATGATGGGGAGACATTGATGATGATGGGGAGACATTGATGATGATGGGGAGGCATTGATGATGATGGGGAGGCCATGATGATGATGGGGAGGCAATGATGATGATGGGGAGGCCATGATGATGATGGGGAGGCAATGATGATGATGAGGAGTCAATGATGATGATGGGGAGGCGATGATGAAATGAAAAAAAAATTCTGGCTCCTAAATTTTTTGGCTGGCTCCTAGATTCTGAACAACTTTGTCGACCCTGATGTAGAGGACACATACCAGGACTAAAATGCTTAAAGGGAATCCGTCAGAAGGATCATCCCTCCTAAGCAGTCTGTATGGGGATGTAGGTCATAGGAACATAACTAAAATGATACTCTGACATCTACGAAATTATGTCTTGTCTTATTGCAGAGAAATCTGTTAAGATCTATGGTCATAACCTAGATCTCCCTGAGAATTTGCCTCCAGAGCTTACCAGTGTGAGACCCATAATAACCGAGTCTGCCCTCCTGACTGCAGAGCTGTATGTAATTACTACTAACACAGTACTGTAGAGCTGAACTTTGCCTCATTACCAACACACCTGCAGATCTCCTCTCATAGCGCTGGCAGCTCAGCTGTACTCCCCTTTCCCCACACTCTATGCCGGGAGATGAAAGCAGGAGTATTATTTATAATTAGTCACAGCTCTGCAGCAGAGCTGACTGCACTATGACAGGAGAGCTAGATGTGTTTGCAATGAGACAAAGCTCAGCTCTGCTGTACTGTCTCTTTCCCACACTGACTGCCTGTGAGATGGAAGCTGAAGAAGTGTTGGTTGTAATTACACTCAGCCTGCTCTCCTAAGCTCACTGGACAGCTGCCAGCCATTACATTTCCTTCACTGATAACTCCCCCTTTAGTTTACAATAGTCTGTAAAAGCAGATTCTCAGGGAGATCAGTGTCCGGCCATAGATCTTAACATTTCATTTACATATAAGAAAAATGTGGATTTCTCTGGAATAAGACATTGATTCGCAGATATGAAGGTATTGTCTTATTCAGCTTCCTTTGACCTACATGCCCATATAGACGGCTTAGGAGGGTTGATAATAATGACAGATTAAAAGGCTAGAGGAGGCACTAAAGGTGAAGAGCTTGTGACTGTAGGACCAGCATTTCAGACAAGCACATGGAGCGCTGCCCATTGGTAGGTATCCTCTAATTTGTTATGATCTACTTTTAGTTTAGGGAATAAGATGTACCTGGGACAGGATGAGCAGTTCAGTTTGTACCTTGCATTTTCCTAGTGAAAGTCAAGTGACTACAGAATCCCACTTGTTGTAGACTTCTACATGAGAACTACAAGTGCATGATAACATGTAATGCAATGAAAACACAGAAGTCTAACACTATAATGTACTGACAACTGAAAAAATTTCAAGTGCCCCAATAAGTCTGCTACTAGAAGTCATATAAATGGGGCACCGGTGGAAGTCAGCATTATATATACTCTATGGGTTATATATTCTCCATTCTTACTGCCATGTTCGATAACCAAGCCATATGTGGGCAGCTATTTCATCAAATCGTCTACAAAAACAAATCCATCATAAATCTGCAATTTAGTATGAGAAAATTGTGTGGGAGGTGGAGAAATCTATTCTTCCCTGTGACAGATAAGTACACACTCGTGACTGCAAAGTAGTTTTAGTTAGGTAGGTGGGATTGCAGCGATAGTCTCAGTCACACGGAAGACTCGAAATAGGGGGCATGGTGTGGTACATGTAACATCTAACAGATTAACACATGTAATACAAAGAGCACCAAAAGTCTCAGACCACAAAGAAAAGCAGAGGGAAGGAAACCAATCTCTGACAATGGCCCGATCAAAGAGCGTTCTCGTAAAAGTGACAGCCTTCGCTCATGCCATTTACTATGCACCAGGTAACTGGAATGTTCACCTCGCTACTACCGAGGCCGAAGATTCTGAATTTTGGTTATTCTTGAGTCCTTGCAGCTCGGCAGTTTTACAAAGTCAGATGCTGACGGCCTTTTGCTACTTTCGTGGGTCATTTTGGATTGGGTGAAGTGAACAATCTTAGACTCAGATTAAGAATCGTTTTTAAGCAGATGCCCTTTGCGGTGTTACTTAGGCAGGTAGAGCACCAGCCACATCAGGGTAACGTGAGAAATCCCTTCATTGGCTCCCAATTCCCCAATGTATCCAGTTCAAACTACTAACACTGACCTACAAAGCCGTCCATAAACTGTCCCCTCCGTATATCTCCAAACTAATCTGCCGTTACCTTCCAATACTAAATCTCCGGTCCTCCCAAGACTTTCTCTCCTACACATTTATGCTCCTCACTCAATCACCTCCAAGACTTCTCCCAAGCATCCCCCAGACTGTGGAATTCGGTGCTCCGACACATCTGATTATCCGCCAGTTTCTGAACATTTACACGGAACTTGAAAACGCATCTCTTCCAGCAAACTTACAGCCTGCAATAACCCAGCCACCTCCTGACCACCACCACAGGCGCTGCCTCCTGACCACCACCCCCGGCGCTACCTCCTGACCACCACCCCCGGCACTGCCACCCAACCACCACCACCACAGGCGCTGCCTCCTAACCACCACCACCGGCGCTGCCTCCTGACCACCACCACCGGCGCTGCCTCCTGACCACCACTCCCGGCGCTACCTCCTGACCACCACCCCCGGCGCTGCCTCCTGACCACCACCACCAGCGCTGACTCCTGACCACCACCACCACAGGCGCTGCCTCCTGACCACCACCACCACAGGCGCTACCTCCTGACCACCACCACCGGCGCTGCCTCCTAACCACCACCCCCTGCCTCCTGACCACCACCACGGCGCTGCCTCCTGACCACCACCACCGGCGCTGCCTCCTGTCCACCATCCCCGGCGCTGCCTCCTAACCACCACCACCACAGGCGCTGCCTCCTGACCACCACCACCGGCGCTGCCTCCTGACCACCACCACCACCGGCGCTGCCTCCTGACCACCACCACCGGCGCTGCCTCCTGACCACCACCACCGGCGCTGCCTCCTGACCACCACCACAGGCGCTGCCTCCTGACCACCCCACCACAGGCGCTGCCTCCTGACCACCACCACCGGCGCTGCCTCCTGACCACCACCACAGGCGCTGCCTCCTGACCACCACCACAGGCGCTGCCTCCTGACCACCACCACCGGCGCTGCCTCCTGACCACCATCCCCGGCGCTGCCTCCTAACCACCACCACCACAGGCGCTGCCTTCTAACCACCACCACCACAGGCGCTGCCCTCTGACCACCACCTCTGGTGCTGCCTCCTGACCACCACCACCCCCGGCGCTACCTCCTGACCACCATCCCCGGCGCTGCCTCCTAACCACCATCTCCGGCGCTGCCTCCTAACCGCCACCATCGGCGCTGCCTCCTAACCACTACCACCGGCGCTGCCTCAACCCCCTCAACCTACTGTCCCCTTCCCATTATCCGGTTACTGTAGGCCCGCAAGGGCAGGGTTTTCCCCCCTCTGTACCTGTCTGTCATTGTTAATTTGTTCTCTGTAATCTTTATCTGTATTTTTTCTGCATCCCCTTCTCATGTAAAGCACCACGGAATCAATAATGCTCTAAAAATTAATTTAAAAAATCAGAAGTAAATGGAACAACAAAACGGTTGCTCCACTTTCACATCATGCCGGATCTGCGAGCAGAAGACACTACCAGTTTGGCATACCGATAGTAACCAGATCACAAGGCTTCACCTCCGCTGGCAAAGGGTGGCACATATACAGAGGGGGAGCTCCATTATGACTGGCGTTTCATACACCACTCAAGCTGAACAGCAATTCAAGGTAATACACCTCTTAACAGAGATATCTGGGACTGTCCTAAAGATAAAAAAATGAGGGGCAGGCATAGATTTGCGTGCTACAACTTGCACCATTTTCTTATCTTTTCCAATCATTAACTATCAAACTTACCACCACCCTTAAAAAAGCACCAAGAGGAGGAAAAAAGATGGACAAACATGGTACTGATCGATTACTATATTTCTCCAGAGAGCGCACTTAGATCTTAGTAAGGGATTTTCAACCTTTGAGGACATTTTTTTTTTCAGCTAAAAATCATTTCAAAATTTTGCACCATTTGTCTTCTAATATCTCTGTGTTGCACTGTCTATTTCTTGGCTGCGAAATGAGTTAACTGAGAATCCATCAGTGAGCTTGTGCCAACGGTCAGACCAGAGAGTTTGTTACGCTTTATCTGTTTTTTTTCTGAGCTCCTCTCAGCTGATTTAGGACCGCAGACCAGATCAAAGTTAAATGCTCAGGGAAACAAGCCTCTCAAAGTCAAACAATCATTCTTGCAATTGGGCTTCATTAAAAATGTTGCAGTTAGACCGGCGTCACACTAGCGAGTTTGATGAGAGTTAGTCGCACGACTTACTCGCATCAACACCTGGCACGGCCGCCCGCTCTCGGACCACAGTGCGCGGCGGCATAGAAATACATGCAGCCGCGCACTCTGGTCCGAGAGCGGGCGGCCGTGCCGGGTGTTGATGCGAGTAAGTCGTGCGACTAACTCGCATCAAACTAGCTAGTGTGACGCCGGCCTTATGGCTTTTACAGGCTCTTTCAATCCCTCAGTATTCAACTTTGATGTGGCTGGGGTCCTAAATGAGCCAAGAGGAGCTCAGAAAAAGACAGATAAAGAGTTACAGCACAGAGGCTGTAGAAGGGAAAAGGTGCTAGATTCTTAAAGAAACCGAATGGCAGAAAATATCTTTAGCCTGAAATGCATTTAGGCATAATATAAAATGAATTAAGCCCCCGTCTCACATAGCGAGATCGCTAGCGAGATCGCTGCTGAGTCACAAGTTTTGTGACGCAACAGCGATCTCCCCAGCGATCTCGCTTAGTGTGACATGCAGCGACGATCAGCCCCCCTGCTGGGTATCGCTGATCGTCGCTGAATGTCCTGGACATTTTTTGGATCGTTGGTCTCCCGCTGGCCAGCACGCATCGTTGCGTGTGACAGGCGGGAGACCAGCGATCAGGAGATGGTAACCAAGGTAAACATCGGGTTTCTAGGCGCCGCCCGGCGCCTAGAAACCCGATGTGTACGTTAGATACCAACGCGCTGGTGCAGGGGAGCTGGTAACCAAGGTAAACAGCGGGTTTCTAAGCGCCGCGCGGCGCTTAGACACCTGCTGCTTACCTTGGTTACCAGCTCACTGCACCAGCGCGCTGGTATCTAACGTACACTGCAGGTAACTAAGCGACGTGCATCGCTTGTTACCCGCATAGTCGCTGTCCTGATCGCTGCTGAGATCTGCCTGTTTGGCAGCTCACCAGCGATCATGTAGCGACACACCAGCGATCCTGACAAGTGCATATCGTTGTCGAGATCGCTGGTGAGTCGCTATGTGTGACGGGGCCCTTAATATCTCTAATGTGGACAATTCCTTTACGAAACTGATAAGAAGAGTTAATTACATCTTATATCAATATCAAGACAAAGCGGAGCTCAATCAGCTGACTGCTCTGGCTTCAGCTTCAGAAAAAACCCTCTCTTTGGAGTCCATAGTTCTGGATAGGAGGTATGCATAGAGGCTGGCATGAAGACAACACTTTATGAGGAACTTAAAATGTCCTTTCTAAGGTTTTGTTTAAATGGAGTATCAAACAGTAAGTCACAGGAGGCTGGGGCTGCACTCACTTTCCTGCAGCGTTTATCATCCCACATTGAACAGCAATGTCATCAGGGGGTGGCGTTGTGGTTACTTACATCACAACCCTCTGAAAATATCCTGGATCCATGGTGATAGACACTGCAGAGAGGTGAGTGCAGCATCCACACTGTACTTTTGTCTGTAGAGCCACTGCTTCTAAGTCCACAGCACTGCTTCACCACTGAGAATGTACATAAAGTGCAGCACAGATTCATCTCATCTACGACCCACAGCACTGGTCACTACTGAGCATGTACATAAAGTTCAGCACAGATTCATCTCATCTACGACTCCACAGCACTGGTCACTACTGAGCATGTACATAAAGTTCAGCACAGATTCATCTCATCTACGACTCCACAGCACTGGTCACTACTGAGCATGTACATAAAGTGCAGCACAGATTCATCTAATCTATGACCCCACAGCACTGGTCACTACTGAGCATGTACATAAAGAGCAGCACAGATTCATCTCATCTATGACTCCACAGCACCGGTCACTACTGAGCATGTACATAAAGTGCAGCACAGATTCATCTCAACTACGACTCCACAGCACTGGTCACTACTGAGCATGTACATAAAGAGCAGTACAGATTCATCTCATCTACGACCCCACAGCCCTGGTCACTACTGAACATGTGCATAAAGTGCAGCACAGATTCATCTCATCTATGACCCCACAACACTGGTCACTACTGAGCATGTACATAAAGTGCAGCACAGATTCATCTAATCTATGACACCACAGCACTGGTCACTACTGAGCATGTACATAAAGTGCAGCACAGATTCATCTCATCTATGACTCCACAGCACTGGTCACTACTGAGCATGTACATAAAGAGCAGCACAGATTCATCTCATCTATGACTCCACAGCACGGTCACTACTGAGCATGTACATAAAGTGCAGCACAGATTCATCTCAACTACGACTCCACAGCACTGGTCACTACTGAGCATGTACATAAAGAGCAGTACAGATTCATCTCATCTACGACCCCACAGCCCTGGTCACTACTGAACATGTGCATAAAGTGCAGCACAGATTCATCTCATCTATGACCCCACAACACTGGTCACTACTGAGCATGTACATAAAGTGCAGCACAGATTCATCTAATCTATGACACCACAGCACTGGTCACTACTGAGCATGTACATAAAGAGCAGCACAGATTCATCTCATCCATGACTCCACAGCACTGGTCACTACTGAGCATGTACATAAAGTGCATCACAGATTCATCTCATCTATGACCCCACAACACTGGTCACTACTGAGCATGTACATAAAGTGCAGCACAGATTCATCTCATCTACGACCCCACAGCCCTGGTCACTACTGAGCATGTATATAAAGAGAAGCACAGATTCATCTCATCTATGACCCCACAGCACTGGTCACTACTGAGCATGTGCATAATGTGCAGCACAGATTCATCTCATCTATGACTCCACAGCACTGGTCACTACTGAGCATGTACATAAAGAGCAGCACAGATTCATCTCATCTATGACTCCACAGCACTGGTCACTACTGAGCATGTACATAAAGAGCAGCACAGATTCATCTAATCTATGACTCCACAGCACTGGTCACTACTGAGCATGTGCATAATGTGCAGCACAGATTCATCTCATCTATGACCCCACAGCACTGGTCACTACTGAGCATGTGCATAAAGTGCAGCACAGATTCATCTCATCTATGACCCACAGCACTGGTCACTACTGAGCATGTGCATAAAGAGCAGCACAGATTCATCTCATCCATGACTCCACAGCACTGGTCACTACTGAGCATGTACATAAAGTGCATCACAGATTCATCTCATCTATGACCCCACAACACTGGTCACTACTGAGCATGTACATAAAGTGCAGCACAGATTCATCTCATCTACGACCCCACAGCCCTGGTCACTACTGAGCATGTATATAAAGAGCAGCACAGATTCATCTCATCTATGACCCCACAGCACTGGTCACTACTGAGCATGTGCATAATGTGCAGCACAGATTCATCTCATCTATGACTCCACAGCACTGGTCACTACTGAGCATGTACATAAAGAGCAGCACAGATTCATCTCATCTATGACTCCACAGCACTGGTCACTACTGAGCATGTACATAAAGAGCAGCACAGATTCATCTCATCTATGACTCCACAGCACTGGTCACTACTGAGCATGTGCATAATGTGCAGCACAGATTCATCTCATCTATGACCCCACAGCACTGGTCACTACTGAGCATGTGCATAAAGTGCAGCACAGATTCATCTCATCTATGACCCCACAGCACTGGTCACTACTGAGCATGTGCATAAAGTGCAGCACAGATTCATCTCATCTATGACTCCACAGCACTGGTCACTACTGAGCATGTACATAAAGAGCAGCACAGATTCATCTCATCTATGACTCCACAGCACTGGTCACTACTGAGCATGTGCATAAAGTGCAGCACAGATTCATCTCATCTATGACCCCACAGCACTGATCACTACTGAGCATGTACATAAACAGCAGCACAGATTCATCTCATCTATGACCCCACAGCACTGGTCACTACTGAGCATGTACATAATGGGCAGCACAGATTCATCTCATCTATGACCCCACAGCACTGGTCACTACTGAGCATGTACATAATGTGCAGTACAGATTCATCTCATCTATGACCCCACAGCACTGGTCACTACTGAGCATGTACATAAAGAGCAGCACAGATTCATCTCATCTATGACTCCACAGCACGGTCACTACTGAGCATGTACATAAAGTGCAGCACAGATTCATCTCAACTACGACTCCACAGCACTGGTCACTACTGAGCATGTACATAAAGAGCAGCACAGATTCATCTCATCTACGACCCACAGCCTGGTCACTACTGAACATGTGCATAAAGTGCAGCACAGATTCATCTCATCTATGACCCCACAACACTGGTCACTACTGAGCATGTACATAAAGTGCAGCACAGATTCATCTCATCTATGACTCACAGCACTGGTCACTACTGAGCATGTACATAAAGAGCAGCACAGTTTCATCTCATCTATGACCCCACAGCACTGGTCACTACTGAGCATGTACATAATGTGCAGCACAGATTCATCTCATCTATGACTCCACAGCACTGGTCACTACTGAGCATGTATATAATGTGCAGCACAGATTCATCTCATCTATGACTCCACAGCACTGGTCACTACTGAGCATGTGCATAATGTGCAGCACAGATTCATCTCATCTATGACCCCACAGCACTGGTCACTACTGAGCATGTGCATAAAGTGCAGCACAGATTCATCTCATCTATGACCCCACAGCACTGATCACTACTGAGCATGTACATAAACAGCAGCACAGATTCATCTCATCTATGACTCCACAGCACTGGTCACTACTGAGCATGTGCATAAAGTGCAGCACAGATTCATCTCATCTATGACCCCACAGCACTGATCACTACTGAGCATGTACATAAAATGTAGCACAGATTCATCTCAACTAAAAGCCCAGATCTTTACATCAGGAACAGACATTTATAGGACATTTCATAACTTTCCCAAATTATTCTGAAAACACATCCTGCATTGTACTACTGTACCCAATGTATTATATATTTTAGGAGTCAGTCCATTTTATACAGACTCCAACTCCACCAAAATGGACACAGATTCCGACACCACAGACCTGCTGATGACGATTTGTTTCAGGGTGATGATGGAAACTGTGTGACAGCACTTGGTATCACTCACACTGCTTCTATCTCTGCTCCCTGGAGATATCTTGTTTCACAGTTAGAGGGGTTGTCCACTACTAGGACAACACCTTCTTCAACTAAATGTTTGGCCCAAAAAATAATAAAGCATATACTCCCCTACCGTGCTGGCGCTGTTCCCGCAGTGTAGGCATTTGCGCTCCCTGGGGCTGTGATGCAGTCTTACGACACTGGTGACCAATCAGTGCTGGCGTCACTGTCTCCGACTTTGGACAAACTTAACATGAAGAGGATGTCTGGGTTCAGCTGCAGCCAAGACTTCGTCTTCATGTTCAGTTTGTCCGAAGGCGGGGACAGTGATGCCAGCGCTGACTGGGCGCCGGGCATCACGTATCATTCCACCGCATCACAGCCCTGGGATAGAAAGTGCAGACACCGCAGGACCAGAGCCTGGACAGGAGGAGAGTGTATCGTTTATTATTTTATCGGTGCCGAACATTTAGTTTAAGAAGGAGTTGTCCTAGTAGTGGACAACCTCTTTAAAAGCTGCAGTTGGTGTGACAGGGCAGAGAGCAAGCGCTGCACTCGCATTTTCCACATCTTCTATCAGTGCCATGGAACCAGGACATCTCCAGAGAGTGGCCATGAAAGAAACTGTATTAAGTCATTGCAGCACAGCCCCCTTATGATGCCCTGTTGCAGGAAGGAAGGTAATAGAAGCTGTGGGCAAATGACTATAGAGCCATCATTCTGTGAAGTCCTTTTTGAGACACCTCTCAAACGAAACCTCACAGGAAGTGAAGTAAGAAAAGAAAACATATGTAGGAATTAGTAGGATAGGGAGAAGTATAGGGTATTGTGTAATAAAGCGAATTACAAAAAAAGTGTAAAAATGTATATGTAGAAAGGACATTTCAGGTACCGGACAAACCCTTTAACGTACTCCATTGCATGTTTGTTTGTGTTGTCCTTCCAGGGTTTCTAATTTATTCCCATCACATTGAGTTTATTCTTACACTTTCGGATAATGTTCTGCCATCTAAATCACTGGCACACTTACACTATATGGAAATATACAGTATATCATGTTCTTTGCATAAGCCACAATTGCTGACAACTCCCATCAGATTACTTGTCAAGTATTATTTAAATATTTATCACGTCTTTATAGTAGATATTCTAACCGTAAATTACACCAAACCTAAAAGGAGGAAAGATGCTATATAAATGCAAAATGCATTCTGTTACGCTGCAAATAAATGACAATGATGGAAGGAACGCAAACCTTTGTTGAAGAGTCTTTAAATTCACTGAGGTTGTCCTGTAGAAAATGAATGGAGATGACACGTGAGCTGGATAGTTGTCAGAAACGAGACCCATGGTTGTGACCTTGAGAAAATACAGCTATTCCTTTGAGAGGGGGGGTGGGAAATAAATCTTTGGATGCTGTTAACACTGAACAAAGAAAAGTCAACATGGAAACTGCTACACGTTAAATGGATATTCATAAGCTGAGTATAGATAGAAAGAAAAAAGGGTGTTGGAAATTTACACAAAAAAAAGGAAAACTAAAAAGGTAAATTAAGAAAAACAAGACAAAAAAAAATTTCATGTTTAAAGCCAAGCAAAAGCTTTACATTTTAGCTCTATAAAATGTATAGGAGGATGAAAAAACAAACAACAGAAAGGGGCAAAAGTGAAATGAAATGTGACATTAAACTTGTGCAGAACAGTTGTTTTCATAATCAGAATATATTCTGTCAAGTCATATTACCTTACCAAAATACGAGAAAAGGAAAAAAAAAATGAAAAAAAAAATATTGATGAAAATCCATTGACAGTTGCAAGGCACATCTCGGTACTCCAAGTGCTTCATGGGCAGACGTATGGGACTTACAGTTTTGATGATCATCATAGAAATGATGGGGAGGGGGAAAAAAGATGAACTGACAAGAGTATAAAAAAAAAAAAAAAAAAAAATAAGAAAAGGTGCATGGGTACAGCAATCTCCAAGTCTTCAACGCAGGCCCATGACAGCTGTAGCTCGCTGGCCAAAACTAATTTTTCTTGGGTTTGTGAGACGATCAGACAGTGGCCACAATTGAAATGCAGAAACCAACACGTATTGGCATCAAGGTAAACTTTCCAGGGTACATCTAACGGAAGCGGCGTGCCCAAATTACACAACTACTGCAGGCTCGATCACCAGACGTTACAGGGACACCTTTCACGACTCCTTCGTAGAAGGCACATTTCAGCAAAAATGAAGCTTGCATCGCCTGAGGAATTCAGGAGGCATCAGAATATTCCCACAGGATCCAGGAAATCTTCCAAGTAGAAAACTCTCCCACAAAAATAGAAACCGATGAAGAATGTTGAAATAAAAAAAAAAAATGATTTAAAAAATATATATCTTCTGGACTCATCTTGCAGGTGGTTTACTTGGAGCCATTTATCTCTCTTAGTAATATTCAGGCACTTCCGAACAAACTTTCTTCACGCTATTTACAAAAATATGACTGCTAGGTCCTTGAAGATTTAGCTTAATATTTGCCATTTTAGAAAAATACTTTATAGAAAAATAGTCCAAACAAGGCAATTTTTAGAGCAATTTCAAAATACAAAAATATTTCAATAGAAAAATAAAGGAAACAAAAAAGAAAAAACTCCAGCGACTTTCGGCAGAAAATTGGCACCCAACTTGAAGGAAGACGGACTCTTGTATTCCACACAGGTGAGCTTAATATGGATACAGGCTTCCTCATGCTATACTAACCTTTACTGCTGAGGAATGTGATGGGGAAGAATGCGTATCAATTTTACGACGTTTTTGCTCTGGAAAAAAAGAAAAGAGAAAACCACCTTTAACACTAAATATTTCATTGCAATCTGTTATATTGCTTATTTCAAAAACTAGAAGAAAATCTCTTACAAAAGGACCCTCCTTTTATATGCAAAGGGGGTTCTGGTCTCGTTTACAGGGCTCCCCATTTTTCATAAATATTTGTATAAATGTTCCTTTTGCCTCTTGGGAGTTTTTGCCTTCCCTGGATCAACATGTTAAAGTCATAGGTTGAACGCTATGACCTTATTTCTACTTTTAAGCTCAAAACCCATTAAACTATACTTGTGTCATCAATAGAAAAGTATTGGACAACTCCTTTTAAAACTGTCTAGTCCATTTTCTGGAAGGATTTGTATCTCTGCCCTGGTGAATTTTGGACAATAATGGGTTTTGTGATCTGTTCTTAAAGACTGGTTTACAATATTTTAAAACTTGGTTTTAACTAGTGGTACACACAATGAAGTTTTAGCCAGGTTCACAGTGTGTAACGTCACTTTATGTTCAATTTGGCTACTTTTAAACACTACATAAAAAGTATCCTCGCTTCAGTGTAGGGACCACTGTATTCACGCTAAACACCCTGGAGTCTGGGCTTCTCCTCTGGACTCACTTGGAGCATTGGCACAAGGTTTTATTAAACACCATGACCTGGAATCCGAAAATCAACACACATGCCTGGGACTGCTGAGCGAGAAAATGTATCCAAGCAACATAATATCAGAGTGTATCTCACATCATAACATTGTGCTTGGATGCCTGCAACTACTGACATTTTGAGGACAAATATGTTTGTAGCTTCAGCCTTAGTCCCCACCGGCACAATCAGCCTTAGTCCCCCGCCGGCACGATCAGCCTTAGTCCCCGCCGGCACGATCAGCCTTAGTCCCCGCCGGCACGATCAGCCTTAGTCCCCGCCGGCACGATCAGCCTTAGGTTCTACCAGAATGGTCAGGCTTACATTATATTTATCATTTAGTAAGTTCTTTGTGCAATTTTAATTGTAAGTAAAACAAACGTACCCCTTTCAGGCTCAGAGGTCTCAGATCTGGGAACAGGGGACTTCAAGGACCCAGCAACAGCGGTTTTATCTCCTCCTTTGGAACTTTCTTTTATTTTAGATTCCTTGAAAAGATCTCTCTCCCGGGAAGATTCCTTTTCCTTCTCTGCAGTGAATTTGGATTCAGTGCTTGTTGTAGCAGCCTTAGATTTTTCTTCCTTCTGATTTTTTTCTTCCTTCTTCATTTTTTCCTTCTCTTTGTCAGATTTTGGCGTCTTCTCCTTCACATCTCTAACTTTTTCTTCTTTGTTCGCCCGGTCTTCCTTTACTTTCTCCTTTCCATCCTTGCCTGGTGCCTTGCTCTCTAGAGGAGCCGCTGGAGTCTTCTCCTTTTTATCTTTCTCCTTTTCCTTCCCCACTTTATCTTTGTCTTCCTTCTCTTTAATAATTTTGCTGTAGGAACAAGCAGAAGTGAACATTAGCCGATCGCAGGGAATGTCGCCGACAACTGAGCTACCGTTAATCATTGTAAATAAGCTCCATCCCATCCGATGATGTAGTCCCTACACTGGGATGTCCAATATCCAACAAGGATTCGTTTTCCCACAAGTTCATGGCACTTCCTATACAATAGAAGGTTTATTTTTAAAGGGAATCTGTCAAAAGGTTTTACTATTTACTCTGAGAGCAGTATAATGTAGAGACAGAGACCCTGATTTTAGTGATGTGCCAATTACTGGGCTACTTTGTCACAGTTTTGATAAAATCACAGAGTGTTATCAGTAGATTAATTATCACTAGAGGACTAGTAAACCTGCTGCCATGTAGTCCTCCATGTTCAAGCGATCTCCACAACCCCCACACTGACTGGCAGCTTCCTGTGTACGCTGTGCATAGGCAGAAAGCTGCTAATCACTGGTGTGGGTGTGGTTATAGAGAGCTCAGCATTCAGAGAACTGCTAGATCTGCAGCAGAGCAAACAGTGATATTTTCAAAACTACAGCAAGCAGCTCCGTAAGCGACACATTGCTAGAAACCTGGTGACAGATCCCCTTTAAATTATCTGGCTTGTGACTGGGCCGAATCACTAAATGTACATGAAATAAACAAACTAAATACTCCATTATAAAATACAGAAAACTACTTGTGTTTATTTCCCTCTGATAAATGTAGGGCTACACTATAAAAGAGTAAAAAGGCAGCCCTGGGCCCAGAGAAAGCCTTGCAGATTACGTACCTATTAGAGGAGCTATTGCCATTATTTGTGGTGACTTTGGGTATTGCGTTTGCAGCTTTGGTAACAGTTTTCGCTGTACTTTGAGATTTCTCCTTTAGTTTATCTTTAGATTTAGAGAAAAACAAAACATTGTAAGTTAACAGCCAACAGATCTCAGCTTTGTAGAACACATAGAAATGTCCATGTTGCTATATGCAGAAATTATGCACTGTAACACGTCATGGGGTCCGGCCTGGTGTACTTCTATAGTGTACCACTATTGATGAGCGAGCGAGCGTGCGCAGACAAGGTGTTATCTGAGCATGCTTGTGTGAGAACAGAGAGTCCCGTGGCTCCATGTCTCGCGGCTGTTCGACAGCCGCAACACAGGAAGGAACTGTCTATCAAACAACAGCCGAGAGACGTGCATCCGCAGGGACTCAAACTCACGCCGAGGACACTTAAGCATGCTCAGATATCACCTTATCCGAGCACGTACGCTCATCACTATGCACCACCTCTTACTATTCTAACTTATAACACAGGATACATTACCTCAAGTCAATCTTAAAATTGCAGTAATTTTATTTTTCGCGTTTTTTCCTGACATTTGACGTACTGGTACTCATAAATCCCCTTCTTAGATGCAAGGGTCTGAGCTTACATAATTGCCGGCAGAAGACACTGGCTGCGTTATGCAGCAAAAATGTGCCGCTAACGGCAGTGGGTGGAGCCAAGCCAAGCTCCACCCACTGTAATTAACCATTTAATGTGCAAGAACAGGGAAATTCAGATTATTTAAGGGAAATTAAAATCAGCAAAGACCTAATATTTTTGCATTATTTGTATTTTTCAAAAGCAATATTTGACAAGGGTTTCACTTCATATCACAATCTATTTAAAAATAAAATATACAAAATATAGAAATTTTGGAATTTCACACTTCAGACCAATTTCATACTTCCTACACGTTACAGAAGACTTTTCAGAAGGCTCATTATATCATCCCAGGCAGGATTACAATGACTGACAACACCCCTATTGCTCTGCTAATAACACAGGATCCACCAATCTTAGAAAGTGATCTCACAACCGACCCGACCACCCCCTTCAGAATGACCTCTGACTGAGACCAATTTTTTGCACTGAAGCATCTAATGAACGTGTGCAGTTATTGAGGCTAATGTACATCTATATCTCCTGAAACGGCAGGAAGCAGAAGTCTAAAACAGCCCCAGTGGCCAGTGTGAAAAGTGCAAGGCTTTTTTTTTTTTTTTTTATTATGACTACAAATCGTGATATAAAAGAAAAACACATTCAACTTAAAAATCTAATTTAAACTGCTGGTCATTTTTGATGACATATTGCCTGTAATGAAAATTCCTAGAGATTACTTCTACAAGCATCCCATTATATTTAAGGGTTTATTTGGGACTGTTATTATTTTCTCATGGGGTGAAGAACTTGAAGGCAGGTATTTGCCAACTACGTGCCTATTGCGAATAGTGCCGATCTCTGCCGACTCAGAGCAGTCACGGACCACTCCTACGACTTCCACTGAGGTCCTGTCAACTGACCACTCGAGAAGCTTGTTCTCTTCCAGTCAGTTCTGTTGACAGGACATGACTGCCGGTGTCATGCATGTGTACGTCGATCAGGCTGTCTAGAAGATGAAGAGCTGCTCTGTTGACGTGAGTGGCAGGAGTGGTAGGCAATCATTCTGAGCCAACGCTGGGCACAACATACAGGTAGTTAGCCATTACCTGCCTGTAGGGTCTTATGTTCATAAAAAAAAAATATAAAAATAAATAAAATACATATAAAATGGTCCTGGATAACCCCTTTAGCATTATAAGGTAGCCCTAGTAAAATACATCAATACTGATCAGTATCATATCCTTCACAATAACTTGTCCTTTAGTGAAGACATTTATAAAAATCAACAGATGTTCACATCCTAATAGCAGAAGTCACCGCCATATTCACCATCGGTGCGGTAGATCAAACACCGATACCCACTTGCTCCATTGAAACCTCAGCTACTGATATCTTTCGAGCCGAGGTGCTGCATGATAGGAGGCAGGCGAGTGTCCGCACACCTATATTGTGACGGTTTTGGGGGGGGGGGGGTTTTTCCACTTTCTCAAGCACTTGTGAATATCTATTGATGTTTATGAATATTTTTACTTAAGGAAAAGTTGTGGAATCAAATGAATAACTGTGCTGCACATTTATTGTGAAGATTATGGGGCCGATTCATCAAGGCTGGAGAAGTGCACACTTGGCTTGGCCAGTCTTACCGGAGTAGAAAGTGCTAAATTCATTTAGCGGAACACACGACTTAATGAATTGGGCGCTTCTTCAGAGTAGCTTTTGCCTCCATGCACTGTACAACGAATATTACTCCGGTCAATGCCTGGAGTAGCACATTTCTGTCATAACAAAATGCGCCAGCACATTTCATGAATTTGATGGCAAGTTTGGCCACCTCCACAGCTCGGCCAATTTCAAACTGCCATGAAAACGACAAAATGTTGCCAGATTGTAAGCAACTCGCAGTTGTGTAAAAACATTTGCGCTTTTACAGCATGGTGTTAAAGCTTTGATAAATTGGCCACCATGTGATTTAGTTGCATGGAAGGTCTTGGACTGCACATATGTCGGTGGCATGTATACTGACCAATATCCTCAGCGCTGATTTCCTCGGGTTTAGCTGCATTCACCATCACAGATGCCGGCTGACTCGCAGCTCCTGGTCCGTTCTGCACAGTAGGTTGGATGACGCTCCTGGTAGGGGCATCTTTATGATGAAATTCATTTTCAGGTATCATGAAAGATTTTCTGCTTTTCAACAGTCCAGAGTAGCTGCAATTCGCACAACATGTTAAATACACCAATGTAATAACCAGTGCAAGACAATTACCCTGTGAATTACTGCCCCCGCTCTATAGTGCGCACACAGCAGGATCTAGTTATTTTTTATGTAAAAAATTATTACTGTCCTGGCACAATGGCTGCTAAATCGCCAAGAGTCTCAAACAAGTACGAGCCGAGATCTCGATCAGCACATGCGCCGCCTCCCGCGTCATTTTCCTGCAGCCCACCGCCAGATATCAATGTGCTCCTGCCTCGAACCGCCGGCATTTTCCGGAAGCCCACCGCCGTGAGATCAATGGCTCCTGCCTCCCACCGCCGTGACAACCCCTCCTCCTAGCCCAGGACCCGCAGCATCGCCCCACTCCTGCAACCGCTGGCTTCCTAAAGCAGTGACCCTGCTCGTGCCTCCTGTGACACCGCTCCACCACCGCCACCCTCTCGGTAAGCTAGTTACACACTAAAAACATTTTTTTTTCCTATTTTCCTCCCCTAAATTTGGGGTGCGTCTTATGGTCCGGGGTGTTGGAAAAATATGGCATTTACTCCCAAGTTCTGACATCAATACCATTGCTAGATGTGATGCTGAAATAGCCGGGTTTCATGAATTGTGACAACTAACCCTTTCTAAATGGACATTTGTATTTTTATCTGTACAGTACTGTATCTTGGCCAACTTGTTTAATAGGAACAAAAACTAATTTCTGAGACAAATTTATGTGTCGCGATGAGAAAATATTCCAATCTTTGCTTTTCACATTCAATAAGTCGTCCGCAGAGAAATACTGCACCTCTGGCATTTCTGGTGGAGGAAGTCCAGATAAAATACAAAGTAGATATACATAGAAGAAGGTGGACAAAATCAGGATTTTAGGGTTAAAAAGTTACGCAAAAGCATACAAAAACAACAAAAAGACTTAAACGGTGGAGATATAAAACGCGTTTTAACATCAGACCAATGTCTTCATCAGGCAGAATGGAACCAAGTCCTTGGTTGCAATATATACACTAAGGGGACAGGAAGTGCAGTGACCCCTGACATCAAAATCAGTCAAAACAAAAGTACTGTAAAGCTATGTTCACACGTAGGGTTTTTGCAGCTTTTTTTAATGCAATTTTTCAGCTGCGTTTCACAGTACCAGCAAAGGTAAAGAGATTTCTGAACTCTCATGCAAACGCCTTTGTTTTTTTTCCTGACTGATTGTCATAAGAGCTTGTTTGTTGCAGCCTGTCATTTGCTTCAGCGTTTTTCACCCATTGAAAGCAGCAGGTAAGAGCAAAAACTAAGCAAAAAACGCAGGTATCAGGTTTTGCTGCGTTTTTGGTGCCAAAACTTGATAAAGTTGAATCAGAATTATTTTTTATGTGCTAAACTTTATCAGCATGCACAAGAGACGGATGTACCGACAAAAACGCAGTAAACAAAACGCAGCAAAAGCTCAATGTGTGAACACAGCCTAAAAAGTTTGAAGTAAAAACCCAGAGGGAGGAGTAAACGCAAAACATACAGATATATGATAACGAAAAATAAAATATTTATTCACAGATAGCAGTATGGACTAAAGAGGGATTTAAAGAGGGCATGTCTGTCAATGGCTGGTTCATGTGAACAGAAAAACCCTGCAGGTCACAGGGGTATGGCTGAGAGGTAGCGTCTCTACTGTAGAGCACAACTTTGCCCTGGACCAGAAACTTTGGCAACCAGATGCTTATCTGCTGGAACCTGGCAAAAGAGGCCCGTCAGAGAGTGGGACACAGGGCCGTCAGAGAGTGGGAACAGGCGTCAGAGAGCGGACACAGGCCGTCAGAGAGCGGGACACAGGGCCGTCAGAGAGCGGGACACAGGGCCGTCAGAAAGCGGGACACAGGGCCGTCAGAGCGCGGACACAGGGCCGTCAGAGCGCGGGACACAGGGCCGTCAGAGCGCGGGACACAGGGCCGTCAGAGCGCGGGACACAGGGCCGTCAGAGAGCGGGACACAGGGCCGTCAGAGAGCGGGACACAGGGCCGTCAGAGAGCGGGACACAGGGCCGTCAGAGAGCGGGACACAGGGCCGTCAGAGAGCGGGACACAGGGCCGTCAGAGAGCGGGACACAGGGCCGTCAGAGGCGGGACACAGGGCCGTCAGAGCGCGGGACACAGGGCCGTCAGAGCGCGGGACACAGGGCCGTCAGAGCGCGGGACACAGGGCCGTCAGAGCGCGGGACACAGGGCCGTCAGAGCGCGGGACACAGGGACGTCAGAGGCGGGACACAGGGACGTCAGAGAGCGGGACACAGGGACGTCAGAGAGCGGGACACAGGGACGTCAGAGAGCGGGACACAGGGACGTCAGAGAGCGGGACACAGGGACGTCAGAGAGCGGGACACAGGACGTCAGAGAGCGGGACCAGGGACGTCAGAGAGCGGGACACAGGGACGTCAGAGAGCGGGACACAGGGACGTCAGAGAGCGGGACACAGGGACGTCAGAGAGCGGGACACAGGGACGTCAGAGAGCGGGACACAGGGACGTCAGAGAGCGGGACACAGGGCCGTCAGAGAGCGGGACACAGGGCCGTCAGAGAGCGGGACACAGGGCCGTCAGAGAGCGGGACACAGGGCCGTCAGAGCGCGGGGAAACAGGGCCGTCAGAGCGCGGGGAAACAGGGCCGTCAGAGCGCGGGGAAACAGGGCCGTCAGAGCGCGGGGAAACAGGGCCGTCAGAGCGCGGGGAAACAGGGCCGTCAGAGCGCGGGGAAACAGGGCCGTCAGAGGCGGGGAAACAGGGCCGTCAGAGCGCGGGGAAACAGGGCCGTCAGAGCGCGGGGAAACAGGGCCGTCAGAGCGCGGGGAAACAGGGCCGTCAGAGCGCGGGGAAACAGGGCCGTCAGAGCGCGGGGAAACAGGGCCGTCAGAGCGCGGGAAACAGGCGTCAGAGCGCGGGGAAACAGGGCCGTCAGAGCGCGGGGAAACAGGGCCGTCAGAGCGCGGGGAAACAGGGCCGTCAGAGCGCGGGGAAACAGGGCCGTCAGAGCGCGGGGAAACAGGGCCGTCAGAGCGTGGGGAAACAGGGCCGTCAGAGCGCGGGGAAACAGGGCCGTCAAGAGCGTGGATACCAATAAGAGTGGGAAAAAGGGATATCAGTGGGAAAGCAGCGTGCTTTGGGAAAGAGCACAATGAGGAGGTGTTTGCTTAAAATTTTATTGTTTTTTTTTATTGTTTGTTGCCCATTTGTTAATTTGTTGTCAAATATCTCTGGGTTTTTACATTATAATTTTTTTTTTTTAGTAGTTTGGCTTTGGTTAACTTTGGATCTACTCCGGATTCCATCTCGACTTTCCCAACTAGAAGAAGTGCAGTATTTTTTTCTGTTAAGTATTGGCGTTAATGCTCAGACGTCACAAGCAGCTGAATCTGGCTCCTGGTGTACCCGAACCTATACTATACATTGACCTCCAGTGTTATGTCTGCTTGCTGCATAAACTCCTAAGGTGAGTAGCTTTGCGAGGGGCTGGTAGTAGCCTGGGGTTGCAAACCCATCTTCAAGTTATTGCGCTAGGAGGCGCCTTGTTTCTCCCTTTTCCTAGCCCATTTTACAACCAATGACCGCCAATATCTCTTGTATTTTACCCCATAGCCAATGCATAAAGATCAGGTCTTTTTTCTTTCTCCTCTTGGCAGATTTTGAGCACTCTTCGTTCCAGGGCTTGTCCCAAGTTCATCACTTTGGGATACCAAGGTATGATTTTGGTCAGCACAATAAGAATATTCCTGATATGGGTATATTCTCCGGTCTCAAGACAATGAACAGACGCCTGCAAAATAATACATAGCACAGTCAAAGCCGCACAAATACTACACTAACACTCTCTAGCCCCCCTATCGGTGTGTTACATTAATTGTATGGTCTTGTGTTGTGTGTTCCACACTGAAGAAGGGGGCTTCTCTAACCAGGCAGATCGTAAAGCAAATACTCCCACCCTGCCCTCGGAAAATATGGTAAAAGTACAGAGCTCAAATAAGATTTCAACTGAAAATATAATTAGGCTGCTTTTCATTATAGGGATTTCGGTTTTCTTGCGTTGGCATATTTGCAAAACTGGCAACAGGAAGTACAGCCATGGGTGCAAAATCGTAAACTAATAAACCTTTGGGCTGATTTTAATGAAATATTAGCAGAATAACAGGATTTTGGTTGCTTACCGTAAAATCAGTTTCTCGGAGCGCTCATTGGGGGACACAGAAAACCATGGGTGCATGCTGCTGCCACTAGGAGGTGCTGACACTATGCATATGCAAAAAAAGGTTGGCTCCTCCTCTGCAGTATACACCCCACCGACTGGCACCAAGCTAATCAGTTAGTGAGAAAGCAGTAGGAGAAGAATATGACAGAACCAAACAACAAAAACAGACAACTCGATCATAACAATAATAATCCAAAGTGAGTGAGTGAGCCTTAGTCCCAGAGGGAGGCACTCTGTTCTTAACCCAGTAAGCCTCCAATATTGCAGTCCTAATCCAACGCGCAATCGTAGCCTTCTCTCCGCGCCCCGACTGGAATGACAAACAGAAGATCCAACTTCCTGAAGGAAGCAGTCCTCTCCAGGTAGATCCTCATTGCCCGGACCAGGTCCAGCCTGTTCAACGAGCGTTCCAGAGAATGAGTCGGCGCCGGACAGAAGGAAGGCAGGACAATATCTACATTCAAGTGCAAAGAGGATACCACTTTGGGAAGAAAGGAAGGCGGAGGCCGCAACACAACACAGTACAGAGACACTAATTCTGAAACCCGTCTGATAGAAGTGATCGCCACGAGAAAGGCCACTTTCCAGGACAAAACAGAGAGGGGGACCTCTCCGAGAGGCTCAAGGGGAGCACTCCTCATGACCTCCAGAACGAGATTAAGGTCCCAGGGGTCCACAGGATTCCGGTACGGAGGAGTCGTATGCGCTAATCCCTGAAGGAAAGTCTTGCCTTGAGGGCGAGACGCCAATGACTTCTGAAAAAGGATAGAAAAGGCTAACACCTGCCCTTTTAGAGTAGCAAGAGAGAGAGAGACCAGAGTCCAGTCCCGCTTGGAGAAAAACCAAGACGGCTGGGAGCGACAACTTCCTTGGCGGGATGACATTGGACGAAAATAGGCGAAAATAGGCCTTCCAGGCTCGATAGTAGACCCTAGCGGACTAGGTTTTCTGGCCTGGATCATGGTGCGAATCACCCGATCGGAGAGACCGGATGCTCTCAATATCGCGGTCTCAACAGCCACGCCATCAAAATGAGCGTCCGAGAACTCAGGTGGCAGATCGGACCCTGTGACAGTAGATCTGGTCTGTCTGGGAGTCGCCAGGGGGCTTCCGCCAGAAAATTGACGATGTCTGTGAACCAAGACCTCCTGGGCCAATCTGGGTCAATCAGAATGACCGGCATCCCTTCCACCTCGATCTTCAGCAATCTGGGAAGAAGGGGCAGGGGAGGGAATAGATAGGAAAGAGCGAACCGCGAACGGGGAATGGCCCGAGCATCGGCGTCCAACGCGAGAGGGTCGCGGGACCTGGAGACGAACCGATGAACTTTCCTGTTCAGCCGGGACGCCCTTAGGTCCATGTCCGGAGTCCCCCATCGAAGACAGATCTGATGGAAGACGTCCGGATGCAGGGACCATTCTCCTGCCGCGAGACCCTCGCGGCTGAGGAAGTCGGCGGCCCAGTTGTCCACGCCGGGAATATGCATGGCGGATATTGCCGGAACCGTCGCCTGCGCCCAATGAAGGATCCAGGGCACCTCGGCCATTGCCAGGGGACTCCTGGTCCCTCCCTGGTGATAGACGTATGCCACCGCTGTGGCATTGTCTGTCTGAATTTTGACCGGCAGACCACTGAGAAGCGTTTCCCAGTGATGGAGGTAGAGAAGGATGGCCCTGATTTTGAGGATGTTGATCGGTAGAAAAGACTCTTGTGCCGTCGAAATTCCCTGATGAAGTCGGGGAAAGGGATAAGTACCAGGCCCCTGATCCTTAAAATGGCTATCAATGCCAACCTGATCTCTGTGAAGGCCCTGGGAGAGGTCGCAAGATCGAACGGCAGGGCAACAGACTGGAAGTGGTTCCGCTGAGCTGCGAAACGCGGGAACCTCTGATGAGTTGTGGATGAGTAAGGATCATAGAAAATTCCTGCGTCCCATGGAAGTAATTACAGAGCGGAGTGACTCCAGCCTTAAAAGTCACGGGCGGACTCTCGAGTTCAGAGACTAGAGATTCAGAATGGGCCGAACCACGCTGCCCTTCTTTGCCACAACAAGCAGGTTTGGATAGAAACCTGTGAAGCATTGTTTCGGTACGGGAACGATAACCCCCGTACTGAGAAGGGAGGCGATGGATGGAAAGAAACCCGAAAGCAGAGCGGGATCCTTTGGGGGGGACGGGATTCGAATAACCGATCTCAGGGGCGCGAAGTGAACTCTACCTTGTATCCTGAGGATACTACCTCTCTGACCCATGCACCTCCACCGAGGCGAGCCAAACGTCCCTGAAAAAGGAATAGGAAGCAACCACCTGGCTTGGGAGATACGCTGGGCTCTGGATCCGAGTCAGGCCGAGGGAGACCTGCCAGGTCCGGTCCTGGTGGACCTACCGTGGGAGCTATGAGGATGCCAGGAAGGAGTGGGCCTGAAGGAAACCTTCTTCCTGACTTGACAGGCCTGCGGCATGCTCTGACCGGAGGGAACCTTAGTCGCCGCGAAATAATGAAAAAGGGCCGAAAGGAGCGGAACTGCCGCTTCAAAGGAGGCCTGCGAGGTTTGGACTGAGGAAGGAAGGAACAAGTGCCTCCAGCTGCCTCATTCATGATCTAGTCCAATCGTGGAGGCAAACAGGCGGTCTCACTGGAAGAGGAGACAGGCAAGCGACTTCTTCGATGAAGGGTCCGCTTGCCATGCTTTGAGCCAAATATTACTACGGATGGCCCCCATATTGCCAAATATGTCCCTGCAAAGGGAATCTGGTCTGTAAGAATGGCAAGCTCGCTCGGTGGAACTCCCGCAATGATGCCCTCACGAAGTTGTTTTAGCCCATCTGGCTATGGCCTTTGGTAGAGGCAAAGGCCGGGCATAATGTAGAAGCCGCCGTTTTCAAGGCTGATTTAGCCAGCGATCCTATAATACTAATGTCACGCTGTATAGCAGATATATATATGTGATGTCAGTAATCTATATCAAAAGGGCAACATACTATATAACATGCGCATAGATATATGATAACATACATTTTACCTGACAGAATGTCCAGAGGGTCAAAACGGAATCCGTTATACGCTGTCTCCGGCTAGAGGGTGACCGGGGTCTAAGCTGACCCTAAACTGGGGTCCTAACTAATCCCTCAACCTGGAGGTACTGTTAAAGGTACAGAGGTCCAGGCCACCAGCGTAAACCCTGTCTCCTATCAATCCCTGCCAACTGTATTCTAGTCCTAAGAAGGACCCTGAATACCACCAAAGGGAATGAACAGGTAACGGTTAATGAACAGAAAGACATACAAGAAAGATAAGAAATAAAGTAAATAAAGTCTTACATACAACACTCACACACAGTAGGAACACCTTAGGTCTCAGAGATAAACTATAAGCTGTAAGAGTAAAACAACTAAGGAGCTCTTAGCTTAAGTATTCCCAGAACCGATCCAGTCTGCTAAACTATATGAATGCTTTCACCGGCATCCAACACCCAGACTGGCAGGAATATAAAGGAAACTAATTAGAACATAATCCAAAGCAGCCGGGCGAGGCTGGACCTAGTCTTAGCAAAGAGCTAGGTAAAATTAACTCTCTCATAACCAAACACAAAGAAACAGCAGCTCAGATGTGAGAAGTCAGAATGTGCAATCGCGACGATCTTCGTGGCGATGCACCCATGACAGTACCCCCCCTTCTACGAAGGGCCTCCGGACCCTCATGACCAGGTCTGTCCGGGTAAATTGTGTGAAAGGTCCGAACCAATCGATCTGCGTTATCATCAGACGCAGGGACCCACGTCCTCTCCTCAGGACCATACCCCTACAATGAACTTCCACGTTATCATTGACTACCACTGAAGGAGGAGGTAGAGGTGACGGTATGACTGGTGCCACATACTTTTTAAGTAATGACTTGTGAAACACATTATGAATTTTAAACGTAGGAGGGAGGTCCAGACGAAATGCCACAGGATTAATTATGGAACTGATCCTGTATGGCCCGATGAATCTGGGACCCAACCTCCAGGAGGGAACTTTAAGTTTTATATTCCTGGTAGACAACCACACCAAATCGTTCACCCTCAGATCTAGACCAGAAACTCTCCTCCTATCAGCCATCCGTTTGTAAGGGTTCTCCGTAACCTTCAGTCTTAAGCGATCTGGAACTATCAGTCTCCCTGGAAGTCCCACAGGGGCGTCCCCCTGAGCCCCCAATACCTCCCCCTCAAGCTCAGAGCATACAGCTGACACTACAACTCCCTCCTGAGGAATAGGAACCGGATCATCCGTCTTCCCGACCCCTGGGAAAGTACGAGATAAGGCATCAGGAAGCAACTTTATTGAGAAGTCATATGTGCGATGAGGAGGTAACTCTTTACACCCCTCCTCTGAGAACTTCTCCCAAAAGTCCTCCAGAAAAGGAGGCAAAGTCCTAGGCACAACCGCACCGATGACCGTGCTCATGCAGTTATTCTTGCAAAATTCACCCCACTGGCTTATCTTTCTGGATTGCCAATCAATCACTGGGTTATGTTTAGCCAACCAAGGAAGTCCCAACACAATAGGAGCAGGCAGACCCTCCAACACATAACAAGACAATTGCTCTTTATGTATTGCCCCTACTCGAAGATCTATGTTATGAACAGCTTGTACCAAGCTACCTTGACCAAGAGGTCTAGAATCAATAGAGAGTATAGGGACCGGTTTGGCCAATACACTCAGTTGCATACCATGCACCTGGGCAAACCGAGTGTCCACCAGATTAGCCCCGGACCCACTATCAAGAAAAACAGAAATCCTCTCAGTTCTAGTACCAATCACCACCTCCGCAGGCACGAGAAACTGAGAGGGATTTGGGGACGAAATACACACTCCCAGGTTAACTCCTTGGTTCAAAGAGGTCCGGGATGGACACCCCCCAACAAAATGTCCCTCTCTCCCGCAAAAGAAACACCTTCTAGTCTTGCGGCGCACCGCTGATTCCCTCCTACAAAATGATGTCCCTCCCAACTGCATGGGTTCCTCAGAACAGACCAGGGGAACCTCAGTATAAGGAACTTTAGTAGTAGGTGGAGTCATCACGGGGGGCGGAGTTACCTCGCGTCTTCCCCGAAGACGTCTATCAATGCGAATAGCGAGGGCCATAGCAGCCTCCAGTGATGGAGGAGAATCATACTGAGCCAACACATCTTTTAATTTGTCAGACAACCCTTGACAAAACTGGCTCCTAAGAGCGGGGTCATTCCACTGAGTATCTGTTGCCCATCTACGGAACTCAGAAGAATATTCCTCCGCTGGACGATTTCCTTGCCGTATTTTACGTAACCTTGTTTCAGCAAGGGAGACTCGATCCGGATCATCATATACCAGACCCAGGGCAGTAAAAAATCGATCCACTGACTGGAGATCTGGGGAGCCTGGAGGAATAGAGAACGCCCAAGATTGAGGATCCCCTTGTAAGAGCGAGATAACAATTCCCACCCTCTGCTCTTCACTCCCAGATGACCGAGGCCGCAGCCGAAAGTACAATTTACATGCCTCCCGGAAAGTAAAAAATTTGTCCCGCCCACCAGTGAACCTGTCCGGGAGAGCAACCTTAGGTTCAGATCTGGTTTGCTCCGGGGGGGACAAAACCTTGGACTTAATGTCTGCCAACTCCATGGACAATCCCTGCAACTGCCGGGCCAGCTGGGCTACTGGATCCATGACAGCTGGGGAGAATCTTTAGTATGGGCCGGTGAAAATGTCACGCTGTATAGCAGATATATATATGTGATGTCAGTAATCTATATCAAAAGGGCAACATACTATATAACATGCGCATAGATATATGATAACATACATTTTACCTGACAGAATGTCCAGAGGGTCAAAACGGAATCCGTTATACGCTGTCTCCGGCTAGAGGGTGACCGGGGTCTAAGCTGACCCTAAACTGGGGTCCTAACTAATCCCTCAACCTGGAGGTACTGTTAAAGGTACAGAGGTCCAGGCCACCAGCGTAAACCCTGTCTCCTATCAATCCCTGCCAACTGTATTCTAGTCCTAAGAAGGACCCTGAATACCACCAAAGGGAATGAACAGGTAACGGTTAATGAACAGAAAGACATACAAGAAAGATAAGAAATAAAGTAAATAAAGTCTTACATACAACACTCACACACAGTAGGAACACCTTAGGTCTCAGAGATAAACTATAAGCTGTAAGAGTAAAACAACTAAGGAGCTCTTAGCTTAAGTATTCCCAGAACCGATCCAGTCTGCTAAACTATATGAATGCTTTCACCGGCATCCAACACCCAGACTGGCAGGAATATAAAGGAAACTAATTAGAACATAATCCAAAGCAGCCGGGCGAGGCTGGACCTAGTCTTAGCAAAGAGCTAGGTAAAATTAACTCTCTCATAACCAAACACAAAGAAACAGCAGCTCAGATGTGAGAAGTCAGAATGTGCAATCGCGACGATCTTCGTGGCGATGCACCCATGACAACTATCGTTGGAATCCTTGAGGGAAGCGGCATTAGAAGGTGGGAGGACCGTTTGCAGATTGGCGGGTCCACAGTAGGGGAAGGCGTCCGGTTAGCGGTGAGCTTAGGGGAGAAGGGGTATAGGATGCCGAGGCGCTTCCCTCTTTGAAAGAGTCTGGTCGGATTGTCCCTTTCCCTCTTGAGTATCTCCACAAATTTAGGGTGTGGGCAAAGACTTTGGAAGATAGCTTAGACCGTCTAAAAGAAACCGCCTGATCTGCGGTTTCGTAGAGGTATCTTTAATGCCTAAAGTCTGGATGACCGCTACAATCAGGCACTGCACCATATCTGTATGCTGGAGGCCTGTTCTGGATCCAGGTCCGACTCTTGTTTTTAAGGCGCGTCCGAAGGTGCCTCGCCTGATTCAGGAGAGGAGGATCCGGAAGAGGGATCTCGCCGAGAAGGACCGCTGGTGAGAATGGGCGGGAAGAGGACTTAGACTGGTGCTCTTGTCTGGGTCTCGGCGGAGAAACCTGTGATCCACTGGCGACTGCGGGAGCTGGAATAGGCAATCTGTCTGTCACGGACACCAGGGTCTGTGCCACCCTGGTGAGATCCACAACAGACTGCGACAAAGGAGCCCATCCCGGGATAGGGGTCTCAGATTCGCCTGCGGCAGAAAGGGACTCCTGGTAGTGGGTACCGCGGGGTGCTGCAGGCCTGGCAGAGGGGGGGGGGGGGGGGGGGAGTCTGACATTACAAGAGGAGCACACAAAGTGTCTGACCAGAGTGGAGGAAGAACAGGGCGGTGGAGGGCGAGAAGGCTCTCCCTTGTGCTTAGGCATGGTTGAGCAGTCCAACTAACTGGTGCCAGAAGGTTGGGGGACCAAAAGAAAAGAGACAGAGGAGAGTGTCAGCTCTGCAGGGCAGAGCACTCACGTGTCCTGTGTGCTGCTCCCACGAGACGATGCAGAGGCTGTGCCCGAGCCGAAGATGTGTGCTCCCAGCAGGAGAAGATCAGGCGTGCACTGCTGGCAGGGATACCGCTCTAGCGGTATATAGAGAGGTATAGAGCGACGGCTCCAGCCCCACAAAAAACGCTGGAAGAGGAGGCGGAGCAAGGACAGGCGGGAGAAAAGCTGGCCCGGAAGGCTGAGAACAGGGGGCGGAGCCGGCGTTGGAAGTAGGCCCAGAATGAAGCCGGGGCCTCGATTAGAAACTGCGGCCGCCGGCAGAGGGGGGGAGGCGGCGAGGAGGTTGCCGAAAAGCTGCTAAAGGTCCCCCTGCAGCGGCGCAACAGTGCGCCCAGAGCTGGCAGGTGCCCCCAGGAAGGAATCCCCGCCAGGGAACCAAAGGGGCTTCAGGTCCCCGAACAACAAAAGAGGGTCCCTACAGAAAGAGTGCAGCGGCGCAAGAGCGCCTGGAGCTGCAGGGAGCACAAGGAGGGGAAGCACCGTATGGGGGCAAAGGGGCCACAGATCCCAGGGGATGAGTTATGGAAACGGGGGAAAAAAGCCCGGCCGTGAAAGAGGCGAAGGACTCTCCCTGAACGTTATCCTCCGTTTACTCCACACATCTCTTTTCGTCTTCTTATCTCTTTTCTTTTCTTCTGTCCTCAGTCCTATTGGAGGAAAAAGGGACAATACCTTGAACGAGGGTCGGACGTCCGGAGGTTAGCTGTGGGACGTCGGTGTCTCTCCATCCCACAGGCTCTGGTGGGCGAGTAGGTGGGAGACGGAGGCAGGCCTGGGTCTTCCTGCTTTTCCCTGATCACCTAAACACACGTACGTGTTAGAGATTCGCGGGGGTCCTGCCAAATAGCAGACGTATGAGGATACGGGGTGGCAGTACATGCCGTACTCATAGTCTCTGGGTGGGAGCACAGTAGTGACTGTTCCCACTGTATCCCTCCGGAAAACCTGAAAAGGAACGACGCACATTAGGTAGATATGGGTCTCCAGAGAGACCAGTGTCCAACTCCTACTGACACTAAGCTAAAACAGATTAGCTTGGTGCCAGTCGGTGGGGTGTATACTGCAGAGGAGGAGCCAACCTTTTGTTTGCATATGCATAGTGTCAGCGCCTCCTAGTGGCAGCAGCATACACCCATGGTTTCCAGTGTACCCCAATAGAGAGATCGAGAAAACTGATTAGCTTGGTGCCAGTCGGTGAGGTGTATACTGCAGAGGAGGAGCCAACCTTTTTTTGCATATGCATAGTGTCAGCGCCTCCTAGTGGCAGCAACATACACCCATGGTTTCCTGTGTCCCCCAATAGAGCGATTGAGAAAAATGTTTACTGTCAGATTCTGAGAGTGATGCTTAGCATGGCTGATCTTCTCGTTGTCCCATTGTCAAAATGGCAGCCGCAACAAAAACAGAAAAATACCAATATCTCTTGAAGAGAATATAACATAATACCTCAATTTTGCCTACTTCTCTAATACTTGGTTTACTATTATATGGAAAATGTTATATTTCGGGTGGAAAACCCCCTAACAGGATACCCCGATGCAGATCTAAGAATTTGTAAAGTAGACTTGATGTGACCCAATATGTAACAAAATAACGTGATAATACCAGAACTGCTAAAATATTCTCCATGTTCTCTAGAGATGAGTGAATCCATTCGCTAGGACGCTAGTTTGTATTCCATGACTGCTAGCCGGAAGCCCTGTGAGCCGCCTTCTACCTATTGGGAGTCCTTTGCTTCGCTTTTGATTAGCCGATCAGATGAGACGTCATTGTTGCGACATAATGCATGCACACTATGTGGCGCTAGGTGAGCGAATTAAAGGAAGTGCGGCGGATGCCAGCAGGTTGGAGGTAGTTTGCAGGGCTCCTGTCCAGAAGCCACAGAATACTGAACGGGTCTCGCTGGGCTGGATAATGCAAACAGATTTGCTAATCTCGAATGTTCTCTTCAAAAGAAAAACAAATATTTTTGCCAACTATACCTTAGTCAGCTTATAGTGCCATTTGTGAACGACATGCCGGAAATTCTCATAATCTAACTGGTCAGCCTTGTTTCCACCATCAAAATTGGATGCCCTTAGAATGGTGACAAAACCTGGATAGCTTCCACAATCCTAAAAGAAAAAAAAAAAACAAACGCAAAAAGTTAATGAAAGTGTTCAGAAACATTTAAATAAAAAATACATACAAACGTGCCAACGTTTGGTTTAGTGTCACTTTTCTCTATCTTTAAAGAAGACAGGACTACCTAGGTAAAGATATTACACGTTCTAATAAATGTAGTATTAGGAGCCCCTGTGATTTCCAGAGTCTTAGGAGGGAAAAAAAAATGTTTTCACTCATCCACACCAAATAAAAGGTGTAAATTGGTGGCAATTGCAGCTAGCGAGATTGCACAATATCAGGACTAAGCACTTATAGGTTATGCTTGGTTTAGATTAGTCCGTTACTTTGTTCACATACGCACCCTTTAAAGAAGAACTCCCATAAAAGTTTTTATCCTCTTAATATATTGCTCATTTTGCCTTTCTACATAGTTCATGCTTCTCTATGTAGAAACAGGAAGTCTCTTGTCATTTATCATTCCCCTCTTCACCTCCTGACCCTGCTGCTCCGCTCCTTCTTATTTTGCCGTAGACTTTTGCAGCAAATCCTGACTCATACAGGGAAAATTGACCTCCTGTTTCCACATAGAGCATAGAGGGATTCATGTTTAGGTCGCATGATGTCAAAGAGATAATAAAAAAGAGAAGAATTAGCTATAGAAAGGCAAAATGAGCAATTCTAAGTACACAGTGCTGTATAATATGACTGCAATATATTAAGAGGATAAAAATTTTGATGCGAGTGCTTCTTTAATAATGGGATGTTCGACCTTTAAGATCAGCCATTGTGAATCCACTGCCGGATATGAAAAGTGGCTACAATGAACAAGCAAGGTCCTTCTCCCCCCGTAATAGTAATACAGAAAACAAACCCCATCGCAGCTCGGAATCTGGCGTACAAACATAGGAGAAATGAAAGTCAATGCTTCACTGACTGCAGACATGAATGACTGACATGCAGCAGGAAGTGACAGCGAAAAATTTGGCTGAGAAATGTGTTAGCAAGGAGAAAGAAAGAAAACTGTCAGAAGTGGCATGAATATTTAAATTTGGTGCTGGGGATTTTAATCAGTTGTCTCCAGCTGATGATGAAGCTGAACGGTTCACAATCCCGACATGAAGCATTCTCACAAGAAGATACAGAGCGCAGAACCGCATATCTTCTACTGTCAAATCCAGCCTGACAGAAGCACACTTCTCCTCCTGAACACACAGATTACATCACGCCAAAAATATAGACACATCTGGCTAGAATTCATTTTCAGACTCAGTGGGGACTACAGAGTACGGAGTAAAAAATACTTAAAACATACTCGAATACAAAATTATAAACTATTCAGAAATGCTAGGAAGTGTTCTACCTCACCAAACATCTCGCACAAAAGGGCCACACAACACCATGATCTTCTGGGGGTTTTAGCAGGGAGCAGGAGCTCTCCTCATTACATGTCTATTCGGCAAAATTCAAAAGGCTGCAGTAAGTGGAGGGGTAATGCATCCGTAACCACAGCTTCATTCACATCTATGAAATGAAAGAGCATTAGCTCTTAATTAATCACTGTCAGCACCGTCCAAAATAACTAACCATGAAGGAGCGCCAATGTTTCATTCATACAGGAGACTCAACGATCCCCCAGTTCTCATGATCAAAGGGGGTTATGAACAGTTCGACAACAGACAACATGCATCGCCTATTTCATGGAACAGTGAAAAAAAAAATACTTTTCGGGGAATACCGCCTTTAATAAGATCTTGTCACATGTACATAAATGTATACTAACGGCTGGATTTTTGCACTTCCAGTAAAATACTTTTCTTAGTGGGGGACACAGTACCATGGGGAAAGGCCTTGCCACTAGGAGGTCGATCCTATGTGGAGACAAAAAAATGTCTCTGCCCACTGTGTTACCCCCTCTCCTCAGAGACCATCAATGTTTTACGTGGCATTTACTGAAGAAGGGGTTGTGATAACCTTGAAACGCGTTGAAAATAAACCACTTTAAACGTCAATTACCCTTTGGAACGTCATCATTTGGGCAGCGCGGATGAAATCTACCTATTCCTTTGCATTTACCGTTAATTATGGAAGCAGAGAATCTTTGCAAGGGCCACACTGGACAATCTTATCCTTGTGAGGAACAAAAAATAAGGGAGAATGGCAGGAGAAAGATCCCAGTTCCAAAATCGTGGAATACATGTGATGGCCCTTAGGAAAGCCACTTTACAGGTAAAGTTAGGGCAGATCAACTCAAAGGGAGAATTGTGTAAGAAATCCAGAATAAGGTTAAAGTTACACAGTTCCCACTAGAGGTTTGTAGTAAGGAATGCAGGGAGTAGACCTGTAGGTTTGTAGTAAGGAATGCAGGGACCTGTTTAAGGAAGGAAAGACATCGCTGAAGAAGGATGGAGAGTGAAGAGAGGTACCCCATTGAGGAAAGCAAGGCTGAGACACCGACCAAGGTCAGAATGGAGGTCGGAGAGGGTAATAGGCTTGTAACACTGCAGTGGATGGTTGTGCTGCTCATACGAACACAAGTAGGATAGCTAGGTAGTTTGGTAGATCCTAGCCAACTTGGGTTTAAAAGCCTTGAGTATGATTTGGACCCATAAAATCCAAGAGACCCCTGAACTCAGCTTCAACAGACATACAGACATGTGGATGAAATGAGGCTGCTTGGAACAGGGATGAAGAAAAAGAGGCCAAGGGTGTGCGAGTCCAGATGAACCAGGTCAAATTGCTGGAAGGATGGCTGGAATGCCATTCACATTGATGGGTAGCAAAGGTAGAGCTGAGAGAGGTCTTCCCAAAAAACTAAAGGGCTCACTGCAAAGGCAAGAGGGTCCTGAGATATACGACAACATAAATTAAAAGCTTGTCATTCAGAAATGATATCAAGGGATCCACGTCAGGAGTTCGAAAGGCCTTCAGAAGGAGAAGTCACTCTCCTTAGTAAAGACTTTCTCAGATGATGTAGACTGCAGGGAAAGTACTGGACATGTAGCTCAACCCAGAAGACAATTCAGGACCCTTCCCACATGCTAAAGGGCTCCTTCGTCTCCCTTCAAGGTTCGGGTAGACATATTTAATTGTTCGTCTGAATTCAGGGCTTTGTGGAGAGGGTGTGGAGATGAGAGTCTTCAACTGGCATAAAAAGAAAAAGAGGAATAGGCAGAAAGGACCAAGATCCTAGAGGCAACTTGAGGGAAGGTCCAGGAAAGAGGATTCAGCAGGTTTTCATGGCTCTATTCCAAAATAGTGTCGAACCGATGGGAAGCTGGCAGGATATGTCTCCAAGCAAAATTAGGCAATTATGGTGAGCAGAAAAACCTCCTATGAAAAAAAAAACCTGCATTGTAAGGTGATTGGGAAGCTGGAGTGAAGGGAACAGGGCCAGAAAGCAGTGGCAGTCTCTGTAATGAGACTAATGTGATCTATTCATGGGAAAACTGGGGCTTGAGTAATAAGTGTCTATGACCCGAAGGACACCTCCAAAGTAGAGGGGCCTGGACGGTGCCCCAAATATGAGAATAGAGTAGAGAACCAGCAGAAGCCCCAGAGGGACAAAGCGAAAAAGCCCCCAAAATGTGCTAAAAGCACTTAAAAAAAAAAAAAGTGATTTCTCTTGGACAGTAAAGGAGGAAGACAATCCTGCAGTTCCCCATCACTAGCAAACAAAAAAATGGAGGGATAACCCCAAAAGACAACTGCTACACCTAGCAGACTAGGAAAATAAGGAGGGGGCAATAAAGAGCAGGAGAACAAAACATTATCCCAAAATACTCAGCTGTCCGTCATCTTTGGCCATCAGCAGGATCAACTTCTCATGTCCCTGACAAATGTAAAGAGGCCTGCTCTCCTCCATGGAATAAGCAATGAGGAGTTAACAGCACCCCACAGACGTTCCACAAGCGTGGTGTTCACACTGTGGCCTCCCAAGTCTGTTATGTGCTGGGGACATCCTCACCAATTGAGAGAGAAAAAATGGAGCAGACCAGAAAAAGGTCATGTCTGCCAGCGATGGACACTAGGCTATGAAGGACAAGAATGCTGTCCGAGGAGCGGATACAGCTCACTAGGAAGAACAAACATTTTTTTCCCACTTAGTGTTATCCTCTAAGCAGCCGGGCTTATACCTATGGTGTCCCCTGAAATTGAGAACATTAAAGAAATTATTCACACTGCCTTTAATTTAGCAAATGTGCCGTGAACACGATTTTGTGGCCCTTACTCAGTATTAGGGTATGTTTCCACATGGCGTAATACATCAGGATTTGACGCTGCGTACAGCCACAGCGTCCAGATGTTACAGCATAGTGGAGGGGATGTTATGAAATCCCGTCTCCACTATGCATGCAGGGCCGCATTCGGCTTGTGGAGACGCTCCGCAAGATAAATAACCCTGTCTATGGATAGGATGCGGTGATTCCGTGGTCACCGTGCGTACAAAAGGGGGCGGCGCTTTGGGCAGAGAGCGGGTTTCCACTGCGTCCAAAGCGCAGGGATTATGCCCCGTAGAAACATACCCTTACACGTTCTCCGCCAGCATTCTCCTTATGGACTGTACATGGTTCTTGTTCTCAAAATCACAGCTGAAGGAGGAACCTGTGACCAGCCCTGTCCATCAGTCTGTCCAAAGCGGGTTTCCAACTGGAGGAGGCTGGTGAACAGGTCTGGTCACGTGCTCCTCCATCAAGTACCATTTTGAGAACTGGAGCTCAGTGCAGTGTGAGGGAGTTGGCACTCACAGGAGGAGGAGAAGAATTATATATTAGTGAGCACCACAACATCATATCCTTCATCGTTTTTAAAGTGGAAAACCCCTTTAAATGTTCATTTGACCTATTTTTCTGCAAATCTAATTCACACTTGTGTCTTTGGTACAAAATATGAATATGCAGGGCGCAGTTCCTTTTTTAATCCATATGTGATGCGCAGTCTGTGTAGACTTTGCCTGCTCAGCTTCCTCTCTAGTGCATTCCCAGTAAGTGCATACAAGAGCATACCATCAGATGGTCAATGGCTTTTATATATCCTTATTTTTGAACTCTGGTAAAATTACATTTGTGCTGCAGTAGCAGAAAAGAGCAGAGGAAGATAAATATCAGAGTGCTATTTGTCTATGATTTAATTCTGAATTTTCATGCAAAACGTTGCCATGAGTCAAACAGAAAGCTGTCGGAGTCCTGTCAACACAGGAGCTTGGCTGTCAAAAACATCAAAACTCTAAAATAAAGGGAAAATAAGTATTTGATACTCTGCCGATTTTGCATGTTTTCCCGCCTGCAAAGAATGGAGAGATCTGTAATTTTTTATCATGGGTACACTTCACCTGTGAGAGACAGAATCTAAAAAATAAAAAACAGAAAATCACATTTTATGATTTTTAAATAATTGCATTTTATTACATGAAATATTTGATCACCTACCAACCAGCAAGACTTCTGGCTCTCACACACCTGTTAGTTTTTCTTTAAGAAGCCCTCCTGCTCTGCACTCATTACCTGTATTAATTGCACCTGTTTGAGTGTGTGGACTGGTGTCATTTATACAGGTAACGAGTTCAAACACAGTCCAACCTCTCCATCATGGCCAAGACCAAATTGCTGTCTAAGGACACCAGTGACAAAACTGTAGACCCGCACAAGGCTGGGATGGGCTACATGACAATAGGCAAGCAGCCTGGTGAGAAGGCAACAACTGTTGGCACAATTATTAGAAAATGGAAGAAACACAATATTACTGTCAATCTTCCTTGGTCTGAGGCTCCATGCAAGATCTCAACTCGTGGGGTAAGGATGATTCTGAGATTCTGATTCTGAGAAAGGTCAGGAATCAGCCCAGAACTAGACATGAGGACCTGGTCAATGATGTGAAGAGAGCTGGGACTACAGTCTCAAACATTTCCATTAATAACACACTATGCAGTCATGGATTAAAATCCTGCAGGGCACACAAGATCCCCCTGATCATGCCAGAACATGTCCAGGCCCATTTGAAGTTCGCCAATGAACTTCTGGATGATCCAGAGGAGGCTGCGCCAATTCTTTGGAATGCACTACCCAGATTAATATGATTAATCCCCAATCCCCACAGTTTTAAGCGTGCCCTAAAAACGCACTTGTTCAGACTGGCCTACCGCCTCAACACATTAACCTAACTATCCCTGTTGGCCCATTTAAAAAATTTTCTTCCACAATCAGATACCTCGTATTATGTTCTCACCCGCTTTATGCATTTAATAGCCCTCTGTGTCTGTACTGTTACATACTTTGGCTATTCACTGGTTCATGCAGAATTACATGAACACCCGATTCTTACACTATGGCTGGTCCGAACAATGAAAGCAATTGCTACCATCTACCTTTTGTGTCTCCCCTTTTTCCTCATAGATTGTAAGCTTGTGAGCAGGGCCCTCATTCCTCTTGGTATCTACTTTGATCTGTTTATTGTTATGCTGTAATGTCTATTGTCTGTACAAGTCCCCTCTATAATGTAAAGTGCTGCAGAATATGTTGGCGCTATAGAAATAAAATTATTATTATTATTATTATTATTATTAAGGTCATGTGGTCAGATGAGACCAAAATATAATTTTTTAGTGTAAACTACACTCGCCGCGTTTGGAGGAAGAAGAAGGATGAGTACAACCCCAAGAACACTGTCCCAACCATTAAGCATGATGGGGGAAACATCATACATTGGGGGTTCTTCTCTGCAAAGGGGCCAATACGACTGCACCGTATTGAACTGAAGATGGATGGGGTCATGTATTGTCAGATTTTGGCAAACAACCTCCTTCCCCCAGTAAGAGCATTGAAGATGGGTCATTGCTGGGTCTTCCAGCATGAAAATGACACACACACAGCCAGAGCAACTATGGAGAGGCTCACTAAGGAGCATTTCAAGCTCCTGGAGTTGCCGCCTAGCCAGTCTCCAGACCTGAACCTAATAAAAATCTTCGGAGGAAGCTGAAACTCAATGTTGCCCAGTGACAGCCCCAAAACCTGAAAGATTTGGAGAAGATTTGTATGGACAAGTGGCCAAAATCCCTGCTGCAGTGTGTGCAAACTTGGTCAAGTACTGCAGGAAATTTCTGACCGCCGTCATTACAAACAAAGGTTTCTGTGCCAAATATTAAGTTCTGATTTCCTATTGTATCAAATACTTATTTCATGCAATAAATGCAAATTAATTATGTAAAAATCATAATGCAAGTAGTTTCTTTTTTTTTTTTTTTAAGATTCTGTCTCTCACAGTTGAAGTGTACCTAAGATAACAATTACAGACCTCTCCATCAACATGTACACTGTTCAACAGTCATACGCATGCATCGGACAGACACATGCCAGAAGAGGGTCCTTTAAAAATATGTTGGCCGTGAATGTCTGGGTATTGATATTCTCTGTTGTAATATTGAAAAAAAAAAACATAGGCTGCAAAATTTAGAACACACAAATACAACATATTACCGTTATCATTCTGGACAAAAATGGGGTACTAGTAGTACAGGAATGTCACAGGCAGACGTAACAGCACGGATCTACTGGGAAAGCAATGGTTGGCCCTAGAAGACTGAGGCCACAGCATAATGAACTGGGAGCCTAGGGAGTAACAAAACTATAAAAAAAAAAAAAAGTGGCCACCCAAGGCACAATACATACATGACATGATCACATTTCCTCACCTTGTCATACACCGCACGATCGCTGTGCCATTTAGTTACAGTTTCCAGCATACAACAAAGAAATCTTCCGTAACGGCTGGCTTCGTTTTCTGTGCAACTAGCGACAGTGTAAATGATGTCTGAGAAGACCTGCACATGAGAAGATCACATTTATCAGACCCGGAGAAGCTTCTTCTCCACAAAGGACAATACGCGGAAGTACAAATCTGTTGATTCTACCATCATCTGCTCATACTTAAAGGGGCTGTCCATGACTACGTAACTTCTGCTTAATCACTTCAATGCTCCATGTAAAATAAAATCAGTGGACACTCCCCTCCCACACCGGTGCTGTGCCACTGGTGTCAGCTTGGCTATTCCTGGAGGGGGACGTTACCACGCTGTGTCATGTGCCCAATGAGCTCAATGAGCGGCCACTGTTAGGCTGCAGCCACTACCATTTCATCAGCCCAGACGACCGTGCTGGCTGAATACTGACGAGCTGCAGGCGATCAGCGATCTCGCATTGGCTGCCGCGGGAACATGTCACATCACCCTCTGGGAACAGCGGGATTGACATTGGTGGAACAGTGCCGGTATAGCGACACCACCGATGTTATTTCAGGGTCCTGCATGGAAAAACAGAGGTTATCCTGAAGTAGACAACCCCCTTAGAACTGAAGACAAGTTTGGTCTTATAATTATTTATGAGACCAAACATTATCAATAGAATAGAATACAAAACAGTGTAAAAATGACTGCAGGCAACAAAAATAAGAGACAATCACATCCAACAATTTATCAGCGCCTGTATAGTAGAAGGAAGCAGCAATATGGACTGGGAGAGCACATGGATAAAAGGGATAACGTAACAGATACATGCTGTGCGGGATACTCACTCTGTCATAGCATAGTAATGTAGAAAAGTTAGGCGTCTTCTGTAAGTGTACAAGCTCTACAAACCGGGCACAATACACAGCATCGATGGAGGAGAACACGCAGCGGGGAAATATACAAAGCTGTAAAAATTTGGTGATCGTCTCATTCTTGGTAGATCCTGTAACAACATACAAAGAAAAACAATATATTAACACGACATATACGCTGCTGGCAACGAAAACACCTTCCCTTTATAATCAATAGCTAAAAACCAACGACGTGGCAATCTGATGAACGCACTGTGTTGTCCGTCATCATCATCAGACACACAGCTCACTTCGCCAGGTATCTGCGCTCGCAGTGCGGCAATACAAGCTGCATCATTAGATGAATGTCTGTCTGTGAAATGCAGGGATGAGTCTAGTCCTGGAGCTCGTGCAACCTCCATCCGGGTTCCCGTAAGCTTCCTCTCCTGCTCTGCACCGATCACACAGATCAGTGTGGGGCAGGAGGAGAGAGGGCAGCTCTCTATATCTACGGGAAGGACAGTGTCTGTGTTCTCCTCCATCACAGGAAGCTGCCACCGGACTATAAGACAAAAACATTTGTTAGCAAGAGTTTTTCTCGCTAAAAAGTGCGTCTTGTTGCCTAAAAACTATGGGATATACTATTCCATCACACAGTCCTACTGCAGAGGTGTGAATAAGGCCTAAAGTAGAACACATCCCATTTTTGCTTAGCCACAGTACTTCACAATAAGCAGCTCCATAAGCATTACATCCCACATTCATCTTGTTAGGCAGACTCCTACAATTTGGCAGAAAATCAGCAAGAACTGCAGCTTATAGCGAACGCTCCGGTTTATCCAATAAGCAGGGAAATTACTAAGGAAACAGACCGTCTTGTTCTGGCGAGTACAGAGACATTAATCACAGCAAAAAAAGCCAGAATATGTCCAGAACTTCTCATAACATCAGACCTCCCCAAACCAGAAGACTGAACCTATGTAACAACCTTTGCACCAAAATTAAATACCGTATATACTCGTGTATAAGCAGACCCGTGTATAAGCCGACCCCCCTAATTTTGCCACAAAAAACTGGGAAAAATTATTGACTCGTGTATAAGCCGGGTGTATAAACTGCCCTCCTGCTCTGTGCTGCCCCCGTCCTGCTCCTTGCTCCCCCATCCAGCTCTGTGCTCCCCCATGCTCCTCTGTACTCCCCCCTCCTGCTCCGTCCTCCGCTGTGCTCCCCCATTCCTTCTCCGTCCTCCTGTGCCCCCCGTCCTGCTCCATGCTCCTCTGTGCCCTCCATCCTCCCCTGTCCTGCTCCATGCTTCCCCCGTCCACCGATCTCTCCCCCCGTCCTGCTTCATGCTTCCCCCGTCCTCCTCCATGCTTCCCCCGTCCTGCTCCAGCTTCCCCGTCCTGCTCCAGCTTCCCCCGTCCTCCTCTATGCTTTCCCCGTCCACCGTTCTCCCCCCCCCTTCCTGTTCCGTGCTCCTTGTCCTCTCCTCCATCATACTCACCCCTCCCCGTGCCATCGCTGAGCGTCCCTGCAATCCTGTGTTCTCCCCGTCTTCCTGTAGCTCTTCAGCACTGAGCGGTGATGTAATACCGCTCATTAAGGCCATGAATATGGAGGCCACGCCCATGGGAGTGGCGTCGCGTCCATATTACATGACCTTAATGAGCGGGTATTACATCACCGCTCAGTGCTGAAGAGCTACAGGAAGACGGGGAGAAACGCAGGATTGCAGGGAACCTCAGCGATGGCACGGGGAGGGGTGAGTATGATCCCAGCCACCGGCTCCTGCCGTGGCATCCCCTCCCCCGCTGGTTTCTGCCCTATGACTCGTGTATAAGCCGAGGGGGCATTTTCAGCACGAAAAAAGGTGCTGAAAATCTCGGCTTATACACGAGTATATACGGTACCTAAATATCTTTCACATTGCATTCCAGCACCTATTTGTTGGTCCCGTCAGGGCTTATGTCTGAACCCCAGGCAAGAACAGGACGGACATATCCACCGACGGGGCCACAGACGATAATGATGCCAATATAGCAAGCATAAGCTGTGTTGTGGATCATTTTCAGGCGTGGACACCTGCTGGAGGCGGACACTCAGATGCAGTCTCCTACGTCTAGGTGTCCGCCTACAGTAGGTGTACGATCCTGAAAATTATGCACAGCAGAGCACACGCGCTCACTGTCAGCACCATTATAGTCTATGGTCCAGTTAACGCATGCGTCTGAATCCTGTTTTGTGCGGGCTCAGGGCACAAGCCCCGACGGGAGCCATGAATGTGTAACTAAACGCAATGTGAAGGCACCAACAGGCAGAAACTACACTGCAACTTTGGTCACGTCACACAAGGCATAGAAAAAAACAGCACTACTGCCGCTTCATCACACCATAACGCAAGTGAATGTGGTCACGTTACGCCCCGTATGTTGCCGCAACCACTAAATCAGTATGAGCTACAATTTTTGTCACTTACATGATGCAATTGTGTCGGATCCACGGACAGCACAGTATAGAAGAGGAGCTCAGCAGAATAAAGTATACTCAGAGGATGCCGTAAAACTGGTATTGTATTCACTGAAATCCCTGGTATTTGCACACATGAATCCAGGGGCCAGACCTGCTAATGATTGACAGCTGTCTTTGCATGCAGTCACACAGGGAGAACTGTCAATCACTAATAGCACCGACCACTGGACTCCTATGGTACAAACACAGGAATTTTTATGTGTACTCACAGTAAAATCCTTTTCTCCAAGCCAATCATTGGGGGACACACTACCATGGGTGTTATGCTGCTGCCACTAGGAGGACACTAAGCAAAATATGTTAAACGATTAACTCCTCCTCCGCAGTATACACCCCCTGCTGGCTCTCTCTTGTGAACCAGTTCGGTGCCAAAGCAGTAGGAGTTCATAACAGAATTCACAAACAGAATTGCAATATGTCAATACCAAAAACAGATAACAAGCCAATAGGCTAACAGGGTGCGTGCTGTGTCCCCCAATGATTGGCTTGGAGAAAAGGATTTTACGGTGAGTACACACAAAAATCCCTGTTTCTCCTTCGCCTCATTGGGGGACACACTACCATGGGAGGTCCTAAAGCAGTCCCTGGGTGGGAGAAAACATCACAACAGGTGGAAAACCTCACGCACCCAATGCTTAGAAAGCGATTGGAAAAGCCTACAGATGCGAAACTGCCGCCTGCAGAATTTGTCTGCCGAGGGCCGCATCCGAAGAGGCTTGAGTATGAATGTTGTAATGCTTAACAAACATGTGAAGGCTGGACCAAGTCACGGCCTTGCACACTTGCTGTGCGGAAGATTGGTGCCGGATGGCCCAAGAAGCCCCCACTGATCGAGTGGAGTGTGCTTTAATCCCAGACGGGATAGGCTGACCTTTGACGCGGTAAGATTTGTGTATTGCCGAGAGAACCCATCTGGCTATTGTAGCCTTAGAGGCAGGTAAACCTTTCCTGTGTCCCTCCGGAAGCACAAGGGCGTCAGATTTGCGAAAAGATGCTGTTCTAGAGATGTATCTTCTGAGAGCTCTCACTAAGTCCAAGGTGTGGAGAGCCTTTTCAGTACGGTGCACTGGAGCCGGACAGAAGGATGGCAGAACTATGTCTTCATTCAGATGAAAAGCAGAGACAACCTTTGGCAAAAAGGACGGGGGAGTTCTGAGCACCGCTTTGTCTTGGTGAAAAATCAGGAACGGGGGTTTGGACGACAAAGCAGCCAGTTCCGAGACCCGTCTGATGGATGTTATTGCCACGAGAAAGGCAATTTTCCAAGATAGAAGGGAGAGATAAATCTCTTGCAACGGCTCGAAGGGAGACTCCTGAAGTGCACTAAGGACCAGATTAAGGTCCCAGGGTTCCAAAGGCATCTTGTAAGGGGGAACAAGGTGCGAAACTCCCTGCATGAAAGTCCTGACCTGTAGCTTTTAAGCTATCTTTCTTTGGAAAAGAACAGATAGGCGGAAATCTGGCCTTTAAGAGAGGCCAGCGCTAGGCCCGAATGCAATCCTGCTTGAAGAAATTCCAGGATACAAGGAATGGAAAATAACAACGGGGAACGACACTTCTCTTTGCACCATGAGAAAAAAGTTTTCCTAACTCGATGGTAAATACGCATGGAAGCAGGCTTTCTAGCGTTAATCATGGTAGACGCCACTGGATCGAGAAACCTGCTTGGGCTAGGATCCAGGATTCAATAGCCAGGCCGTTAAAATCAGCACACTGGAGTTCTGGTGGCAAATGGGCCCCTGAGAAAGTAAGTCCGGACGATCCGGTAACTGCCAGGGGACGTCGGCGAGTAGTTGTACCAGCTCCGCATATCAAGCTCGGCGTGACCAGTCCGGAGTGATGAGGATCACTGGAATGCCTTCCACTTTGATCTTCCGGATGACTCTTGGAATCAGTGAAAGTGGTGGAAAGACATAAGGGAGTCGAAATTGACCCATGGAAGTATTAGGGCGTCCGAGCCGATGGCTAACGGGTCGCGGGATCGGGCTACGAATGCCGAACCTTGGCGTTCAGCCTGGAAGCCATGAGGTCCACGTCTGGAGCGCCCCAACGTTGGCAAATTTGATGAAAGACTTCCGGGTGAAGAGACCACTCTCCTGAGGCTATGGCCTGGCGACTGAGAAAATCCGCCGCCCAATTCTCTACTCCCGGAATATGGACTGCAGAGATGAGTGAATGATTCGTCTCTGCCCATTGGAGAATGTGCGTTACTTCGATCATTGCCACCCTGCTCTTTGTGCCACCTTGGCGATTGATGTACGCCATCGTCGTGACGTTGTCTGACTGAATCCGGATGGGACGTCCGGACAGAAGATGATGGAAGTGGAGAAGAGCCAGCCTTATCGCCCGGATCTCGAGGACGTTGATCGGAAGGCTGGCTTCCTTCGCAGACCATCTCCCTGAGCTGTATGGTGACGAAAGATTGCGCCCCATCCGAGGAGACTGGCATCGGTGGTTACTACCAGCCAGTGTACAGGGAGGATGGATTATTCCCTGAATCAGGGACGACGTTGCAGTCCACCACCTGAGAGACTGTTTGACTCTGGGTGCCAAGAGAAAGCGGCAACCTAAGGATCCTGGGTCCTTGTCCCAGGTTGCGATCAAACCTGCTGCAGAGGACGGAGGTGAAACTGGGCAAATGGTACTGCCTCGATGGACGCTACCATTTTTCCCAGGACCTGCATGGCGAACCTCAGGGAGCAATGCCGGGACAGAGACAGAGATCGAGCTCCTCGGGAGAGAGAGGAAATCTTGTCCGAAGGGAGAAGAACCAACCCTCGGGAAGTGTTAAGATCATCCCCAGAAAGGGAATTTCCTGGGATGGAACCGGGGAAGATTTCTCCAGGTTTACCAGCCAACCAAGACGGGACAATGTGTCGATGGCGATACTGACGCTTTCTAGACAAACCCGATAGGAACGGACCTTTGACAAGGAGATCGTCCAGGTAGGGTAGGATCACCACACCTCGAGTGTGTAAAATGGACATGACGGCCGCCATGACCTTTGTGAACACACTGGGCGCGGTGGCGAGGCCGAACGGCAGAGCAGTGAATTGGAAATGTTCGTCTCCCACCACAAATCGTAGGAATCTTTGGTGATCTTTGAAGATTGGAAAGTGGAGGTATGCGTCCTTGATGTCGATTGATGCAAGGTATTCTCCTTTTTCCAGTGAAGCGATGACAGAGCGTAGGGACTCCATCCTGAAGTGGCGCACCGAGACAAATTTGTTCAGAAGCTTTAGGTCTAGAATAGGATGCATGGTTCTATCCTTCTTTGGGACCACAAATAGGTTTGAGTAAAAACCCCTGAACCTTTCTGTGGGAGGAACAGGGATGATGACAGCGCTGTTGCGGAGGGCGGATATGGCCTGATAAAGACGGATTTTGGTAAGAACTTACCTGTAAAATCCTTTTCAGCGAAGGAAGGAAAGGAGACACACTAGTTCATAACTAGTGGGTAGGCGGAGCCCAGATAGGATTGACACCTCAGATTAAAAAGGGTGTTGACCGGCCCCTCCAGCACGGGCTCCTCCTACTCCAGCTTTCTCCAGTCGTACCCAAGCTTACGAAGAGCAATATCACCAGCGGAGCAACATAACCCCTTCTGAAGGACTTCAGAGAAAAAACATAAGAGTACAGGTTATGCATGCATTTGGTAAAAAACCACACAGTTCCAGGTACTACTCACTGGACCTGACCACTGCGATGGGCTGGCAATGCTGGAACAGAGCCGTAGCGCGTCGACCTCAGACCAGATAATCGCTATCAGAGAAGGGTCACGCCGCATCTGCAAATACAACAACACACTTCTGCCATGGGAGGGAGCTGTATCTCCTTTCCTTCCTTCGCTGAAAAGGATTTTACAGGTAAGTTCTTACCAAAATCCGTCTTTCAGCAGCAGGTGGAAGGAAAGGAGACACACTAGTTCATAACTAGTGGGACGTCCCAAAGCAGTCCAAAATTAAGGGTGGGAAAAAACCAAAATGAGGCAGGATCCCAACAACCTTGATAAATGCGCAATAGGCGCCAAATACAAGTTAACTAGAACTTGAAACTACAGCCGCCTGTAGGACCCTACGTCCTAAGGCCGCATCAGTGAAATCACTGACGTCCACCTTATAAAAACTTTATAAACGTGTGAACGAAAACGCCAGGTCGCCGCTCGGCAGAGCTGAGCTGCCGAGGCCCCTTGATAAAAGGCCCACGAGGAAGCCTCTGCCCTCGTGGAGAGAGCTCGAATCTTAATTGGGCAAGGTTCGCTTTTAAGTCGGTAAGCCTCCAAAATGGCCGACCGAATCCAACGAGCTATAGAGTCCTTGGAAGCTCGTTGACCACACTGACGACCTGCTGGAATCACAAACAGAGAGTCTGACTACCGAAAACTTTGAGTAACAGACAAATAGAACTTCAAGGCCCGCACTAAATCCAATGTGTGCAAGGCCCGTCCCTTTGCATTCCGTGGGCCCGGGCAAAGCGAGGGCAACACAATATCCTGGTTAACATGAAATTGCGACACCACCTTAGGTAGAAAGTCGCCCCGTGTGCGAAGCACTACTCGATCCGGGTAAAAATCAGGAAGGGAGGCAAGCAGGAAAGAGCCGCCAACTCGGAAACCCTTCTCAAAGAGGTGACCGCCACTAGGAAGGCAACCTTTCAAGAAAGTAAGGAAAAAAACTAGCAGAGCCCATAGGCTCAAAAGGCACATGCTGAAGAGCCTCCAAGACAAGGTTAAGCCGCCAAGGGAACACAGACGTCTTCCGCGGCGGAAACTGACGGGTTACTCCGCGAAAAAGACGGATTTTGGTAAGAACTTACCTGTAAAATCCTTTTCAGCGAAGGAAGGGAGGGAGACACAGTAATTCATTACTGATGGGTAGGCGGAGCCCCAGATCAGGATGACACCTCAGATCAAAAGCGTGTTGACTGGCTGGCTCCTCCAGCTCGGGCTCCTCCTACTCAGCTCCTTCAGTCGTACCAAAGCTTTAAGGAAGAACCAAGATCACCAGCAGAGCAACATAACCCCTTCTGAAGGAACTTCAGAGAAAAACACAAGAATACAGGTTATGCATGCAAAGTAAGCCAAAAACCACAGAGTTCCAGGTACTACTCACTGAACCTGACTACTGCGATGAGCTGGCGATGCTGGAACAGAGCCTTAGCGCGCTGACTTCAGCCCAGATAATCGCTATCAGATAAGAGTCGCGCTGCATCTGAAAACATCAACACACTTCTGCCTTGGGCGGGATCTGTGTCTCCCTCCCTTCCTTCGCTGAAAAGGATTTTACAGGTAAGTTCTTACCAAAATCCGTCTTTCAGCTGCAGATGGAAGGGAGGGAGACACAGTAATTCATTACTGATGGGAGTCCCAAAGCAGTTCAAAAATAAGGGTGGGAAAAACCAACAAAGGCAGAAACCCAACAACCTTAACAAGGAAGCGCAACCAGCGCTAAACACAAGTTCATCTAGAAACTTTAAACTACAGCTGCTTGCAGGACCCTACGTCCGAGGGCTGCATCAGCGGAAGCACTGGCGTCCACTTTATAAAAACTTTGTAAACGTGTGGACAGAGCGCCAAGTTGCCTCCCGGCAGAGCTGCACTGCCGAGGCACCTTGATGAAAAGCCCACGATGAAGCCACAGCTCTCGTGGGATGGGCTCGAACCTTAATCGGCAAGATTCACCCCCAATACGGTAAGCTTCCAGAACAGCTGACTGGATCCAACGAGCTATAGAATCCTTGGAGGCTCGTTGACCACGCCGACGACCTGCTGGAACCACAAACAGGGAGTCCGTCTTACGAAAACCTTGAATAATAGATAGATAAAAATTCAAGGCCCGCACTAAAACCAAAGTGTGTAAAGCTCGCTCTTTCGCATTCTTCGGATCCGAACAGAGTGAAGGCAACACAATATCCTGGTTAACATGAAATTGTGACACTACTTAGATAGAAAATCACCCCGTGTGCGAAGCACTACCCGATCCGGAAAAAAAAACTCCAGAAAAAGGAGGCGAGCAAGAAAGAGCTGACAACTCAGAAAAACTCTCCTCAAGAGGCGACCGCTACTAGGAAGGCCACCTTCCAAGAAAGTAAAGAAAGGCTAGCAGAATCCATAGGCTCAAAATGGTTTATGCTGAAGAGCCTCCAAAAACAAGGTTGAGCCGCCAAGAAGACACGGGTGCCTTCCGCGGCGGAAACTTACGAGCTATACCGCGGAAAAGGGAAAGCACGTCCCTACGCGAGGCAATAGCCCTCCGAAATAATGACAGAGCAGAAAACCTGACCTTTCAGGGTGCTAACTGTCAAACCCTTGTCTAACCCATGCTGTAGAAAAAACAACAGATTGGGAATGGAAAACTTTCTCGGGTTCCGTGAAGATCCCGAACACCACGAAAAGAAGGTTTCCCAAGTTGTGTGGTAAATCCTAGTAGTAGTAGCCGGACTTCTGGCTGAAAAACCTCTACGGGTTAACATTTCGGTCTCAAGAGCTACTCCGTCAAACGCAGAGACTTCAAGTCCGGATAACGAGTGAGTCCCTGGGTTAACAGGACCAGGCGCAGAGGAAGTGGAAATGGCGGCGCCGCCAAAAGCGACACTAGTGTCGAGAACCACGTCCTCCTTGGCCAATCTGAGCTATCAAAATAGCCGGAATTCTCTCCAGTCTGAACCGACGCAGCATCAGAGAAAGTAAAGATATCGGCGGAAAAACATAGACTAGCTCGAAATGGTCCCACGGATCCACCAGAGCGTCTACCGCCACAGCCTTCGTGTCCTTGTACCTGAACACGAAGGTCGGTAATTTGGTATTAAACCTGGACCCCATCAAGTCCACTTGGTGAGTTCCCCAACGGAAGCACAGCAGTGCAAAAAAATTGTCGGATGAAAACCCCATTCTCCGGGAACCATCTTTTCGCGACCGAGGAAGTCCGCCGTGGTATTCTGGACTCCTGGAAAGTGAATTGCAGAGATGGCTGGAACCCTGGTCTCGGCCCAAATCAGTATCCGAGACACCTCCAGCATGGGAACTCCTTGTCCCGCCTTGGTGGTTGATATACGCGACGCCGTCGCGTTGTCTGTCCGCACTCGGACTGGCATACCGCTCAAGGAGACCGTCCAGTGTTGGAGGCAAAGAAAAAATTTGCCCTCAATTCCAGGATGTTGATCGTAGAACCGACTCTTCCGATGACCATACTCCCTGGATCCGAAGATCGTTCCAGACACCCTCCCCAGCCCGTCAGGCTAGCATTGGTGGTTATGACCGACCACTTCGGAGGGAGAAAGACTTTCCCAGGAATAACGCTCCTGGACGTGACCACCATCCTGGGGATTCTCGCACCCCGCGAGAAATGGTGACACTGCAATCCAGTGATTGCGACCGATTCCAACGACTCAGAATGAGCCTGTGGAGAGCTCTGGAATGAAATTGGGCAAACGGAGGTGCTCCATGGACGCCACCATCAAACCCAGAAGGCGCATACCTTCCGAAGGGACATTGCTGTCGCAGCCTTCATAATCTGTACATGTTGGAGCAGACATGCCTGCTTGTCTGGAGGTAGGGACAACACCGCCCGTACCGTGTCGAAAAGCATCCTCAAAAAACAGGATTGCCTGCGACGATTCCAGAGACGACTTCTCCTTTGAGGCCACAATCGAAAGGTCGTCCAAATAGGGACGAATCGTAAGTCCCCGTCTTTGAAGAATTGCCATGAGATTTAGGCGCCAGAATCGTTGTAAAAATTCTGGACGTTAAGGCCAAGCCGAATGGCCGAGCCACAACCTGGTAATGGTTGATTCTATGGCAAAAACGAAGGAAGCGCTGATGAGCTCTTCCGACGGGAACATGCCAATAAGCGTCGCGAATGTCGATTGACCAAAGAATCGATCTGCGACAGGGCTGCCATAACGGAGCGAAGCGACTTCATGCTTGGTTCTGACGGAATGTCAGATGTCAGTCCACCTTGGCGGATTTTTTATTTTTTTTTTTTTGAAAAAGAGAGAGAGAGACGACACAAACCCCCAGAGGGTTGGCCAGATCATCCCTTGAACCGAAAGGGACTGCCAATAACTATCGGCACTAGTCCTGCCAGACGCAGAAGTCACAGCTCTGCGCTACGGTAAAGCTGTTTCTTTTGCCTTTGCCTTGGCAATCAGCTCCGTGAGGTCAGTCAAATAGCTGACCACTTTCTAAGCTAAAGATAGCAAACCTTGTTGGAAAACCGCGTTCCATCCAAGTTACAGTGCTCTTCTGACTGTAACTGCCGAGGATTGCGCCCTGGATAGCAGTGACGCATTATCCTTCAACTAGAAAAGCCCATCTACCTCGATAGAGGGGATCCAACTTGCCTCGCCGTCCTTAGACGGTCCAACCGGCTCAGGGGAACTTAACAAGTACACCTAGATCCTTAATACCGAATCTATGTCCACGGCCTCGCAGATGGAAATTGTTGCCGTCTCTGTTTTTCTGTCCAGCGTGTCCTGCAGACTCGCCTTCCCTTTTACCAGGAAGATTTGCTAAGCTGGAATGAAGGAACATTCACTTCAGGAGAAGGGGTCCAATTAACAAACAACTCCGTATAAAAAACGGATACAGTTTGTAAGGTCGTCGCGACCCATGCGACCATTGCAACATCCGGGCCGACTTACCAGGACGACTAGTTACCTCCTCCGGTAACTGTAACGTCCACATGGCTTCCACAGAAATTTTAGTACGGCCCATGAGAGAGGCAGGGAGTCCCTGCCGAACCTCCTTGTCCGAATCGGACTTCTTCGCTAAGCGAAAAAGAAGGCACCGATTTTGTGTCGCTTCCTTGAGAGGATCTAGCTGACACTCCATAACCTAAAAGGTCAGACAGGCCATCAATAGAAACCAGTGAAGGCCTCCATTTTGACACCACTGGAACCTCCGACCGTGCATGAGTCGAGGTCTGCGTGTCAGATACGCGAGGCTGTTCCGTAGCGGATCAGGAGAGGGTCTCTGACATGCCCTTGCATAGTATATGGCAGGCTAAACCTGTCAGTAACTAGAGCAGTTCTTAAATAAAAAACAAAAGCTGAAGGGTTAAAGCTCTAAAGAGAGAGCTACCCCAGCTGTCTCCCATTAAGAGTTAACCGCCTAATAAGGGGTTAAAGTAGCAGACTCCCCACAACCTTGATAATGAAAAAGGGTGTGTGAATCTCAGGCGCCTCTTACAAGGTCGCAGTTGCAGGACAGCTATGCCACACTAAACAGAAAAACGTACTGTAGCGTAGGCGCAGGACACAACATATCCGTAGCGCAGGCGCAGGACACAGCACATCCGTAGGACATAGCGAATACATAGCGCAGGCGTCAGATGAGCAGGCGTCAGTCACCATCTGTAGTACAGGTGTAGGTGTTGGATAGAGCATCTGAAGCGCAGACGTTATGGAAACGTCAATCACAAGCATTTGGACGCTCCTCACACAGTATATGACGGGTTAAAAACTGTCAATAACTGTTTCTCATATAGCTGAAGGGTTAAAGCTCTTACAGCATGAGCTACCCCAGCTGACCCTTCAAAACAAGGGTTAACCGCCTTCCAAGGGGTTAATGCCGCAGCCTCCCATAGCCTCTGCTGGACGGAGGCGTATTGCAGACTGGTCAAAAAACCTGCGCTCCAGATTAGCGCAAGCGCAATAGAAAATCAGAGCGCCCTGCATGAGGGTTAAGCTCCGCAGAGCGACTCACCTGCTGGTAATAGCTGCGGGAGAAGGACATGACGCAGGAGCTTCCAGCTCCTGCATTAATAATGGCCGCCGCGCTGTGTCTCCATGTAGAAGATGCAGGAAATGGAGACTGCTCAGAAAGCGCGCGCTCAGAGTGCCGCGAAAATTCAAATAAAAAAGCGGGAACTCCTCTCTCCTCACCGTGACTGAATACATGTACCGGCGGTCGCCGCCGCGACCGTTGAATACACACTGATCATAATTACAGTGAACACATGTAATAACGCTGCCACCGCAGTTGTTAAAACACACTGACATAATCACAGTGAATACATGTAATAACGCTGCCACCGCAGTCGTTAAGGCACACTGATAACACACAGTGAATACATGTAATAACGCTGCCACCGCAGTCGTTAAGGCACACTGCCATAATCACAGTGAATACATGTAATAACGCTGCCACCGCAGTCGTTAAAGCACATAGTGGTACATGTAATAGCGCTGCCACAGCAGTCGCTAAAGTACTACACACATTATAAAAAAGGAATGTGGAGTACTCACCAGCTTAGCGCCACAGGGAACCCTCAGGATTTGTGGCGCTTGTGCCCATGCTTCCCCCCAGGGCGAGGAACGCAGTGACCGCACGTGTGGTTTGCGTCCCCGCCAGGGAAGCCATCCTCATCCCCCAGGGCCGGCAAGATTCTGCAGGGACTATAGTGTAAATACAGATCCGCCAAGGGAGAGGTTGGGGTACAGCAGCGCTGGTACCCCTGAGACCTCTAGACCAACTAGTGATCCAAGTCTCTTGTCCGATATAAAATAATAAAATCTTCTGAGGAGCTGCATAAGCAGCGACCATCCTCTGAGACCTCAAATCTTAGACTGAAGGAGCTGAGTAGGAGGAGCCCGAGCTGGAGGAGCCAGCCAGTCAACACGCTTTTGATCTGAGGTGTCATCCTGATCTGGGGCTCCGCCTACCCATCAGTAATGAATTACTGTCTCCCTCCCTTCCATCTGCAGCTGAAAAAGGAACGCACGTCCCTACGCGAGCGATATCCTTCCGAAACAGCAAGGATAGAGCAGAAACCTGACCCCTCAGAGTGCTAACTGCCAAACCCTTGTCCTGCAGAAAGGCCAACAAATTGGGAATGGAAAAAATCCTCGGGTTCCTTGAAAAACCCGAACACCACGAAAAGAAGGCTTCCCAAGTCTTGTGATAAATCTTAGTAGTAGCCGGACCTCTGGCAGCTTGCAGAGTGGCAATGACTTCGACTGAAAAACCTCTACGGGTCAATATTTCGGTCTCAAGAGCCACGCCGTCAAACGCAGAGACTTCAGGTCCGGGTGACGAACGGGCCCCTTGGGTTAACAGGTCCGGGCGAGGAGGAAGTGGGAATGGCGGTGCCGCCAAAAGCGACACCAGTGTCGAGAACCACGTCCTCCTTGGCCAATCCGGGGCTATCAACATAGCCGGAATTCTCTCCAGGCTGATCCGACGCAGCACCAGAGGAAGTAAAGATATCGGCGGAAACACAGACTAGCTCGAAATGGTCCCACGGAGCCACCAGAGCAACCACCGCCACAGCCTTTCGGGTCCTTGTACCTGGACATGAAGGTCGGTAGTTTGACATTGAACCTGGATGCCATCAAATCCACTTGGGGAGTTCCCCAACGGGAGCACACAGTGCAAAAATTTCCGGATGAAGACTCCATTCTCCAGGATCCATCTTCTCGCGACTGAGGAAGTCCGCCGTGGTATTCTGGACTTCTGGAATGTGAATCGCAGAGATGGCTGGAACCCTGGTCTCGGCCCATAGCAGAATCCGAGACACCTCCATCATGAGATGGAGCTCCTTGTCCCGCCTTGGTGGTTGATATACGCGACCGCCGTCGCGTTGTCTGTCTGCACTCGGACTGGCACACCGCTCAAAGGGAGCGTCCAGTGTTGGAGGCAAAAGAAAAAATTGCCCTTAATTCCAGGATGTTGATCGGTAGAAAAGACTCTTCCGATGAACATACTCCCTGGATCCAAAGATCGTTCCAGACACCCCCCCCCAGCCCGTCAGGCTGGCATCGGTGGTTATGACCGACCACCTCGGAGGGAGGAAAGATTTCCCCAGGGATAACGCTCCTGGACATAACCACCATCCTAGGGATTCTCGCACCCTGTGAGAGATGATGACGCTGCAATCCAGAGAAGCTTGCGATCGATCCCAACGACTCAGAATGAGCCTTTGGAGGGCCCTGGGATGAAATTGATCAAACGGAAGTGCCTCCATGTACGTCAAACCCAGAAGGCGCATACACTTCCGAAAGGACATTGCTGTCGCAGACCTCATAATCTGTACATGTCGAAAGAGACATGCCCGCTTGTCTGGAGGAAGGGACACCACCGTCCGTACCGTGTCGAAATGCATCCCCAAAAACAGGATTGACTGCGATGGTTCCAGAGACGACTTCTCCCAATTGACCAGCCACCCGAAATCCTCCAGGAGCTGAAGGGATAGATTGCAAGCCGTCCCCGCCTCCTCCTTTGAGGACGCCACAATCAGAAGGTCGTCCAGGTAGGGAAATCGTAACCCCCTGTCTTCGAAGAATTGCCATGAGGGGCGCTAGAATTTTTGTAAAAACTCTGGGCGCCGAGGCCAAGCCGAATGGCAGAGCCACAAACTGGTAATGGTCCTGACCTATGGCAAAACGAAGGAAACGCCGGTGAGCCCTTCCGACGGGAACATGCAAATAAGCGTCGCGAATGTCGATTGACCAAAAAGACGTTCTGCGACAGGGCTGCCACAAAGGAGCGAAGCGACTCCATGCGGAATTTTCGGGATGTAAACATGCCGATTCAATCTTTGAAATCCAAAATAGGGCGAAATTTGTCCTCCTTTTTGGGGACCACAAAGAGGTTGGAATAAGAATCCTCTTCCCCGGTCCTCTGCGGAACCGGTATCACCACACCCTTCTGCAGAAGGGAATCGACCTCTCGTAGTAGAGCGGCAAATAGCTCGACTCTGACGGAATGCGAGATTGGCAAAAAACTGTCCGGGGGTCGAGAAAGAAACTCTATGAAGTAGCCTGCCAACACAACCTGTGTCACCCAGGCGTCCGACACACGGGAAACCTAAGTCAGTTTGAATTGGAATAAACGACCCTCCACTCGAGAGCGCTCGAGTGAGACCCAGACGTCAGACCACTTTAGCGGGTTTTTTGCCAGCTTCTGTCTTAATGGAAGTTCTGTTTCCAGGGTATGCGGAATTTCTGAGAATTCCCCCTTTTTTTTTTTTTAAAAAAAAAGAGAGGAACGACCCAAACCCCCAGAGGGTTGACCGTTTCATCCCCTGGACCGAAAGGACTGCCGACAACTACCGGCACTAGTCCTGCCAGACGCAGAAGTCACAGCTCTGCGCTGCGGTAAAGCTGTTTCTTTTGCCTCAGCAATCAGCTCTGTGAGGTCAGATTCAAATAGCTGACCACTTTGTAAGCTAAAGATAGCAAACCCTGCTTGGAAACCGCGTTCCACTGTCTAAACCACAGTGCTCTTCTGACTGTGACTGCCGAGGATTGCGCCCTGGATAGCAGTGACGCAGAATCCTTCAACTTGAAAAGCCCATCTATCTCGATAGAGGGGATCCATCTTGTCACGCCGTCCGTAGACGGTCCAAACGGCTCAGGGAAACTTTACAAGTACACATAGATCCTTAATACTGAATCCATGACCCGCGGCCTCGCAGATGGATATTGTTGCCATCTCCATCTTTCTGTCCAGCAGGTCCTGCAGACTCGCCTTCCTTTACCAGGAAGATTTGCTAAGCTGGGATAAAGGGACATTCACTTCAGGAGATCCAATTAACAATCAACTCCGTAGAAAACGGATACAGTTTGTAAAGCCGTCGCGACCCATGCGACTCCTGAAACATCCGGGCCGACTTACCAGGACGTCTAGTTACCTCTCTCTGGTAACTAACGCCCTCATGGCTCCAATAGTACGGTCCATGAGAGAGGCAGAATGTCCCTGTCGATCCTCCTTGTCCGAAACGGACATCTTCGCTACGCGAGAAGGAAGGCACCGATTTGTGTCGCTTCCTTGAGAGGATCTAGCTGACACTCCATAACCTAGAAGGTCAGACAGGCCATCATAGAAACTAGCGAGGGCCTCCATTTTGACACCACTGGAACCTCCGACCGCTGCGCATGACGCCGTCGGGGTCTGCGTGTCAGATTCTGACATGTCCTTGCACAGTATAAGGCAGGTTAAACCTGTCAGTAACTAGAACAGTGTGTTTCTTAAAGAAAAACAATCGCTGAAGGGTTAAAGCTCTTAAAGAGAGAGCTACCCAGCATTAAGAGTTAACCGCCTAAGAAGGGGTTAAAGTAGCAGACTCCCCACAACCTTGATAATGAAAAAGTTGTGCGAGCCCCAAGTGCCTCTTATAAGGCAGCAGCTGCAGGACAGCTATGCCACACTAACAGAAAAAAACGTTCCACAAGATCGCTAAAAAATTGCGCTGTTTTGCATATCGCAATGACCGCCAAAGTTGTTAAGGAGATCGCTAACCGCTTATGCGATGTTAATGAGATCGCCCAGATTGGCAGCTACTAGTGACATTAAAAAATGATCACACAAACGATCGCATTAGTATGCGTCGTTATCAGGATCGTTAGTGGGAACGTATAGTGGCAGTATTAAAATCGCAGACTCCCCACAACCTCTTTATTATTATTGAAAAGAGTGTGCGAGCCCCTTATGCGATAACAGCCGCAGGACAGCGCAGTCTGTCACTCATTAGTGCCCCAGAAGGCGCCCGCGCGTGGGGGTGAAGGGGTTAAGCTTCTGCCCGTGAGCTAGAAGCGACTCACCCAGCTGGTAACAGTGTAACATCTTGCCGGGAGGGGAGGAGGGAAAAGAGCCAGAAGAAACTTTCAGCCTGCTTCTTTAATGGCCGCCGCGCTGTGCCTCCGTGTGCTCCATGAGAGAAGCCGGAAATGGAGACTGCAGTAAAACGCGCGCTCAGAGCGGCGCGAAAATTCAAATAAAAAGGCGCGCACTCCTCTCTCCTATGTCCTGCAGGCATCCACCTGCGGACAAAAAACACCAGTCACCGACATGTATTGTACAGCGGCTGCCGCAGCAGTCGCTTAAGCACTCACACACATTAATAAAAATGCGTGGTACTCACCAGCCGAAGCGCCACAGGGACCCCCAGGGGTTTCTGGCGCTATGCCCATGCTTCCCCCCCAGGGCGGGGAACGCAGTGACCCCTGTGCGCGGTTTGCGTCCCCGCCAGGGAAGCCATCCTCATCCCCAAGGGCCGGCAGGGTTCTGCAGGGACCACCATCAGGGTAATACAGATCCGCCAAGGGAGAGGTGGGGGTCCAGCAGCGCTGAGACCCCTGAGACCTCTAGACCACTTCTGGTGATCCAAGTCTCTTGTCCGATTAAAATAATAAAATCTTCTGAGGAGCTGCTTCCAGCAGCGACCATCCTCTGGGACCTCAAATTTAAGACTGGAGAAAGCTGGAGTAGGAGGAGCCCGTGCTGGAGGGGCTGGTCAACACCCTTTTTAATCTGAGGTGTCAATCCTATCTGGGCTCCGCCTACCCACTAGTTCTGAACTAGTGTGTCTCCTTTCCTTCCACCTGCTGCTGAAAAGGAAACCGCCAGCGTCGCGGATTGTGGTAGCCGGGACCGGAAGAATCGTGTTGGAGGAAGGGATGAGAACTCGATTTTGTATCTGGAAGACACGAGATCCCTTACCCAACGGTCGTGGACGACCGTCAGCCAGACTTGGCGAAACAAGGACAGGCGGCCGCCCACCTTGCCTGTGTCTTCCAGAAACAGCAATGAGTCATTGTGAAGAAAACTTGCGGGCCGGGGCGCCTTTGGTCCTGGTCCGAGGGGATCTGTTTCTCCAAGAGTTAGAAGGTCTGAACGAAGGATTGGAACTTTCACCTCTGCGTGGGGGCCGAGAAGGGTTAGTGGAGGTGACTGGAGATGACCAGCCTGTGGAACTGCGAAAAGGCCAGAAGCGGGCTTGGAATTGACTCCGAAAGGGTCGAGTTAGCCTACGTTGGGGGAGAAATTTGCTTTTTCCCCCGGTAGCATCGGAGATAATTTGATCAAGCTTATCTCCGAACAAACTGCCAAACTGGTAAGGTAAAGAGGTCAAGGATTTTTTGGACGCAGAGTCTGCCCGCCATTCTCGAAGCCACAATGCTCTCCTTATGGCAACCGCGTTTGCTGCTGCAAGTGCGACACAATTAGCCGCATCTAGGGAGGCATGAACTACATAATCTCGCCTGGGCGATCTGATGGACAAGATTGGTGACTTCGGGTGGAAAGCTATTATTTCCACTGGTTTAACTATGGCCTCTGCCCAGGCCACCATAGCTCTAGCTACCCACGTGGTGGCGAAAGACGGAAATAAGGCGGCTCCAGCAGCCTCAAAGACTGATTTGGCCAGATTGTCAATCTGCCGATCCGTGGGATCTTTAATGGACGATCCATCCGTCAAGGACACAAGAGTTTTTGAAGCGAGGCTTGATATTGGCGGATCTACAAAGGGATACCGTGCTTCTAGAGGTTTTAGGCCCGAGAAACGCTTATCTGGGCGACCTCTATGCCTCGTGAGGATGTCTGTAAACTCTGGATGGTTAGCGAAGAACCTATGGGGGCGTTTGGTTCTTTTAAAAGCCACCGGATGGTCTGGATTGGTACCGGGTTCCTCGTCTATTTCCAGGATGTGATTAACTGCTTCTATTAGCGAATCTATAGACCCCTGGACCTCAGGGGAGTTCGTGTGTGGGGCCACCTCGGACTCACATTCTGATTCATGCTCACTGGCGCCCCCTGGTGAAGGGGAGCGAGATGCAGAGCTAGCGGATGCCGTAGGCTCAGAGTTCCGTTAAGACGAATCACGGATACGTTTCCTAGAAGAATGCATAGTTGAAGGACCCAGGGCTGCCGAGCGGAGATGGAAGAGAACCCATTCTACCGAGCACCTCAACACATACAAGCAGTCCCTCACCAGCTTCAAGTCCATGCTGTCTGCCGCAAAACAAACTTACTTTGCATCTCTCATATCCTCCCTGTCTCACAACCCTAAACAGCTCTTCAACACTTTCAATTCTCTACTCCGTTCCCCAGCACCTCCTCCCTCTCCTCTCATTTCTGCTGAAGACTTTGCCTCCTTTAAGAAAAAGATATGATCAGAGAAAGCTTTGGCCCGCAGCCGCCAATGCCCCTCTTAGCCACTCAGCCCTGTTCTTCCAAAACCAGCTTCACCACCATGACAGAAGATCAGCTCTCCACTCTCCTGTCACGATCACACCTCACCACTTGCGAGCTTGACCCACTCCCGTCCCACCTCATCCCTAACTTTGCCACAGTCTTCATCCCTACTCTCACACACCTCTTCAACCTTTCACTTACAAATGGTGTCTTTCCTTCATCCTTCAAACATGCTTCAATCACTCCCATCCTCAAAAAGCCCTCCCTCGACCCATCCTCTGTGTCTAACTATCGCCCGATATCTCTTCTCCCCTACGCCTCAAAACTACTGGAACAGCATGTATATCTCGAACTGTCCTCCCACCTCTCCTCCTGTTCCCTCTTTGACCGTTTACAATCCGGCTTCCGACCGCATCACTCAACTGAAACTGCCCTAACTAAAGTCACTAATGACCTGCTAACCGCCAAGAGCAAGCGACACTACTCTGTCCTCCTTCTCCTGGACCTGACTTCTGCCTTCGACACCGTGGACCATTCCCTCCTGCTACAGATTCTCTCATCTCTTGGCATCACAGACTTGGCCCTGTCCTGGATCTCATCATACCTAACAGACCGAAAATTCAGTGTCTCCCTCTCAAACACCACCTCCTCACCTCGCCCCCTGTCTGTTGGTGTTCCTCAAGGCTCAGTCCTAGGACCCCTACTCTTCTCCATCTACACCTTCGGCCTGGGACAGCTCATAGAATCCCACGGCTTGCAGTATCACCTCTACGCCGATGACACGCAGATCTACCTATCTGCCCTCACCTCCCTACTGACAAAATCCCACAGTGTCTGTCTGCTATCTCAGCCTTCTTTTCTGCTCGCTTTCTCAAACTGAACATGGACAAAACAGAATTCATCATCTTTCCCAAACCTCATTCTTCCCCTCCACCAGACCTATCCATCAATGTCAATGGCTGCTCGCTTTCCCCAGTCCCGCATGCTCGGTGCCTTGGGGTGATCCTCAACTCTTCCCTCTCTTTCAAACCACATATCCAAGCCCTCGACACCTCCTGCCGCCTCAAAATCAAAAATATTTCAACCATGAAAACACAAAAACACTAGTACACGCCCTTATCTCCTGCCTCGACTACTGCAACCTCCTACTGTCTGGCCTCCCCTCTAGCACTCTGGCACCACTCCAGTCCATCCTACACTCTGCTGCCCAACTAATCCACCTGTCTCCCCGCTATTCCCCAGCCTACCCCCTATGCCAGGCCCTTCACTGGCTTCCTATTGCCCAGAGGCTTCAGTTCAAAACCCTAACCATGACATACAAAGCCATCCACAACCTCTCTCCTCCATACATCTGTGACAAGGTCTCCCGCTACCTACCCACACGCAACCTTCGATCCTCTCAAGATCTCCTTCTCGACTCCCCCTCATCTCTTCTTCCCACAACTGCATACAAGACTTCTCCCGGGCTTCCCCCATAGGGCTTCCCCCATACTCTGGAACTCCCTGCCGCAAAACATCAGACTTTCACCAACAACGGAAACCTTCAAGAAGAACCTGAAGACCCACCTGTTCCGACAAGCCTACAGCCTACAATGATCCTCAGTCTACTGAACCATCGCACGACCAGCTCTACCCTTTCCTAGTGTATCCTCACCCATCCCCTGTAGACTGTGAGCCCTCGCGGGCAGGGTTCTCTCTCCTTCTGTACTTGTGTGTCCCTTGTCTACCCGTTTATTGTACCTGTCTATATTTTCTCTTTTCATATGTAAAGCGCCATGGAACAAATGGCGCTATATAAATGTGTAATAATAATAATAATAATAATAATAATAATAATAAAGGTGAGGGGACGCCCCGGCCAGAAGAGGGACCATGAAAAGATTCTATAGCCTTTGCAAGGGAAGCTACGGATTGCGCCAAAGAATTAGCCCACTCAGGTGGGTTAGTCACAGATTGTACCAACGAAGCAGCCCACTGTGCAGGGCTAGCTTCGCCCTGTTCCTCGGTAGTGGGAGGCTCTTGAGGCCTTAAGGCTTCACAGTCCGTATAGAGAGGGTTGGGATGTTTCCGTGGCAGGGAAACATTGCATGCAGTGCATGAGGCATATATCACCGTGTGTCTCTTATCCGTCATTTTAACTGCCTTTGATTGAGACATAATGCAAATTACTTAAGGAATCTGCGCACGGCGGCTAACCAGGATTGCTGGAATTATGTGACGCGTGTATCTGCCCAGAATTGTCTGCAGCGTAAGGTCGGCCAAGCGAGCCCGCAGCTGAGAGGATGGTGCCTGCAGCGGAGGGGTTAACGGCTGTAGCTGAGGAACTAATCCCTGCTAGAGGAGGGTTAGCGCCTGCGGCTGAGGGGTTACAGCCTGAAGGGTATGCCACACTAAACAAGGTTGCTAACGAGATCGCTAAAAAACGTCACTATTTAGCGATCTCGTTAGTGACGCTATTGTGTGTGGCATGTAGCAACGACGTGGCCCCTGCTGTGATCTCGCTGATCGTTCACTAGAGTTCTGGACCGTATTTAGATCGTTGGCGTCCCGCTGGTGACGCTATATCGCTGTGTCTGGCACCTTTTGTGAGCGATGTGCGCTGTTTTTTACATCGCAATGACCGTTAAAGTCGTTAATGAGATCGCTAACCGCTTATGAGTCGTTAACGAGATCGCTAAGTGTGGAAGCTACTAGCGACATTAAAACGATACACAAAACGATCGAATTAGTATGCGTCGTTATTGTGATCGTTAGCGGGAGCGTTTAGTGTGGCAGTACCTTAAAGCGGTGTACCTGCTGTAGAGCGGCTTGCCCAGGTTCAGCGTGTCCCCAGGAGAAGTTATTGCCATGCTGAGGAAAATGGCGTTCTCCACAGACTTCCGGTCTTGGACGCGCCAGGAAGATAGCCCCGATAACTGAATTGGTGTTTCTCGAGTGCAGCGAGAAGCGCCAGACACAGAAGGCTGGAAGAGAAGGGAGGGGAATCTGTCGCCGCCCACTCTACAGACCAGGCAAGGAGCGCTGGAGGGGGCGTGGTTGGCCGAATGGGGCGGACCCGGCCAGTAGATAGGCGGAGCTGGGCCTAGGAGCGGCTGAAAGCCGGGGCCTAAATTATAAGCCGAGGCCGTGCGACATGGCGGCGGCCGCTGCACTTCGTTAACGCTCGCACTCCAGGCGGCCGCTGCATTTGCCTCGCTCCATCCTCACCTCCTTGCATGGGGAAGGCCGCGGCCGTGAGAGGCTGCGCGCTATAAGGCAGGCGGCCACAGCGGAGCGCTGGGATGCCTCCAGGACCTCCGGCATGGGGGACAATCTGTACTCACTGTTAGGCCGCTCAGCAATGCTCAATCCGCCAACTCCGGTAATAGGAGGGTGGAGAGGTCCCCGGCACCAGCCACTATCTCAATCTATCATCCCTTTAATAGGGAGATAGAGAGCCAAAAACAAAATTGCCGCCGTGGAGGTATGGCTTGTAAAGGTGCCATGCTGCGGGTCTGGCTTCGGAAGGGGGTACGTGGGGGCGACACCCCACGTTACCGTCCGTTGCAGTTGTGGGGAGAGCGGACCCATTGAAGGATCCGTCGCCTCTGGAGCACAGACCAGGGTTGCAGGAGGGGGTACGGGGAGACGACACTCCGCGTTCTCACCTGTAGAAGATTTATGGAGATCGGGACCATGAAAGGCCCCGTCGCCGTTATTCGTTAATTTAAAAAAACACGGATTTTGGTAAGAACTTACCTGTAAAATCCTTTTCAGCGAAGGAAGGAAGAGAGACACAGTAATTCATTACTGATGGGTAGGCGGAGCCCCAGATCAGGATGACACCTCAGATCAAAAGCGTGTTGACTGGCTGGCTCCTCCAGCTCGGGCTCCTCATACTCAGCTCCTTCAGTCGTACCAAAGCTTTAGGGAAGAACCAAGATCACCAGCGGAGCAACATAACCCCTTCTGAAGGAACTTCAGAGAAAACACAAGAATACAGGTTATGCATGCAAAGTAAGCCAAAAACACAGAGTTCCAGGGACTACTCACTGAACCTGACTACTGTGATGAGCTGGCGATGCTGGAACAGAGCCTTAGCGCGCTGACCACAGCCCAGATATCGCAATCAGATAAGGGTCGCGCTGCATCTGAAAACATCAACACACTTCTGCCTTGGGAGGGTGCTGTGTCTCTCTTCCTTCCTTTGCTGAAAAGGATTTTACAGGTAAGTTCTTACCAAAATCCATCTTTCAGCTGCAGATAGAAGGAAGAGAGCCACAGTAATTCATTACTGATGGGACGTCCCAAAGCAGTTCAAAAATAAGGGTGGGAAAAAACCAACAAAAGGCAGAAACCCAACAACCTTAACAAAGAAAAGCGCAACTAGCGCTAAACACAAGTTCATCTAGAACTTTAAACTACAGCTGCCTGCAGGACCCTACGTCCGAGTGCTGCATCAGCGGAAGCACTGACGTCCACTTTATAAAACTTTGTAAACGTGTGGACAGAGCGTCAAAGTTGCCGCCCGGCAGAGCTGCACTGCCGAAGCACCTTGATGGAAAGCCCACGATGAAGCCACAGCTCTCGTGGAATGGGCTCGAATCTTGATCGGACAAGATTCACCCCCAAGACGGTAAGCTTCCAAAATAGCTGACCGGATCCAACGAGCTATAGAATCCTTGGAAGCTCGTTGACCACGCCGACGACCTGCTGGAACCACAAACAGGGAGTCCGTTTTACGAAAACCTTGAGTAATAGATAGATAAAACTTCAAGGCCCGCACTAAATCCAATGTGTGTAAAGCTCGCTCTTTCGCGTTCTTCGGATCCGGACAGAGTGAAGGCAACACAATATCCTGGTTAACATGAAATTGTGAAACCACTTTAGGTAGGAAATCACCCCGTGTGCGAAGCACCACACGATCCAGAAAAAACTCCAGAAAAGGAGGCGAGCAAGAAAGAGCGGCCAACTCAGAAACTCTCCTCAAAGAGGTGACCGCTACTAGGAAGGCCACCTTCCAAGAAAGTAAAGAAAGGCTAGCAGAATCCATAGGCTCAAAAGGTTTATGCTGAAGAGCCTCCAAGACAAGGTTGAGCCGCCAAGGAGACACAGGCGCCTTCCGCGGCGGAAACTTACGAGCTATACCGCGGAAAAAGGAAAGCACGTCCCTACGCGAGGCAATAACTCTCCGGAATAATAAGGACAGAGCAGAAACCTGACCTTTCAGGGTGCTAACTGCCAAACCCTTGTCTAACCCATGCTGCAGAAAAGCCAGCAAATTGGGAATGGAAAATTTCCTCGGGTTCCGTGAAGACCCCGAACACCACGAAAAGAAGGTTTCCCAAGTTTTGTGGTAAATCCTAGTAGTAGCCGGACTTCTGGCAGCTCGAAGAGTAGCAATGACCTCGGCTGAAAAACCTCTACGGGTCAATATTTCGGTCTCAAGAGCCACGCCGTCAAACGCAGAGACTTCAAGTCCGGATGACAAACGGGCCCCTGAGTTAAAAGGTCCGGTCGAAGAGGAAGTGGAAATGGAGGTGCCGCCAACAGCGACATTAGCGTTGAAAACCACGTCCTCCTTGCCAATCTGGTGCTATTAACATAGCCGGGATTCTCTCCAGTCTGATCCGACGCAGTACCAGAGGAAGCAAAGATATCGGTGGAAACACATAAATCAGCTCGAATTGGTCCCACGGAGCCACCAGAGCATCCACCTCCACAGCCTTCCGGTCCTTGAACCTGGACATGAACATCGGTAGTTTGGCATTGGACCTGGATGCCATCAAATCCACTTGGGGAGTTCCCAAACGGGAGCACAGCATTGCAAAAATCTCCGGATGAAGACTCCATTCTCCGGGATCCATCTTCTCGCGACTGAGAAAGTCCGCCGTAACATTCTGAACCCCTGGAATGTGGATTGCAGAAATGGCTGGAACCCTGGCCTCCGCCCAGATCAGGATCCGAGACACTTCCACCATGAGCCTGGGACTCCTTGTCCCGCCTTGGTGATTGATATACGCAACCGCTGTCGCATTGTCTGTCTGCACTCGGACTGGCAGACCGCTCAAAGGGACCGTCCAGTGTTGGAGGCAAAGGAAAATCGCCCTCAATTCCAGGATATTGATCGGTAGAACAGCCTCTACCGATGACCATACTCCCTGAATCCAGGAATCGTTCCAAACACCCCCCAGCCCGTCAGGCTGGCATCGGTGGTTATGACCGACCATTTCGGAGGGAGGAAAGATTTCCCCAGGGATAAAGCTTCTGGACGTAACCACCATCCTAGAGACTCTCGCACCCTGCGAGAGATGGTGACACTGCAATCCAGCGATTGCGACTGATTCCAATGACCCAGGATGAACCTTTGGAGAGCTCTGGAATGAAACTGGGCAAACGGAATTGCCTCCATGGAGGCCACCATTAAACCCAGAAGACGCATACACTTCCGAAGGGACATTGTTGTCGAAGACTTCATGATCTGTACATGTCGAAGAAGACATGACTGTTTGTCTGAAGGTAGGGAGACTACTGCCCGTACCGTGTCGAAATGCATTCCCAAAAAGAGGATTGCTTGCGACGGTTCCAGAAACGACTTCTCCCAATTGACCAGCCAACCGAAGTCCTTCAGTAACTGAAGAGACAGATTGCGAGCTGTCACTGCTTCCTCCTCCGAGGATGCCACGATCAAAAGATCGTCCAGGTAAGGAAGAATCGTAATTCCTTGTCTTCGAAGAATTGCCATGAGAGGCGGCAGAATCTTTGTAAATACTCTGGGCGCTGATGCTAAGCCGAATGGCACAGCCACGAACTGGTAATGATCCCGACCTATGGCAAAACGAAGAAAACGTTGATGAGTCCTTCCGACGGGAACATGTAAATAACGTCGCGGATGTCGATTGATACCAAAAAATCGTTCTGCGACAGGGCTGCCACAACGGAGCGAAGTGACTCCATGCGGAATTTCCGTGTGTGGACATGCCGATTCAATCTTTTGAGATCCAGAATCGGACGAAATTTGTCCTCCTTTTTGGGAACCACAAACAGATTGGAATAAAATCCTTTTCCCCGGTCTTCTGGCGGAACCGGTATTACCACACCCTTCTGAAGAAATTCGACCTCTCGCTGCAGAGCGACCAAAAGCTCGGGTTCTGATGGAATGCGAGACTGGCAAAAGGTGTCTGGGGGTCGAGAAGAGAACTCTATGAAATAACCTGCTGACACGACCCGCGTTACCCATGAATCTGGAACGCGAGAAATCCAAGTCTCCTTGAATTGGAGCAGGCGACCCCCCACTCGAGAATCCTCGAGTGGACTCCTGGCGTCAGTCCGTCTTGGCGGGCTTCTTGTCAGTTTCCCGCTTGTCTTGACGGAAATTCTGCTTCCAGGGGGTGCGAGATTTCTGGGAGACTTTTTTGCCGAGAAAGAGGAACGACCCGATCCCCAAGAGGACTGAGCGAATCGACCTCGGCCCCGAAAGGACCGCCGACCACTATATGTCCTGTCAGACACAGAAGCCATAGCTCTGCGTTGTGGTAACGTTGCTTCTTTTGCCTTTGCCTTGGTAATCAGCTCTGTGAGGTCAGACCCAAAAAGATGACCACCTTTATAAGCTAAGGCCAGCAAACCTTGTTTGGAGACCGCATCCCCGGCCCACTGTCTGAGCCACAGTGCTCTTCTGACTGTGATCGCCGAAGCCTGCGCCCTGGACAGAAGTGACGCAGTATCCAGACCTGCATCATAGATATATCGGACTGCAGTGTCCAACCATTCGAAAATCTCCTCCATCTCAGATGACGGAGATCCATTTTTCCACGCCTTGTGCAAAAGGTCCAACCAGCTTATAGAAGCTTTAGAAGCACACATGGATCCTAGTACCGCTCTGAATCCATGACCCGCGGCCTCATAATTTGATTTCGCCGCCATTTCCGTTTTTCTGTCCAGCGGATCCTGCAAACTCGCCTTCCCTTTAACAGGAAGCAGTGAGGATTTACTAAGCTGGGATAAGGAAAAATCCACTTCAGGAGAGGGAGTCCAATTATCTCTCGACTCTGTGGAACACGGATAAAGTGCGTCAAAGAAACGTGTTCCGTGAAAACGTTTATCCGGACACAGACGTTCCTTTTCTACTGCACTGTTAAGATCATCTAGATCTGGCAAAGCTGATCGTGACGTACGATACTCCTGGTACATTCGTGCTGATTTACCAGGTAAACTAGTTACCACCTCCGGTAACTGCAAAACCTCTCTCATGGCTTCAATAAATGCCTCTGTACGTCTCACAAGGGACGAAAGTCCCCGCCGTTCCTCCTTATCCGAATCGGACATTTCCCCTTCTGAACTTAAAGGAGAACCCTCTCCACAATCCAAATCAGAGACATCTGATTCGCTACGGGGGAAGGATGGTAACGGCCTGTGTCGCTTCCTGTCCTGAGAGGATCTAGCTGACACATATTGACCCAAAACGTCAGACAAGCCATTAATAGAACTGGCGATAGCATCTAATTTTGCATCACTGAGACCTCCAACCGCAGCGCTAGACGCTGTGGAGGACTGCGTACCAGACTGCCGAAGCGTAACTGGAATATGGTCCGCGCCTTCTGAACCCTGTTGCGACATGCCTCACACTGTATATGGCAGGTCAAATGTCAGAAACCTGAAAAAACGCGTTTTTTTTTTTTTTTTTTTTTAAAGTGAATGCAAACCAGCACGCTGAAGGGTTAAGTCTTAAATATAGAGCTACCCCAGCTGTATGCCGAGTAAACCCTCAAGAGGGGTTAATGTCGCAGGCTGTAAGAAAAACAAGGTCTCTATATGAGACCCAGCTGCAGAATAGCGCTATGTATCTGCGCTGTGGGGTGAGGAAAAAAACGCACTCACCCAGCTGGTTCGGTGTCTGAGACGGGAGGAGCGGAGTCTGAGGAGCCCGGGAGCCTTTTTAATGGCCGCCGCGCTGAGGGAGCCGGAAGAGAAGCGCAATCGCGCGCTTCCTGCATGAAAGACCGTGAAGCCCGCCACCCCTCAAAAAAAATGAGCGCCAAAACTCCTCACTCCTGCTCCCCCCCGTCCTGCAGGCATCTGCCTGCGGACAACGGTTGTACAGAAACACCACATTCACATGTCGTGGCGCTGCCACCGCAGCGCTTATAGTACATTAACACACATGTAATAGCGCTGTCACAGCAGTCGCTAAAGCACTCACACATTTTATATAAAATATATTGTGGCAGTACTCACCAGCTGAGCGCCACAGGGACCCCTCAGGATTTGTGGCACTTGTGCCCATGCTCCCCCCCAGGGCGGGGAACGCAGTGACCCCAGTGTGCGGTTTGCGTCCCCGCCAGGGAAGCTAACCTCGTCCCCCAGGGCCGGCGAGATTCTGCAGGGACTATTTATGTAAAATACAGATCCGCCAAGGGAGAGGTGGGGTCCAGCAGCGCTGAGACCCCTGAGACCTTTCAGACTCATGTCCAAGTCTCTTGTCCGATAAAAATAATAAAATCTTCTGAGGAGCTGCTTCCAGCAGCGACCATCCTCTGAGACCTCAAATCTTAGACTGAAGGAGCTGAGTAGGAGGAGCCCGAGCTGGAGGAGCCAGCCAGTCAACACGCTTTTGATCTGAGGTGTCATCCTGATCTGGGGCTCCGCCTACCCATCAGTAATGAATTACTGTGGCTCTCTTCCTTCCATCTGCAGCTGAAAATAAAGTTAAAAATGAAAATAAGAAAGTTGGGGTCTGAAATTAGACCCTAGTGCCTCCTACAGACACTAAGCAAGAACTGGTTCACAAGAGAGAGCCAGCAGGGGGTGTATACTGCGGAGGAGTTAATCGTTTAACATATTTTGCTTAGTGTCCTCCTAGTGGCAGCAGCATAACACCCATGGTAGTGTGTCCCCAATGAGGCGAAGGAGAAACCAGGAATTTCACTGGTTAAAATACAAGGTTTACTGCAGGGTGGATTTGATTTAAATCAAACTGATTTAAATCACGATTTAAATCACGATTTAAATCACTAGTCAGTAAGGCTTGATTTAAATCAGTGATTTAAATCAAAGTTTCTACCAGACCGGTATATCTAATTTCATCATGTGCGATACGCCCCAGACCGGTGTATCTAATTTCATCATGCGCGATATGCCCAGACCGGTGTATCTAATCCCATAATGCGATACACTACACTCAGCCCTGTATCTAGATACATGCAGTGTGTCATGTGCTGTGAATAATCCCAGTGTGTGATACTCTCCACGTATCTGTGCTCAGTTTATAATACAGCGAGCAGCATGAACTAACAGAATAGATGCTGCCGGTCGTCCTCAGTGACAGCCTACTTGTCAGTATCACTGGCAGTCCCCAACAAAATGGCTCCGCAATGGCTCTGCTCTGTGAGCCTAAACTACATCCTCTGTTATTACAAACACCTAGTAACGGAGGAGAGAAGTCACACGTGATCAGACCCCGCCTGCATTTACTACTGTCGCAATACGAGCTAGCAGTTTATATTTCAGCAGCTGCTCTGCCTAGTGCTTAAAAGTGGAAATACCAAACATTTTACAATTATTTTTCAGATTTTATTTCTCGGCCTGCTGCCATTATAAGGAAAGAATGTAATAAACCTCAGATCGTACACACAAACAGATCCAGACTTGTCTGTCTGTGGCTATGCTGCAGTATTGTGCTCAAAGTTTCACTTTCATTTTCTTGTCTGCTTGCCCTTCCTCCTCCTCACACTTAGATTCACATTCTTCTTGTGTTGTGCAGATCTATTCCACTCCAAACAATCAGAAACATATTGTCTAACTTCTTGGACTTGGCACTGAAGGGGTTGATTCTGTATTCATAGGTTTGTAGAACAATAGGATTAAGGTCTTTTTCTCAACTCTGTTCATGTTGTAACATTTTTGCCGTGAAGAAGAGGCTGGGACCTCTGCGGAGTCAAATTCAGTTTTGAGAACTGCGTAAATAAAGCGAGCGTCTGTGATAATATAGGAGAGAAACTGCCCACTAATCCTACAGAAACCTCTGGAAGAGCATGGCATTGTGAATGTTACACATATACAGCCTTTATTCTACTGAGTTAAACAACTCAGCTTTATCTCATGATGGAAGAACCTTTGGATGGTAAAATATTTTCCTCAAAAAGCAGTTTATTGAAAAAAATCCGATTTAAATCAAAAAAATCCGATTTAAATCAAAAAAATCCGATTTAAATCAAAAAAATCCGATTTTTTTGATTTTTTTAAAAAATCATTGATTTTTATCCACCCTGGTTTACTGAAACTTTTCCTACAAAAATGAAACCCAATCTGACCCGCTTGATAACATCCTGCCTGCAGATCAGACATCATATTCAACATGACGGCTTCACCTTTCAGGGTCTCTAAGGCCTTTCAGGTGTGACCCCAGCCGTAAAGCAATCAGGACGCAAATGTTGAAAGCACCGGTGTGTAGAAGAGACTTTATGCAGCACTTCTATTTCTTTTGTAAGCAATAGATTGTAAATTCTACACATTTTACAGAATTTAATCTTATGCCAAAATGATTCAGTCCCAAGCTGCTTAGTCTTAGAATCATAGAATAATAGAGTTGGAAGGGACCTCCTGGGCCTTCTGGTCCAACCCCTGCTCAAAGCAGGATTCTCTAAATCATCCCAGACAGATGTCTGTCCAGCCTCTGTTTGAAGACTTCCATTGAAGGAGAATTCACCACCTCTCGTGGCAGCCTGTTCCACTCATTGATCACCCTAACTGTCAAAAAGTTTTTTCTAATATCTAATCTGTGTCTCCTCCCATTCAGTTTCATCCCATTGCTTCTAGTCTTTCCTTGTGCAAATGAGAATAAAGATGATCCTTCTACAATGTGACAGCCCTTGAGATATTTGTAGACAGCTATTAAGTCTCCTCTCAGTCTTCTTTTTGGCAAGCTAAACATTCCCAAATCCTGCAACCGTTCCTCATAGGACATGGTTTGCAGACCGGTCACGATTCTGGTGGTTCTTCTCTGAACTTGCTCCAGTTTGTTGATGTCTTTTTAAAAATACGAATTTTGGTAAGAACTTACCTGTAAAATTCTTTTCAGCAAAGGAAGCAAGGGGACACTTCATTACTTCTGGGTAGGGCGGAGCCAGATAGTAGGACTAACCTCAGGTTCTAAAAATGGGTGTTGTCCGGCCCCTCCGGCTCTGGCTCCTCCTGCCGTACACTCCAGTTTTGTACACAAGCTAAGGAGAAAGAAATCACCAGCGGAGTGCCATAACCAATCTGAAAGGGTTCAAAAGACCAAAGTTATGCACATAACATGAATACCACACAGCTCAGGTACCACTCACAAAACCTGACCACTGCGATGAGCTGGCGATGCCGGAAAGAGCCGTAGAGCGCTGACCTCAGCTCAGAAACTCACTTATCAGAGCGAGCCGCGCTGCATCTGAAACAACACCTTCTGCCTTATGGGAGGGAGAAGTGTCCCCCTTGCTTCCTTTGCTGAAAAGAATTTTACAGGTAAGTTCTTACCAAAATTCGTATTTCAGCTGCAGATGGAAGCAAGGGGGACACTTCATTACTTCTGGGATGTTCCAAAGCAGTACAAAAACAAGGGTGGGAAAAAACCTTAAACAGGCAGAAGCCAACACCTTGATACATGCGCAACAGGCGCAACATAAACTTAACTAGAAGTTTTCAAAATACAGCCGCCTGAAGGACTCTGCGTCCTAAGGCCGCATCAGCGGAGGCACTGACGTCCACCTTATAAAACTTTATAAAGGTGTGAACAGAACGCCAAGTCGCTGCTCGACAGAGCTGGGCTGCCGAAGCCCCTTGATGAAGGGCCCACGAAGAGCCCACAGCTCTCGTGGAATGAGCCCGAATATTAATCGGGCAAGGTTCGTCCATAAAACGGTAAGCTTCCAAAATAGCTGACCGGATCCACCGAGCTATAGTATCTTTAGAAGCTCGTTGACCACGACGACGACCTGCTGGAATCACAAAAAGAGAATCCGACTTCCGGAAACTCTGCGTAACTGACAAGTAAAACTTCAATGCCCGCACTAAGTCCAATGAGTGCAAGGCCCGCTCCTTCGCATTCTTTGGTTCTGAACAAAGCGAAGGCAACACAATATCTTGATTGACATGGAATTGAGATACCACTTTAGGGAGAAAATCATGTCGCGTGCGAAGAACAACACGATCCGGGAAGAATTCCAAGAAAGGTGGCGAACATGAAAGAGCCGCCAACTCGGAAACCCGTCTCAAGGAAGTGACCGCCACTAGGAAGGCAACCTTCCAAGAAAGCAAAGAAAGATTAATAGCATCCATAGGCTCGAAAGGAGCACTTTGAAGAGCTTTCAAAACCAGATTAAGCCGCCAAGGCGACACAGGAGTTTTCCTTGGAGGAAACTGACGGGCTGCTCCGCGAAAAAAGGCACATACGTCCCTACGCGAGGCAATAGCTTTACGAAAAAGCACCGACAGGGCAGACACCTGACCCTTCAGGGTACTGATTGCCAAACCCTTATCCAGCCCGTGCTGCAAAAAAACCAACAAGTTGGGTAATGAAAATTTCTTTGGATTCCTGGAAGAACCCAAACACCATGAAAAGAAGGATTCCCAAATCCTGTAGTAAATCCTAGTTGTAGCCGGACTTCTTGACGCTCTCATGGTGGCAATGACCTTTTCTGAAAACCCTTGACGGGTTAAAATCTCGGTCTCAAGAGCCAAGCCGTCAAACGCAGAGACCTCAGGCCCGGATGACACACGGGACCCTGAGTGAGCAAGTCCGGTCGAAGAGGCAGAGGAAAAGGAGGCGCCGCCAGAAGCGACATCAGCGTGGAAAACCACGTCCTTCTCGGCCAATCTGGGGCTATCAGAATAGCCGGAACCCTCTCCAGCCTGACCCGACGTAACACAAGCGGCAGCAAGGATATCGGTGGGAACACATAAACCAGCTGGTATTGGCTCCACGGAACCACCAGCGCATCCACTTCCACCGCGGTCGGATCCCTGTATCTGGACATGAAAGTTGGTAACTTGGCATTGATCCTGGAGGCCATCAAGTCTACTTGAGGAGTCCCCCATCGGGAGCACAGAAGTGCAAAGATTTCCGGATGAAGACTCCATTCTCCTGAATCCATCCTCTCTCAGCTGAGAAAGTCTGCCTGGATATTCTGAACTCCTGGTATGTGAATCGCAGAAATGGCCGGCACATGAGCCTCGGCCCATATCAGAATCCGAGATACCTCCGACATGAGTCTGGAGCTCCTCGTCCCGCCTTGATGGTTGATATACGCAACCGCCGTAGCGTTGTCCGTCTGAACACGAACTGGTAATCCGCTCAAAGGGACCGTCCAATGTTGGAGGCAAAGAAAAATTGCCCTCAATTCCAGGATGTTGATCGGTAACACCGATTCTTCCGGTGACCAAACTCCCTGAATCCAGAGATTGTTCCAAACTCCCCCCCAGCCCGTCAGGCTGGCATCGGTGGTCAAGACCGACCATGACAGGGGAAGAAAAGATTTTCCCAGGAAAAACCGTTCCGGACGTAACCACCAGTCCAGAGACTCTCACACTTTGCGGAGATTAAAACCCTGCAATCCAGTGTTTCCTGTGCACGATTCCATCTCTTCAAAATGAAGCTTTGAAGCGTTCTGCAATGGAACTGAGCAAACGGAAGAGCTTCCATCGAAGCGACCATTAACCCCAGAAGGCGCATACATCTTCGAAGGGATACTGTCGTTGAGGACTGCACAGTCCGTGCCAGACAATGGATACTGGTTTGCTTGTCCTTTGGCAGAAAAACTACCACTTTCGCTGTGTCGAAAATCATGCCCAAAAACAGGATTGACTGAGAAGGCTCCAGGGATGACTTCTCCCAGTTGATCAGCCACCCGAAATCCTCCAGGAGCTGAAGGGATAAATCGCGAGCCGTCACTGCCTCCTCCTTTGAGGATGCCACAATCAGAAGATCGTCCAGATAAGGAAGTATCATGATCCCTTGTCTCCGAAGCATTGCCATAAGAGGTACCAGCACCTTTGTAAAAACTCGGGGTGCCGAAGCCAACCCGAAAGGGAGGGCCACAAACTGGTAATGGTCCTGACCTATGGCAAAGCGCAGAAAGCGCTGATGAGATCTTCCGATGGGAACGTGTAAATAGGCGTCGCGAATATCTATGGACACCAGAAAATTGTTCTGTGACAGGGCAGTCACCACTGAGCGAAGCGACTCCATGTGGAACTTTTGGGTGTAAACATGCCGATTTAACCTCTTGAGATCCAGAATGGGACGAAACTTTCCCTCCTTTTTGGGGACCACAAAGAGGTTGGAATAAAATCCCCTTCCCCGGTCTTCCGGAGGAACTGACACTACTACACCCTTCTGTAGTAAGGAATCGACTTCCTGCCGCAGAGCGGTCAATAAGTCGGGATCTGACGGAACGCGAGACTGACAGAATCTTTCTGGAGGGCGAGAGAAACTCTATGAAATAGCCTGCCGACATTATTCGTGTCACCCAGGAGTCTGAGACGCGGGAGACCCAAACTGCTTGAAACAGGAGCAGGCGCCCCCCCACTCGAGAATTCTCGAGTGAACTTCTGGCGTCAGTCCGTTTTGGCGGGCTTTTTGTCAGATTCCCGCTTGTCATTGCGCGGGTATTGTTTCCAAGAAGCGTTAGACTTTTGGGAAGACTTTTTCCCTGAAAAGGTGGGACGACCCGATCCCCAAGAAGAGTGACCGGCTCGCCCCCTGCCACGAAAAAAACCGCCGGTTACCGTAGGAACCGGTCCTGCCAAAAGCAGCCGTAGCTGCCCTACGCTGAGGCAACGCTGACTCCTTAGCCTTGGCCTTAGCAATCAATTCCGTGAGGTCAGAGCCGAAAAGCTGACCACCTTTGTAAGGCAAAGATAGCAAACCTTGTTTGGAGACCGCATCTCCAGTCCACTGTTTAAGCCACAACGCTCTTCTAACAGTGATTGTAGAAGCCTGAGCTCTGGATATTAGAGAAGCCATATCCAAAAGAGCGTCACAGACATATTGGTCTGATTCTTCTATTAACTTAATGATCTCATCTATTGCCTGTAAAGACGACCCATCTTGCAGGGATATCCGCAGACGAGCTGTCCAAACCATGGAAGTTCTAGAAGCACAATAGGAAGATAAAGCCACTCTAACGGCCTGACCAGCAGCTTCATAGCCGGCCTTGGCTGCCATCTCTGACTTTTTGTCCAGCGCATCCTGCAAAGTAGCTTTCCCTTTGACGGGAAGCATAGTAGCTTTGTTAAGCTTAGATAAAGAAATATCCACCTCAGGGGACGGAATCCAGCTAGCAAATAGGTCTGCTGGACAAGGATACAAGGTTTCAAACAACCTTGTCCCCTGAAAACGCTTATCTGGACAAACGCGTTCCTTTTCTACTTTCTTAGAAAACTCACTCATAGCTGGCATCGCTAAACGTGATCTTTGCGACCCATGGTACCATCTGGGTATACCTTCATCATCATTCATCTCCTCAGGTACTTGCAGTACCTCTCGTATGGCCCTGACAAAAGCATCTACACGGCCCGACAAGGAAGCAGAGTGCTCCTGAAAATCCTCTCTGCCCGAATCAGAACATTCTCCCTCAGAAACTGAAGGAGAACTCCCCTCGCAGACAAATCTGAGTCACTTAGTGGGGAGGGCATAGCAATCCTGGGACGCTTTTTGCTATGAGAAGGTCTAGAGGATACCCACTGACCCAAAAGGTCAGAAAGCCCACTAATAGCAGTAGCGAGCATATCAAACTTGGCATCATAGCGACCTCCAATAGCAGCGCTAGAAGGTGCAGAGGATTCCATCGTGTCAGAAACCGGCGGGGCTGGTCCTGGAGAGGACGAGGAAGACGATCAGCCTCCTGACTCAAATCTGACATGCCGGTTATTGAGATGGTATAGTGATGAGAATAACCAGAGCAGTGTGGTCTCACACAGTAGCAAAACGCTGAAGGGTTAACTTCTTTTAAAGCAAAAGAATACCCCAGCAGTGAAAAACGGCGCCCCCCCCCCCGCTGCAGACAGCTCACAGACCGTTACTGAGGGATACAATGTCCCAATGATCAGAAAACTGCAGCGCTGCGCTAGAGAGCGCAAACAGCAAAAACAAATGCTGCGGGAGGCTAAAGGGTTAAGCTGCTACCTAAGCGAGCAGCGACTCACCCGGCTGGCTTGGTGTTGTCTCAAATGCCTGTGTACAGAAACGGAGGAGAGGAGACCAGGAGAGCTGTAATGGCTGCCGCAGAGAGCAGGAAAAGAAGGAGCCAGTCACTTCCTGTAATCAGAAAGCCGGGAAAGCCCGAAGCCACGCCCCCTCTCTGCTCAGTCAAAAAAGTGCGGGAAATCTTTTGCACTCCTCTCCCTGTACACTGTAACGGCGCTGCAGCGCCGAAAACATATTAAATAAAAAATCGCTCTCTCCTTTTTTTTTTTTTTTTTTTTAAAAATGCCCAATCATGAGAAAATAGTGGGAAACACCAATAACAGTCAGCGCTGTCACCGCAGACGCTGTAATCACTCGCACATATCAAAATATAATGCAGAGTACTCACCAGCCAAAAACGCCACAGGGACCCTCCACGGATATGTGACGCTGTGCCCATTGCTTCCCCTTGAGGACAAGGAACGCAGTGACCCAGAACATGGTGTGCGTCCTGTCAGGGATAGCCACCTCTTCCCCCTGGGCCGGCAAGAAAATGCAATGACCACCATTTAGGGAATACATTTCTGCCAGGGGAGAGGATGGGGTCCAGCAGCGCCGGTACCCCTGATCCTCTAGACATAAAGTCCAGGACCCTGTCCGAGTAAAATAATAAACTCTTCTGAGGTGATTTCTGAGGAGCTGCATTAGCAGCCGTCCTTCCTACTTGGACCTCAAGTCGAAACTGGAGTGTACGGCAGGAGGAGCCAGAGCCGGAGGGGCCGGACAACACCCATTTTTAGAACCTGAGGTTAGTCCTACTATCTGGCTCCGCCCTACCCAGAAGTAATGAAGTGTCCCCCTTGCTTCCATCTGCAGCTGAAATGTGGTGCCCAAAACTGGACACAGTATTCCAGATGAGGTCTGACCAGAGAGGAGTAGAGGGCAATAATGACCTCACGTGATCTAGACTGTATGCTTCTGTTGATACATCCTAGAATTGCATTTGCCTTTTTTGCTGCTGCATCACACTGTTGACTCATGTTCAGTCTGTGATCAATTAGTATACCCAAGTCTTTTTCACATGTGCTGTTACTTAGCCCTATTCCTCCCATTTTGTATATGCTTTTTTCATTTTTATTGCCCAGATGTAGTACTTTGCATTTTTCCCTGTTAAAAACCATTCTGTTAGTTGCTGCCCACTGCTCCAGTTTATTTATATCTTTTTGAATCCCCTCTCTCTCTCTTCTCTAGTATTAGCTACCCCTCCTAGCTTTGTGTCATCAGCAAATTTGATCAGTTTACCCTCAATTCCTTCATCTAAATCATTGATAAAGATGTTGAACAATACAGGGCCCAAAACAGAGCCTTGTGGTACCCCACTTGATACATTCTTCCAACTGGATGTGCAGCCATTTACGACCACTCTTTGGGTCCGATCACTAAGCCAGTTATGAATCCACCTAATAGTTGCCTTGTCCATTCCATACTTAGTCATTTTTTCAATAAGGATTGTGTGAGATACTTTGTCAAATGCTTTGCTGAAGTCAAGATATACTATATCTACAGCATTTCCCTGATCCACCCAGTCAGTGATTCTGTCATAGAAGGAAATTAAGTTAGTCTGACATGACTTATTAGTTACAAACCCATGCTGACTCTGTTTAATCACTTCATTCTTATCCAGGTACTTGCATACATGTTCTTTAATAATTTGTTCAAAGATCTTTCCTGGTATAGAAGTCAAACTCACTGGTCTGTAGTTCCCTGGGTCCACCTTCTTCCCCTTTTTGAAGATAGGAACAACATTTGCTCTTCTCCAGTCTTCTGGGACTTCTCCTATTCTCCAAGAATTTTCAAAGATTATGGACAGTGGTTCAAGAATTTCTTCTGCTATCTCCTTCAGTACTCTGGGGTGTAATTCATCTGGACCTGGAGACTTGAATTTATTCAATCAAAGATGAAATGGACAAGTAAGATCCCAGCGTCACGCAGCCATGTGAGCAGCCGCTCTCACCACTCTCCACATTCCAGCAGGGCTTTAAAATGATGGCGGAGAACCGGAGAGATCCGCTAAGTAGCGAAGCGATGCTCTGTACTCATCAGAAGAGCTGCTGCGGCCATTCATTTATTCAAAATATCCCATGGACATGCAATCTGCACCCAAATGCCAACTCTCTACGCTTGAAGTGACTGAACAGAACAGATATATATACCAGTGACATCACAGGGCAATGCTGCAACTGTCAAAGGGAAGACTCTCCCATCACCAAAGAGTAAGGTCACATGACCCGGTGGTGACACGGTCAAGTACAGAGAGTGGCTGACTAAATGTGGTTGCTGCATAAACAAGCATGGTTTCCACAGCGCGTTATTAGCCGGCATTACCCAAATTTATTAGACCATTTTTGTCCATGTGGACGACCAGTGGTAATGACCCTACTAAACAATATGGAGTCAGAAAACGTGCTGCATCTTGCATTCAACAGCGTGCAGTTTCTGACAGTTAAGACAATGCAATGACAGAGTCACAACTGTGCCGTACTCTTACGGCACGTGCAGACACGGTGCATGGGCAATTTTCTGTACAGATTTCTGTATGGAAAGAGTCATACAGCTGTGTAACTCATACCACGATCGTTATGCAATGCTTGGACTGGCCGTTGGCTCTAAAGGCCAGAATGTAATAGCTTCATGTAATTCTATATAGCTGTTATGCTCGGCAGAGCAGACGGCAAGTCCAAGCTTTGTGTTGCGATCCATTTCGGAATTTCCCTATGATTTAGTGATAATTTTGCTTCTGAGGATGTCCTTTTACTTGACCATTTCCTGAGAACCTCGGAGGGTCTTATTATGGGTGGCTGTCAAATATTACCCAAAATCCTGCACACTGTGTAAGTCTGCACAAGTCGCCTGGTGTCCTCCAGAATGGTAGATGCCAGCAGGGATGTGTTAGTTTTGGTGGCGTTAGTATAAAATGGACCGACTCAGAAAATATATACTTTGGTACAGTAGTACAATGCAGGATGTCGTGTAAATGTTTCCATAATAACTTGGTAAAGTTATGAAATGTCCTATAAATTTCTGTTCTGTTCCTGATCTAAGGGTCTCGGTTTTTAGTTGAGATGAATCTGTGCTGCACTTTATGTACATGCTCAGTAGTGACCAGTGCTGTGTGGTGTTTAGAATGAGATGAATCTGTGTCTGCTCTTTATGTACATGCTCAGTAGTGACCAGGCTGTGGAGTCATAGATGAGATGAATCTGTGCTGCACTTTATGTACATGCTCAGTAGTGACCAGTAGCTGTGGAGTCATAGATGAGATGAATCTGTGCTGCACTTTATGTACATGCTCAGTAGTGACCAGTGCTGTGGGTCATAGATGAGATGAATCTGTGCTGCTCTTTATGCACATGCTCAGTAGTGACCAGTGCTGTGGGTCATAGATGAGATGAATCTGTGCTGCACTTATGTACATGCTCAGTAGTGACCAGTGCTGTGGGTCATAGATGAGATGAATCAGTGCTGCACTTTATGCACATGCTCAGTAGTGACCAGTGCTGTGGGGTCATAGATGAGATGAATCTGTGCTGCACTTTATGCACATGCTCAGTAGTGACCAGTGCTGTGGGGACGTAGATGAGATGAATCTGTGCTGCACCTTATGCACATGCTTAGTAGTGAACAGTGCTGTGGGTGGGGTCAGGGAAATTGAGGAGTCGGAGGTTTGGCTTACCACAGCCCATAGTAGAACGGTATAAAATCTGGGAATGAAAAAAGCTCTGGTCTGAGCAAAAAGAAACATTTTCAGTTTTCATTATATTCTCCGGGGACCCACAAAGTAGGAACACATGTCCGTTCTTATCTTAATCATAGTGGTATCTACACAGAAATAAAAACCAATCCATGCTGCCACTAACTGAAACGTATTTGATGGGGAAAAATGCATGGCATATGAAGCCAGAGCCAGGTCTGCAGTTATTAACACACATACAGTAGATCTAACTACGCCGAGGAGCACTCTTATAATTCCACAACCAACCTTGCCCCCTCTGTACAGAGTAATATGCGCAGCGGGTATAACAGGAGTGCTGAGTCGGTCCGGCCTGGCGCTGACGGCATTCAGCTCATTGATTAGACTTTGGGGAAGTTACAGAATTTCACTTCTTTTGAATTATATTTCATTTCACCTAAGCAAACATTTTCCACGGTTCAATAGATCTACAAAGTAAGCGATTTCAGTATCTTATCAGCAGATTAGCAGCTTCATTATTTCAGAGCAGAAACTAGAAGAAAAGTTGTAATGTGCTGAGCTCTACTCTGAGTACAATGTGGTACAGGAACACTCCAATTTCACACGTCCCCCTAGACATGGACATGCTGATGCAATGCACATTTATTAGGAGGTACAAAAATAGGTCACACGGAAACATTTAACCTTTGTGATGCCAGTGATCAGCCGTACTTGGACGTTCCAGCATGACAACGATCCAAAATACAAGGCCAAGTCTACCTGTCATTGGCTACAGTAGAACAAAGTGTAAGTTCTGGAGTGGCCATCTCAGCTTTACCATCTGAGAAAATAAAGAACCTCATCCACAACTACCACAAAAGACTTCAAGCTGTCATTGATGTTAGAGGGGGGCAATACACGGTATTAAGAAATGGGGTATGTAAACTTTTGATCAGGGTCATTTGGATGTTTTGAGTTTTATGATTTAAAAAAAAAGAGAAAACACAGTAGTTTGACAATAAATGGCTTCACCCAACCACTAATCATGAGTGGAGAAAAAGTTTTGGTGTTATTCATATTTTCTGAAAAAAGGCCAAGAAAGCAACAATTCTGCTGGGATATGTAAACTTTTGAGCACAACTTTATGTCCATAAGTACAGTTTTTGGAGGTTAAACGTAGAAATAAAAATGTGAAAAATCTGTGTGTCCAACAACCACCACGAACCATAGGTAAGCTATCGTGATCAGAGGAAAGCCAAGATACGAAGGAAACCCTGTGATATTTGCTTCTTGTACTTACGTGCCAAAAGCCAGCTGTCCTTCTCCAGTTTCATTCTCTGCAGGACTCGAGCTACGTGCTCAGACTGCTTCTTCTCCTCCTCCACCAGCTTATCTTGGAGAGCTGTGCATCTTTCTTTCTCCTTTTTCTTTTTGTTTGGTGGCTACAAAAACAAAGTATAAAAATCACAACAGTAAAGACTATAGCAAAATAGAGAATTTTTTTTATACCAACCCAAATCCCCCTTAGACAACTGTATCTATACATCTAATCTGTACCTCTAGATCTAATCTGATTCTGAAAAAAGGGTGAGAAGGAGCAATAGCGTCCAATTTACCATTTCAAGATTGTCGTCTATGGCTTTCATTTGTATCCTCAACTTGTTGATTTCTCTGTTGTAGCTTGATGTGGGAACAGCGAGGTCATACATTGTCAAGGACCAAAACGTGGCGTAGAACTGGGGGCTGATGTCCTCCCATACTTTAGGAGGGTGCAAGGAAACGACTGCTTCGTGGACAGGAGCCATGACGACTTCACATGATGAAATGTACTTGTGCACCTTATGCTGCTGTTTGTTTCCCTTCTCCGTCTTCTTTAGCTCGTCGTACTTGGACTGAAGGTTAAAAATAAAGAAAAAAAAAATTCACCCTTTCTAAAAATCCTATTAAATAATAGTCACAGGCCTACAAGAAAAGAAGCTCAATATAACAGGTTCCCCTTGGGTTTGCGAGATATTCAAAGCATGTCTGCCTCTCGTCTGTTCCTGATCTAGGCAGTTTCATCATTAAAGGGCTTGACAGTTCGGACCAGCAGTATGCACTCAGTCGGGCAGAGCAAAGTGAGCCTACACGGCCGGCGATGGTACTGCGCAGGAGCGAGACTTCGTTCAGCTACGTGGATGACGCAGGACACATCATCCCCATCAATCAGAGCTGAAAGACGGTTTTTACTAGCAGAGAGGAGGGCACCCATTGGACCGGACCAGCCTCTTAAATACAGCGAGGGATCAAATGGTATTTTTGAGGAGTAAAGTGGAAGGGGGGAGTAAGGAGGCAATGTAATTATTTGTGAAATGCATCAAAAACTAAAAAAACTGGCGACAGGTTACCTTTAAAGAAAAACTAACAGGAAAATCTATGCACACAAAAAGTGACTTATTGCAGCATAGTGAATATTGGCGTTTGCAGAGCCGTACACATGATCTCTTAGTGATCAGGCAGAGGCAGACGAGCTGGGAATTACAAGTACAATAGGCCACAGTCACTCCTACAGGGCTGCAGTCTCTAAGGAGCTGATCTGTGGGTACATGGGTACGTCATAGTTAATTGGTAATACATTCTTTTTGCAGATCATTACTTACTGAAATGTGGTGTGCATACATTGGCCTGGATAGGAAGAACGCAGCATCGTGAGGCGTGTGATACTCGTTGCATAGGACATCTATGGAAGGAACGCGTTTCACGTAATCGTCTGTGCTCAGATTGGATGCCAGAAATCCACCAAACTGAACCAGTGTGTCGTGGCACTGCAAAAAGGAAAGGCAGAAAACATTTCTGCTACCGCAACCATACACATATGCAGCATGGCGTACAGGGACTAGTTCACACTATGTAGAAAGATCTGACCTGATCATAGAGCTTCCCCACCAGCTTTAAATGTTTCTCTCCCCCTTCATGGAAAATCACTCCGTTCCTCTGCTGAGCCATTAACAGGCACAATGGAAGAGCCAGGTCGTGATCCAGCAAAGCATCTTTTAACCTCTGAGAAGATTTCTTTGTATTTCTAATTTGTCCGAAATAACCACCCTAGGAAAAAAGAATACAAAGAAAGGAGAAAAATTAAGCTGATTAAAACTAATTACAAAGAAATGATCCGACTGCACTAAAGGAAAAACCCAATTTACAGAATATAATGTGTTAGTAATAATGTTAGCTGCACTTTCCCGGAATGACACTTCGTTATATTACTGCGTTAGATAGTTTAGCCGCCTCTTCCAATCTGACTAACATTTCGGCACTTGTACCTATAAGCGTTGAATTCTGCATTTATCTACTTACAATGTCCCTTCTCCTTATGGTACACATGTGGTCAAAATTGTTGGTACCTCTCGTTTAATGACAGAAAAACCCACAATGGTGACAGAAATAACTTAAATCTGACAAAAGTAATAATAAAAAATCTATGAAAATGAACAAATGAAAGTGTAATGTTGCTTTTCAGCCATGCTTCCATAGAGATTTAAAAAAAATAAAACTCATGAAATAGGCCTGGACAGAAATGATGGTACCCTTAACTTAATATTTTGTTGCACAACCTTTTGAGGCAATCACTATAATCAAACGATTCCTGTAACTGTCAATGAGACTTCTGCACCTCTCCACAGGTATTTTGGCCCACTCCTCAAAAGCAAACTGCTCCAGGTGTCTCGTGTTTGAAGGTTGCCTTTTCTACACGGCATGTTTCAGCTCTTTCCGAAGATGCTCAATAGGATTTAGATCAGGGCTCATAGAAGGCCACTTCAGAATAGTCCAATGTTATCCTGTTAGCCATTCTTGGGTGTTTTTAGCTGTGTGTTTTGTGTGTTGCAAGTCCCATGACCTGCGACTGAGACCAAGCTTTCTGACACTGGGCAGCACATTTCTCTCTAGAATCCCTAGATAGATCTTGAGATTTCATTGTACCCTGCATAGATTCTAGAGAAGAATAAGCACGTCACTCCTTGTAGTAACAGTGGTGCTCAGATATGGGATGCCAATTCCCTTATCATATAAGAAAAATTGATCCGGCACTCAAAGAGATATGCTCAAAAAATATATTTATTGAATAATCCAACATATAATCTGCACAGATTCTAGACACGCTGTGCGAAATGCAGCAAAGCAGCCCCAGAACATAACAGAGCCTCCTCCATGTTTCACAGTAGGGACAGTGTTCTTTTCTTGATATGCTTCATTTTTCTGTCTGTGAACATAGAGCTGATGTGCCTTGCCAAAAAGTTCCATTTTGTCTCATCTGTCCGTAGGACATTCTCCCAGAAGCTTTGTGGATTGTCAACATGTAGTTTGGTAAATTCCAGTCTGGCTTTTTTATGATTTTTTTTCAACAATGGTGTCCTCCTTTGTCGTCTCCCATGAAGTACATTTTGGCTCATACAACGACGGATGGGGCGATCTGACACTGATGTTCCTTGAGCTTGAAGTTCACCTTTAATCTGTTTAGAAGTTTTTCTGGGCTCTTTTGTTACAATTCGTATTATCCGTCTCTTTGATTTGTCATCACTTTTCCTCCTGCGGCCACGTCCAGGGAGGTTGGCTACAGTCCCATGGAGCTTAAATTTCTGAATAATATGTGCAGCTGTAATCACAGGAACATCAAGCTGCTTGGAGATGGTCTTATAACTTTTACCTTTAACATGTTTGTTTATAATTTTCTTTCTAATCTCCTGAGACAACTCTTTCCTTTGCTTCCTCTGGTCCATGTTGAGTGTGATACATATGTTGAGTGTGATACACTGTCATGGGTGTATCGCCACAAGGATCGTCGCGATTACACACTCTGACTTCTTACAGCTGAGTTGCTGTTTCTTTGTGTTTGGTAATGAGGGAGTTAATTTTACCTAGCTCTTTGCTAAGACTAGGTCCAGCCTCGCCCGGCTGCTTTTGATTATGTTCTAATTAGATTCCTTCATATACCTGCCAGTCTGCTTGTTAGATGCCGGTGAAAGCCTTTATGTAGTCCAGCAGACTGGATCGGTTCTGAGAATACTTAAGCTAAGAGCTCCTTAGTTGTTTTTACTCTTATAGCTTATAGTTTATCTCTGAGACCTTAGTTGTTCCTACTGTGTGTGAGTGTTGTATGTAAGACTTTATTTACTTTATTTCTTGTCTTTCTTGTATGTCTTTCTGTTCATTAACCGTTACCTGTTCATTCCCTTTGGTGGTAATCAGGGTCCTTCTTAGGACTAGATTACAGTTGGCAGGGATTGATAGGAGACAGGGTTTACGCTGGTGGCCTGGACCTCTGTACCTTTAACAGTACCTCCAGGTAGAGGGATTAGTTAGGACCCCAGTTTAGGGTCAGCATAGACCCCGGTCACCCTCTAGCCGGAGACAGCGTATAACGGATTCCGTATTGACCCACTGGACTTTCTGTCAGGTAATTCTATGTTATCATATATCTATGCGCATGTTATATTGTATGTTGCCCTTTTGATATAGATTACTGTCATCACATATATATATATCTGCTATACAGCGTGACATACACACCATGTCCCCAAACAGCACAGTGAGTATCTGGAGCCCTCTATAAAGGCGCCCACTCACTGATTCCAAAATTGTAGACACCTGTGATGCTAACTAATGGACACGCCGTGATTTAACATGTCCCTTTTGTCACATTATTTTCAGGGGTACCATCATTTCTGTCCAAGCCTATTTCATGAGTTTAATTTTTTTTAAATTCACTGTAAGCATGGTTGAAAAGCAATGTCTGACTTTCATTTGTTCATTTTCATAGATTTTTGATTTATTATTACTTTTGTCAGATTCAAGTTATTTCTGTCACCATTGTGGGTTTTTCTGTCATTAAATGAGGGGTACCAACAATTTTGACCACGTGTGTATATCAGGGAGACGACATGGGATTTCAAGACCAGAGTCAGCCATCACCAATACACCGTAAGGACCAAGAGGTGGCCTGATACACAAGTCTCCAATCATTTTGTTGAGTGTGAACACAAAAAAGAGAAACAACTTTAGGATTTAGGACCATCGACCATGTTCCCCTTCAGAGAAGAGGACATGGGGTTCGGCTTTTGAAATGAATAGAAATTGAACGGATCTATAAATTAATTAAAAACTTTGAAACCAAATGGAATAAATGTAGAATTCAAAAGGAATTCAATCATAGAAAAGTTGCTTTCCCTCTTCCCGAGATACTCATGTAGGCAGTATAGTTGTTTTTTTGTGGAATTTTCTATAATTTTCACATATAATTTTTATTTTCACAAACTGATCACGGGACACAACTAAAAGGGAAGTGACTCACAAATCAGTCACCTATGTGGAATTTGTTTTTTTGTAAGACCCTAGATATCGACAGCTGGATCTTTTTTTCTTGTTAAATGCATATGGTTTTATAATAAATCATATTTTCTATAAAATTGGATTCTATCCCAGGTCAGTCACAATATGTAACTGAGCCCAATATTATTTACCATATAAGGACACGGACACTCCCCTAGATTAATATTTATCACAATACTAATAACTATTTATCATAACGACCTCATATTTATTTAGAGGCGATTTTATAGCACCAATAGTAAATATGGTGCCACGTTCTCAAATAGCGGTTGAAATTTAATTAGTCACAATGCGTGAGAGCCTTATCCGCCCCCTCAGCGGGATGACCAGAGACCGCGTAGGCAAGCGTAGTCAAAAACTAGGCACACCGTCGTAGACGCATCATCAGTGTTGATAAATGTAGAGTAATGCACCTAGGACAGAGTAATCCTAACACTGCATATACATTAACCCCTTCCCGACCCATGACGCCGACGTCGGCGTCATGAAAACCTGTGCCATCCCGACCCATGACGCCGACGTAGGCGTCATGCTATAAATCATGTTACTGCGGGTCGGGGGTCCGGGGTCACTGAAAGGTCACCCGACCCGCAGTAACAGGACCCTTACTGAATCACCACAGGGGGGTTGGCTTAACCCCCACGTGGCCACGATCGCTCTGATTGGCTGTTAAAAGTGAAACTGCCAATCAGAGCGATTTGTAATATTTCACCAATGAAACTGATGAAATATTACAATCCAGCCATGGCCGATGCTGCAATAGCATCTGCCATGGCTGGAGACCGCGATCAGACCCCCCCACACCATGTCACGGCGGTGATCGGCCGCCGCCATCGAAAGATGGCAGCGATCAGTCACCGCCGTCGCTGTCTGCTCCCCTGCTCCTGCGATCACCCCCCCTCACCTTCCGATCTCCCCCCCTCACCTTCCGACGTCCCCTACTCACCTCTCCCGGTCCACCGATGTCCCTGGATCCGTCCCGGCGGCTGCTTCATGGGCGCCGCCATCTTGGAAAATGGCGGGCGCATGCGCAGTGCGCCCTCCATTGTAAAAAAAATTATTTTGATCACTGTGATAAACTGTCACAGTGATCAAAATAAAAAAAAAAAGTAAATGAACCCCCCCATCATAGGTAGGGACAAATAATAAAAAAAAGAATTTTTTTTTTTTCCTAGCGGATTTTGCTGCTGATCCGCAGCTGATTTTGCTGCGGATCCGCGGCGGATATCGCAGCTGATCCGCGGCGGATTTCGCGGCGGATCCGCGGCTGATTTCGCTGCTGATCCGCGGCTGATTTCGCTGCTGATCCGCGGCGGATTTCGCTGCTGATCCGCGGCGGATTTCGCTGCTGATCCGCGGCGGATTCGCTGCTGATCCGCGGCTGATTTCGCTGCTGATCTTCGGCGGATTTCGCTGCGGATCCGCGGCGGATTTCGCTGCGGATCCGCGGCTGATTTCGCTGCGGATCCACGGCTGATTTCGCTGCTGATCCGCGGCGGATTTCGCTGCTGATCCGCAACTGATTTTGCTGCTGATTCGCGGCGGATCCGCGGCGGATTTCGCTGCTGATCCGCGGCGGATTTCGCTGCTCATCCGCGGCGGATTTCACTGCTGATCCGTGGCGGATTTCGCTGCGGATCCGCTACTGATTTCGCTGCGGATCCGCGACTGATTTCGCTGCGGATCCGCGACTGATTTCGCTGCGGATCCGCGACTGATTTCGCTGCGGATCCGCGACTGATTTCGCTGCGGATCCGCGACTGATTTCGCTGCGGATCCGCGACTGATTTCGCTGCGGATCCGCGACTGATTTCGCTGCGGATCCACGGCTGATTTCGCTGCTGATCCGCGGCTGATTTCGCTGCTGATCCGCAACTGATTTTGCTGCTGATTCGCGGCTGATTTCGCTGCTAATCCGCGGCTGATTTCGCTGCTGATCCGCGACTGATTTCGCTGCTGATCCGCGGCTGATTTCGCTGCTGATCCGCGGCTGATTTCGCTCCTGATCCGCGGCTGATTTCGCTGCTGATCCGCGGCTGATTTCGCTGCTGATCCGCGGCGGATTTCGCTGCTGATCCCCTGCGGATTCGATGCTGATCCGCGGCGGATTTCGCCGCTGATCCGCGGCGGATTTCGCCGCTGATCCACGGCTGATTTCGCCGCTGATCCGCGGCGGATTTTGCTGCTGATCCGCGGCGGATTTTGCTGTTGATCCGCGGCGGATTTTGCTGCTGATCCGCGGCTGATTATCTGCTGATTCATCTGCGCTAGCGGGTATAGCATAACGCGATCACGTTATGCTATACCGTTACCAGCCGGTCAATGCTACGTGTTGAACGGGCTGGTAAAACGCAATATGAACCCAGCCTTAGGGTTAGAACTAGGGTTAGGGTTAGCATTAGGGTTAAGGTTAGAATTACGGTTAGGGTTGGAATTTGAGTTAGGGTTGGAATTAGGGTTAGGGTTGGAATTAGGGTTAGGCTTGTAGTTAGGTTTATGGTTAGAGTTGGGATTAGGGTTAGGGGTGTGTTGGGGTTAGGGTTATGATTAGGGTTTGTATTAGGGTTAGGTGTGTGTAGGGGTTAGGGTTGGGGTTAGGGGTGTGTTGGGGTTAGTGTTGGAGTTAGAATTGAGGGGTTTCCACTATTTAGGCACATCAGGGGGTCTCCATACGCGACATGGCGCCACCATTGATTCCTGCAAATTTTGCGTTCAAAAAGTCAAACAGTGCTCCCTTTATTCCAAGCCCCGACGTATGCCCAAACAGTGGTTTATCCCCACATATGAGGTATCAGCGTACTCGGGAAAAATTGCACAACAACTTTGGGGGTTCTAATTTCTCCTGTTAACATTGGGAAAAAAAATTGGGGACTAAAAATTATTTTTGTGGAAAAAAAATGATTTTATATTTTCACGGCTCTGCGTTATAAACTTCTGTGAAGGACTTGGAGATTCAAAGTGCTTATCACACATCTATAGGAGTTCCTTGGGGGATCTAGTTTCCAAAATGGGGTCACTTGTGGGGAGTTTCTACTGTTTAGGCACATCAGGGACTCTGCAAACGTAACATGACGCCCGAAGACCATTCCATCAAGTGGGCATTTCAAAACGTCACTACTTCCCTTCCGAGCCCCGACGTGTGCCCATACAGTAGTTTTCTCCCACATATGGGATATCAGCATACTCAGGACAAATTGGACAACAACTTTTGGGGTCTAATTTCTCATGTTACCCTTGGGAAAATAAAAAAATTGGGGACTAAAAGATCCTGATTGTGGAAAAAATATGATTTTTTTATTTTCATGCCCGGGCGTTATAAACTTCTGTGTAGCCCTTGGGGGTTCAAAGTGCTCACCACACATCTAGATAAGTTCTTTGCGGGGTCTAGTTTCCTAAATGGGGTCACTTGTGGGGAGTTTCTACTGTTTAGGCACATCAGGGGCTCTGCAAACGTAACAAGATGCCCGCAGACCATTCCATCAAGTCGGCATTTCAAAGCGTCACCACATCCCTTCCGAGCCCTGACGTGTGCCCAAACAGTGGTTCCCCCCCACATATGGGGTACTAGCGTACTCAGGACAAACTGGACAACAACTTTTGGGGTCCAATTTCTCCTGTAACCATTGTGAAAATAAAAAATAGTGGGCTAAAAAATCATTTTTTGAGAAAAAAAATGATTTTTTATTTTCACGGCTCTGCGTTATAAACTTCTGTGAAGCACCTGGGGGTTCAAAGTTCTCACTATGCATCTAGATAAGTTCCTTAGGGCGTATAGTTTCCAAAATGGGGTCACTTGTGGGGGAGCTCCAATGTTTAGGCACACAGGGACTCTCCAAATGCGACATGGCAATCGCTAAATATTCCAGCATATTTTCCATTCAAAAAGTCAAATGGCGCTCCTTCCCTTCTGAGCCCTGCCGTGCGCCCAAACAGTGGTTTATGACCACATATGAGGTATCTATGTACTCAGGAGAAATTGCCCAACAAATTTTAGGATCCAATTTATACTGTTGCCCATGTGAAAATGAAAAAAATTGAGGCTAAAAGAAAATTTTTGTGAAAAAAAAGTACTTTCTTTTTTTTACGGATCAATTTGTGAAGCACCTGGAGGTTCAAAGTGCTCACTATGCATCTAGATAAGTTCCTTAGGGGGTCTAGTTTCCAAAATGGGTCACTTGTGGGGGAGCTCCAATGTTTAGGCACACAGGGACTCTCCAAATGCGACATGGCAACCGCTAAATATTCCAGCATATTTTCCATTCAAAAAGTCAAATGGCGCTCCTTCCCTTCTGAGCCCTGCCGTGCGCCCAACAGTGGTTTATGACCACATATGAGGTATCTGTGTACTCAGGAGAAATTGCCCAACAAATTTTAGGATCCAATTTATACTGTTGCCCATGTGAAAATGAAAAAAACTGAGGCTAAAAGAAAATTTTTGTGATTAAAAAGTACTTTCTTTTTTTTACGGATCAATTTGTGAAGCACCTGGGGGTTCAAAGTGCTCACTATGCATCTAGATAAGTTCCTTAGGGGTCTAGTTTCCAAAATGGGGTCACTTGTGGGGGAGCTCCAATGTTTAGGCACACAGGGACTCTCCAAATGCGACATGGCAACCGCTAAATATTCCAGCATATTTTCCATTCAAAAAGTCAAATGGCGCTCCTTCCCTTCTGAGCCCTGCCGTGCACCCAAACAGTGGTTTATGACCACATATGAGGTATCTGTGTACTCAGGAGAAATTGCCCAACAAATTTTAGGATCCAATTTATACTGTTGCCCATGTGAAAATGAAAAAAACTGAGGCTAAAAGAAAATTTTTGTGAAAAAAAAGTAATTTCTTTTTTTTACAGATCAATTTGTGAAGCACCTTGGGGTTCAAAGTGATCACTATGCATCTAGATAAGTTACTTAGGAGGTCTAGTTTCCAAAATGGGGTCACTTGTGGGGGAGCTCCAATGTTTAGGCACACAGGGACTCTCCAAATGTGACATGGCAACCGCTAAATATTCCAGCATATTTTCTATTCAAAAAGTCAAATGGCGCTCCTTCCCTTCTGAGCCCTGCTGTGCGCCCATACAGTGGTTTATGACCACATATGAGGTATCTGTGTACTCAGGAGAAATTGCCCAACAAATTTTAGGATCCATTTTATCCTGATGCCCATGTAAAAATGAAAAAATTGATGCTAAAAGAAAATTTTTGTTGGAAAAATTTAAATGTCCATTTTTTCCTTCCACGTTGCTTTAGTTCCTGTGAAGCACCTGAAGGGTTAATAATCTTCTTGAATGTAGTTTTGAGTAGCTTGAGGGGTGCAGTTTTTATAAAGGTGTCACTTTTGGGTATTTTCTGCCATATAGACCCCTCAAAGTGACTTCAAATGTGAGGTGGTCCCTAAAAAAAATGGTTTTGTAAATTTTGATGTAAAAAGGAGAAATCGCTGGTCAACTTTTAACCCTTATAACTTCCTAACAAAAAAAATGTTGTTCCCAAAATTGTGCTGATGTAAAGTAGACATGTGGGAAATGTTATTTATTAACTATTTTGTGCCACATAACTCTCTGGTTTAACAGAATAAAAATTAAAAATTTGAAAATTACAAAATTTTCAGAATTTTCGCCAAATTTCCATTTTTTTCACAAATAAACGCAAAAATTATCGACCTTAATTTACCACTAACATGAAGCCCAATATGTCACGAAAAAACAATCTCAGAATCGCTAGGATCCGTTGAAGCGTTCGAGTTATTACCTCATAAAGGGACACTGGTCAGAATTGCAAAAAATGGCAAGGTCTTTAAGGTCAAAATAGGCTGGGTCATGAAGGGTTAAATGGAAGTATACTTGGGACTACAGAACAGGAGAAGGACTTGGGTATTCTGTTTACAAGTAAGCCGAGCAGCAGAACTCAATATCAGGCAGCAGCCGCAAAAGCAGACAAGATTTTAGGGTGTATAAAAAAAGAAAATCCTGCGATTATAAATCACTGGTGAGGCCACATCTAAAATATGGGATCCAGTTTTGGGCTCCGTATGTTAAAGAGGATATTCAGAAGTTAGAGTCAGTTCAAAGGTGGGTAACTAGATTATTACAAGGGAAGGAAGGCCGCTCACATGATGAAAGGTTGGTAAAGTTGGGCTTTTTTAGCTTGTAAAAGAGATCTCCTCTCACGTCTTTTTTTTTCTATGTATAAATATATGTGTGGTCAAGTCAAAGGACTGGTGTATGACATATTCCTTCTAATAACCAGACTAAGGTCCAGGGGGCAGTCATTACAGGTGGAAGAAAAGTGACTCCAGCAGGAAAGGGTTCTTTACAGTTAGAGCAGTCAGAATGTGGAATGCCGACCACAAGAGGTAGTAATGGCGGACACTATAACAGCTTTTAAAAAAAGGGCTGGATGATTTCCTGAATACACATAACATTGTGGGTTATAGATAATTTAGTGACAAAATGTATAATTGATGGAGGAAGGTTGAACTTGATAGACCTAGGTCTTTTTTCAACCTCTGTAACTATGTCCCCTCATTTGATGGGTCATTGCTGTACATAAGGACAAGTTGTTTTGATATAATGGGTTGTGTTTTATTACTGGGCGCGTCATTCATAGGATTATGCTCGCACATCTACAGTTTTATGAAAAAGTTTGGGCACCCCTATTAATCTTAATGTTTTATAAAATTGGTGTTTTTGCAACAGCTATTTCAGTTTGATATATCTAATAACTATTGGACACGGTAATGTTTCTGCCTTGAAATGAGGTTTATTGTACTAGCAGAACATGTGCAATCTGCATTCAAACAAAATTTGACAGGTGCATAAGTATGGGCACCCTTATCATTTTCTTGTTTTAAATACTCCTACCTACTTTTTACTGACTTACTAAAGCACTTTTTTTGGTTTTGTAACCTCATTGAACTTTGAATTTCATAGCCAGGTGTATGCAATCATGAGAAAAGCTACTTAAAGTGGCCACTTGCAAGTTGATCTCCTGCTTGAATCTCCTCTGAAGAGTGGCATCATGGGCTCCTCAAAACAACTGTCAAATAATCTGAAAACAAAGATTATTCAACATAGTTGTTCAGGGGAAGGAAACAAAAAGCTGTCTCAGAGATTTAACCTGTCAGTTTCCACTGTGAGAAACATAGTAAGGAAATGGAAGAACACAGGGACAGTTCTTGTTAAGGCCAGAAGTGGCAGGCCAACAAAAACATCAGAAAGGCAGAGAAGAAGAATGGTGAAATCAATCAAGGACAATCCTCAGACCACCTCCAGAGAGCTGCAGCATCAACTTGCTGCAGATGGTGTCACTGTGCATCGGTCAACTATACAACGCACTTTGCACAAGGAGAAGCTGTATGGGAGAGTGATGCGAAAGAAGCCGTTTCTGCAAGCACGCCACAAACAGAGTCGGCTGAGATATGCAGAAGCACATTTGGAGAAGCCAATTTCTTTTTGGAGGAAGGTCCTGTGGACTGATGAAACCAAGATTGAGTTGTTTGGTCATACAAAAAGGCGTTATGCATGGCGTAAAAAAAGACACAGCATTCCAAGAAAAACACTTGCTACCCACAGTAAAATTTGGTGGAGGTTCCATCATGCTTTGGGGCTGTGTGGCCAATGCCGTCACCGGGAATCTTGTTAAAGTTGAGGGACGCATGGATTCCACTCAGTATCAGCAGATTCTCGACAATAATGTTCAAGAATCAGTGACAAAGACGGATTTTGGTAAGAAATTACCTGTAAAATCCTTTTCAGCGAAGGAAGGAAAGGAGACACACTAGTCATAACTAGTAGGCGGAGCCCAGATGGAATAGACACCTCAGATTAAAAAAGAGTGTTGACCGGCCCCTCCAGCTCGGGCTCCTCCTACTCAGCTCTCCAGTTGTACACAAGCTTAAGGAAGAGCAATATCACCAGCGGAAGCAACATAACCCCTTCTGAAGGACTTTAGAGACAAAAAACACAAGAGTACAGGTTATGCATGCATTTAGGTAAAAAAAACACACAGTTCCAGGTACTACTCACTGGACCTGACCACTGCAATGAGCTGGCGATGCTGGAACAGAGCCGTAGCGCGTCGACCTCGACCCAGATAACTGCTATCAGAGAAGGGTCACGCCGCATCTGTAATACAACAACACACTTCTGCCAAGGGAGGGAGCTGTGTCTCCTTTCCTTCCTTCGCTGAAAAGGATTTTACAGGTAAGTTCTTACCAAAATCCGTCTTTCAGCAGCAGAACGGAAGGAAAGGAGACACACTAGTCATAACTAGTGGGACGTCCCAAAGCAGTCCAAAAATATAGGGTGGGAAAAAAACCAGAAACGGCAGAACCCAACAACCTAAGAAAACTGCGCAACTAGCGCTAAAAAACAGGTTAAAGGAAACTTTAAACTACCGCCGCCTGTAGGACTCTACGTCCCAAGGCTGCATCAGCGGAAGCACTAACGTCCACCTTATAAAATTTCGTAAAAGTGTGGACAGAGCGCCAGGTAGCCGCCCTGCAGAGCTGAGCTGCCGAGGCCCCTTGATGGAAGGCCCATGACGAGCCCACAGCCCTCGTGGAGTGAGCTCGAACCTTAATCGGGCAAGGTTCGCCTTTAAGTCGGTACGCTTCCAAAATGGCCGACCGAATCCAACGAGCTATAGAGTCCTTGGAAGCTCGTTGACCACGTCGACGACCTGCTGGAATCACAAACAGAGAGTCCGACTTCCGAAAACCTTGAGTAACAGTCAAATAAAACTTCAAAGCCCGCACCAAATCCAATGCGTGCAAGGCCCGTTCCTTCGCATTCCTTGGACTCGGACAAAGAGAAGGCAACACAATATCCTGGTTAACATGAAATTGCGACACCACCTTAGGTAGGTAGTCGCTCCGTGTGCGTAGCACTACACGATCCGGGTGAAACTCCAGGAAGGGAGGCGAGCAAGAAAGAGCCGCCAACTCAGAAACCCTTCTCAAAGAAGTGACCGCTACTAGGAAGGCAACCTTCCAAGAGAGCAAAGAAAGACTAACAGAGTCCATAGGCTCAAAAGGCCCGTGTTGAAGAGCCTCCAAAACAAGATTGAGACGCCAAGGAGACACAGGCGCCCTACGCGGTGGAAACTGGCGAGTTACTCCGCGAAAAAAGGAACGCACGTCCTACGCGAGGAGATAGCCTTTCGGAACAGCAAGGACAGAGCAGAAACCTGACCCCTCAGGGTGCTAACTGCCAAACTTTTGTCCAGTCCAAATTGCAGGAAAGCCAACAAATTGGGAATGGAAAAAATCCTCGGATTCCTTGAGGAACCCGAACACCACGAAAAGAAGGCTTCCCAAGTCTTGTGGTAAATTCTAGTAGTAGCCGGACCTCTGGCCGCTCGTAAAGTGGCAATGACTTCGGCTGAAAAACCTCGACGGGTCAATATTTCGGTCTCAAGAGCCACGCCGTCAAACGCAGAGACTTCAGGTCCGGATGACGAACGGGCCCTTGGGTTAGCAGGTCCGGGCGAAGAGGAAGTGGAACTGGCGGTGCCGCCAGGAGTGACACCAGAGTCGAGAACCACGTTCTCCTTGGCCAATCTGGGGCTATCACTATAGCCGAGATTCTCTCCAGTCTGATCCGACGGAGAACCAGAGGCAGTAAGGATATCGGCGGAAACACATAGATCAGCTCGAATTGGTCCAACGGAGCCACCAGAGCATCCACCGCCACAGCCTTCGGATCCTTGTACCTGGACATGAATGTCGGCAACTTGGCATTGAACCTGGATGCCATCAGATCCACTTGGGGAGTTCCCCAACGGGAGCACAGCAGTGCAAAAATCTCCGGATGAAGACTCCATTCTCCGGGATCCATCTTCTCGCGACTTAGAAAGTCCGCCGTGATATTCTGAACTCCTGGAATGTGGATCGCAGAGATAGCTGGCACTCTGGTCTCTGCCCATATCAGGATCCGAGATACCTCCACCATGAGTCTGGAACTCCTTGTCCCGCCTTGGTGATTGATATTGCGACCGCCGTCGCATTGTCTGTCTGCACTCGGACAGGCAGACCGCTTAAAGGGACCGTCCAGTGTTGGAGGCAAAGGAAAATCGCCCTCAATTCGAGGATGTTGATCGGCAAAACAGACTCTTCCGACGACCATACTCCCTGAGTCCAGAGATCGTTCCAAACACCCCCCCAGCCTGTCAGGCTGGCATCGGTGGTTATGACAGACCACTTTGGAGGAAGGAAAGACTTCCCCAGGGATAACTCTTTCGGACGGATCCACCATCCTAGAGACTCTCGTACTTTGTGAGAGATGATAACACTGCAATCCAGTGAGGTCTGCGACCGATCCCAGTGGTTCAGAATGAACTTTTCGAGAGCCCTGGAATGAAATTGGGCAAACGGAAGTGCTTCCATTGAAGCCACCATCAACCCCAGAAGGCGCATACATCTCCGAAGGGACATTGTCTTTGAAGACTTCATCACCCGTACATGCCGAAGGAGACATGCTTGCTTGTCTGGAGGCAGGGACACCACTGCTCGTACCGTGTCGAAATGCATCCCCAAAAACAGGATTGATTGTGACGGTTCCAGAGACGACTTCTCCCAATTGACCAGCCACCCGAAGTCCTCCAGGAGCTGAAGTGATAGGTCGCGAGCCGTCACCGCCTCCTCCTTTGAGGGCGCCACAATCAAAAGGTCGTCCAGATAAGGAAGGATCGTGACTCCCTGTCTTCGTAGAATCGCCATGAGCGGCGCCAGAATTTTTGTAAAAACTCTGGGCGCTGAGGCCAAACCGAAAGGCAGGGCCACAAATTGGTAATGATCTTTCCCTATGGCAAAACGAAGGTAACGTTGGTGAGCCCTTCCGATTGGAACGTGTATATAGGCGTCGCGAATGTCGATTGACATCAAAAAGTCGTTCTGCGACAAGGCTGCCACCACGGAACGAAGAGATTCCATGCGAAACTTTCGGGTGTGGACATGCCGATTCAATCTTTTGAGATCCAGGATGGGGCGAAACTTGTCCTCCTTTTTGGGGACCACAAAAAGATTGGAATAAAATCCTCTTCCCCTGTCCTCTGGTGGAACCGGTACCACCACACCCTTCTGCAGAAGAAATTTGACTTCTTGCAGTAAAGCGGCACATAGCTCGGGCTCTGACGGGATGCGAGATTGGCAATAACCGTTCGGGGGTCGGGAAGAAAACTCTATGAAATAGCCTGCCGACACAACCCGCGTCACCCAGGAGTCTGGGACACAGGAAACCCAGGTCAATTTGAATTGGAGCAGGCGACCCCCCACTCGAGAGCCCTCGAGCGGGACCCTGGGGTCAATCCGCCTTAGCGGGCTTTTTGTCAGATTCCCTCTTGTCATGACGGAAACTTTGTTTCCAGGGAGTGCGGGATTTCTGAGTGGTCTTTTTTCCCGAAAAAGAGGGACGACCCGACCCCCAAGAGGGCTGACCGAATCGTCCCCTGGACCGAAAGGACCGTCGACCATTACTGGCACCAGGTCTGCCAGGCGTAGAAGTCACAGTTCTTCGCTGTGGTAAAGCTGCTTCTTTTGCCTTTGCTTTGGCAATCAGCTCCGTGAGGTCAGATCCAAATAGCTGACCGCCCTTGTAAGCTAAAGATAGCAAACCTTGCTTGGAAACCGCATCACCGGTCCACTGTCTAAGCCACAGAGCTCTCCTGACTGAGACCGCCGAGGATTGTGTCCTGAATAGCAGTGACACAGTATCCAGGTTTGCATCATGACCATATTGGAATGCACTTTCTAACAATTCGAACAGTTCGTCGACCTCAGGTACTTGAGGTTCACATTTCCTCCGCAAACGGTCCAACCAGACCAGGGAAGCTTTATAAGCACACATGGAGCCTAGCACTGCTCTGAAACCATGATCGCGGCCTCGTAAATGGATTTTGCCGCCGACTCCGCTTTTCTGTCCAGTGGGTCTTGTAGACTCGCCTTCCCTTTAATAGGAAGTAAAGAAGATTTGCTAAGCTGAGATAAAGGGACATCCACTTCAGGAGAAGGAATCCAATTGTCAATCGATTCCGTAGTACACGGATACAGTGACTCAAATAGACGTGTCCCCTGAAAACGTTTGTCTGGACACAGACGCTCCTTCTCCACTGCTTGATTAAACTCACTCAGGGATGGCAAAGTCGAAAGTGACTTATGCGACTCCTGAAACATCCGGGCCGACTTACCAGGGCGAGTAGTTACTTCCTCCTGTAACTGTTAACGCCTCTCTCATAGCTTCAATTAAAGCTTCTACACGGCCCGAAAAAGAGGCAGAGTGCCTTTGCCGATCTTCTTTATCCGAATCGGATATTCCCCCTGAACTTAAAGGGGAACCCTCCATATCAGAACTCTGAGTCGCTATATGTGGAAGAAGTCACCGGCCTGTGTCGCTTCCTGCCATGAGGGGGTTTGGCTGACACCCAATAACCTATAAGGTTAGATAGGCTATCAATCGAACGAGTGAGAGCCTCCATCTTTACATCACTGGGTCCTCCGACCGCTGCGCTTGACGCGGTCGATGTCTGTGTGTCAGATACACGAGACCGATCTTGTAGCGGAGTCGGGACATGGTCCGCACTTTGATTCTGATCTGACATGTCTTACCCAGTACAATGGCAGGTTAAACCTGACAGTAACAAGAAACAGTGTGGTTTCTAGAAAAAAATAAGACGAACGCTGAAGGGTTAACTCTTAAAGAAAGGGTTACCCCAGCTGTCCCACCATTAAGGGTTAACCGCCTGATAAGGGGTTAAAGTCACAAGCTCTTCACAACCTGTATTAATGTGACAGATGTGTGAGCCCCAGGTGCCTCTTATGAGGAAGCAGGTGCTGACAGAAACGTCCTCAAGGAATGCCACACTAAACGAAAAAAATCGCTAAAATATTGCATCTTTTTTTCGCATCTCATAAAAATCCTGCGACTTTAGCGACGTTCAGTGTGGCAGAGCCCTGCGCTGCGGGGAGAGAAGTCTTTAAGCTTCTGCCCTGATAGGCAGAAGCGACTCACAGTTAAACTTTGCGGTGCTGTCTTCTTAATCTTGTGCGGGAGGAACGGAGAGTGAGGAGCCCGGAGCGCTGCAATGGCCGCCGCACTGAGGAGGCAGCCGGAAGAGAAAGCAGAGGAAAATCGCGCTCAGTGAGCGCTTCCTGCCCGGGAAGCGTGAAGCCACGCCCCCCCGCCTTCAAAAAAAGCGCGGGACTCCTCCATTCTCCGGTCCCGCGATCCCCGTCCTGCAGGCATCCACCTGCGGACAAAATATAACAGTCACCACATTTACTGTAACAGCGGCTGCCGCAGCAGCCGCTGAATCACTCATACACATTATAAAAATGTGGAGTACTCACCCCACCATGCGCCACAGGGACCCCCAGGGGTTTCTGGCGCGTGCCCATGCTTCCCCCAGGGCGGGGATCGCAGTGACCCCTGCAGCGCGGTTTGCGTCCCCGCCAGGGAAGCCATCCTCATCCCCCCGGGCCGGCAGGGTTCTGCAGGGACCACCATTAGGGTAATACAGATATGCCAAGGGAGAGTGGGGGTCCAGCAGCGCTGAGACCCCTGAGACCTCTAGACCACATTTGGTGATCCAAGTCTCTTGTCCGATAACAAATAATAAAATCTTCTGAGGAGCTGCTTCCAGCAGCGACTATCCTCTGAGACCTCAAATTGAAAACTGGAGAGCTGAGTAGGAGGAGCCCGAGCTGGAGGGGCCGGTCAACACTCTTTTTTAATCTGAGGTGTCTATCCCATCTGGGCTCCGCCTACCCACTAGTTATGACTAGTGTGTCTCCTTTCCTTCCGTTCTGCTGCTGAAAGTTGAAGTTACGCAGGGGATGGATCTTTCAGCAAGACAATGATCCAAAACACCGCTCCAAATCTACTCAGGCATTCATGCAGAGGAACAATTACAATGTTCTGGAATGGCCATCCCAGTCCCCTGACCTGAATATCATTGAACATTTGTGGGATCATTTGAAGAGGGCTGTCCATGCTCGGCGACCATCAAACTTAACTGAACTGGAATTGTTTTGTAAAGAGAAATGGTCAAAAATACCTTCATCCAGGATCCAGGAACTCATTAAAAGCTACAGGAAGCGACTAGAGACTGTTATTTTTGCAAAAGGAGGATCTACTAAATGTTAATGTCACTTTTCTGGTGAGGTGCCCATACTTATGCACCTGTCAAATTTTGTTTGGATGCAGATTGCACATTTTCTGTTAGTACAATAAACCTCATTTCAAGGCAGAAACATTACTGTGTCCAAAAGTTATTAGATATATCAAACTGAAATAGCTGTTGCAAAAACACGGATTTTGGTAAAGACTTACCTGTAAAATCCTTTTCAGCGAAGGAAGGAAGAGAGACACAGTAATTCATTACTGATGGGTAGGCGGAGCCCCAGATCAGGATGTTACCTCAGATCAAAAGAGTGATGACTGGCTGGCCCCTCCAGCTCGGGCTCCTCCTACTCAGCTCCAGTCGTATCAAAGCTTTTAGGAAAAGAGCCAAGATCACCAGCGGAGCAACATAACCCCTTCTGAAGGAACTTCAGAGAAAAAACACAAGGATACAGGTTATGCATGCAAAGAAAGCCAAAAACCACAGAGTTCCAGGTACTACTCACGGAACCTGACTACTGCGATGAGCTGGCGATGCTGGAACAGAGCCTTAGCGCGCTGACCTCAGCCCAGATAATCGCTATCAGATAAGGGTCGCGCTGCATCTGAAAACATCAACACACTTCTGCCGTGGGAGGGTGCTGTGTCTCTCTTCCTTCCTTCGCTGAAAAGGATTTTACAGGTAAGTCTTTACCAAAATCCGTGTTTCAGCTGCAGATGAAGGAAGAGAGCCACAGTAATTCATTACTGATGGGACGTCCCAAAGCAGTTCAAAAATAAGGGTGGGAAAAAACCAATAAAAGGCAGAAACCCAACAACCTTAACAACAAAGCGCAACCAGCGCTAAACACAAGTTCATCCAGAACTTTAAACTACAGCTGCCTGCAGGACCCTACGTCCGAGGGCTGCATCAGCGGAAGCACTGACGTCCACTTTATAAAATCTTGTAAACGTGTGGACAGAGCGCCAAGTCGCCGCTCGGCAAAGCTGCACTGCCGAAGCACCTTGATGAAAAGCCCACGATGAAGCCACAGCTCTCGTGGAATGGGCACGAATCTTAATCGGGCAAGATTCACCCCGAAGACGGTAAGCTTCCAAAATAGCTGACCGGATCCAACGAGCTATAGAACCCTTGGAAGCTCGTTGACCACGCCG
>JARQOD010000008.1:45213467-45354361 GCA_033576555.1 Oophaga sylvatica
CCTTTTTGGGAAAAGGGAACCCATCTTGCGGGATACCGCGACGAGCTTCCCAAAACCCAGGGAAGTTCAGAAGCACAATGGAAAGTTTTAAAGCCATCTAACGGCTGACCACGCTTCATACCCGGCCTTTGGGCTGCCCCCTCTGACTTTTTGTCCAGCGATCCTGCAAATTGCTTTCCCTTTGACGGGAAATAGTAGCTTTTTTTTAAGCTTAGATAAAAAAAATATCCCCTCAGGGGAGGGAACCCAGTAGAAAGGTTGTGGACAAGGAACAAGGTTTCAAAAAACCTTGCCCCCCTGAAAAGCTAATGGACAAAGCGTTCCTTTTTACTTTTTAGAAAACTCACTCATGCTGGAATCGCTAAACGTGATCTTTGCGACCCATGGTCCCATCTGGGTTACCTTCTCTCTTTCATCCCCTCAGGTACTTGCATACCTCTCTTTGGGCCCCTGACAAAAGCATCTACACGGCCCGACAAGGAAGCAGAGTGCTCCTAAAAACCTCTCTGCCCGAATCAGAACATTCCCCCTCAGAAACGAAGGAGAACTCCCCCTCGCAGAAAAAATCTGAGTCCTTGTGGGGGGGCATAGCAACCCTGGACGTTTTTTTGTTTGAGAAGGTCTAGAGGATACCCACGACCAAAAGGTCAGAAAGCCCACTAATACAGAGGAGTATAAAAAACTTGGCCTAGGACCTCCAATAGCACGCTGAAGGTGCAGGGGATTCCACGTGTCAGAAACGCGGGGGCTGGGGCTGGCCCTGGAGAGGACGAGGAAGACGACGCCTCCGATAAAAATCTACATGGGGGGTTATTGAGAGGGTATAGTGATGGAATAACAGAGCGTGTGGTCTCACACAGTAGCAAAACCTGAAGGGTTAACTTTTTAAAGCAAAAAATACCCCAGCAGTGAAAAACGGCCCCCCCCCCGCTGCAGCGTCCCCCAAACCCGTTACTGAGGGATACAATGCCCCAAATTTGATCAAAAAACCCTGCAGCGCTGCGCTAGAGAGCGCAACACAAAAACAAATGCTGCGGGAGGTAAAGGGTTAGCTGCACCTAAGCGATAGCAGCGACTCACCCGGCTGGCTTGTGTTGTCTCAAATGCCTTGTCAGAAACGGAGGAGAGGAGACCAGGAGAGCTGAATGGCGCCGCAGAGAGCAGGAAAAGAAGGAGCCAGTCACTTCCTGTAATCGAAAGCCGGGAAAGCCCGAACCCCACGCCCCCTCTCTGCCAGTCAAAAAATGCGGGAAATCTTTTGCCCTCCTTCCCTGTACACTGTAACGGCGCTGCAGCGCCGAAAACATATTTAATAAAAATCGCTCTCTCCCTTTTTTTTTTTTTTTTTTTTAAAAATGCCCAATCATGAGAAAATAGTGGGAAACACCAATAACAGTCAGCGCTGTCACCGCAGACGTTGTAATCACTCGCACATTCAAAATATAATGCAGAGTACTCACCAGCCAAAAACGCCACGGGACCCCCACGGATTGTGACGCTGTGCCCATTGCTTCCCCTTGAGGACAAGGAACGCAGAGACCCAGAAACATGGTGTGCGTCCTGTCAGGGATAGCCACCTCTTCCCCCTGGGCCGGCAAGAAAATGCAATGACCACCATTTAGGGAATACATTTCTGCCAGGGGAGGATGGGGTCCAGCAGCGCCGGTACCCCTGATCCTCTAGACATAAAGTCAGGACCCTGTCCGAGTAAAATAATAAACTCTTCTGAGGTGATTTCTGAGGAGCTGCATTAGCAGCCGTCCTTCCTACTTGGACCTCAAGTCGAAACTGGAGTGTACGGCAGGAGGAGCCAGAGCCGGAGGGGCCGGACAACACCCATTTTTAGAACCTGAGGTTAGTCCTACTATCTGGCTCCGCCCTAACCCAAAGTAATGAAGTTGTCCCCCTTGCTTCCATCTGCAGCTGAAATGTGGTGCCCAAAACTGGACACAGTATTCCAGATGAGGTCTGACCAAGAGGAGTAGAGGGCAATAATGACCTCACGTGATCTAGACTGTATGCTTCTGTGATACATCCTAGAATTGCATTTGCCTTTTTTGCTCTGCATCACACTGTTGACTCATGTTTCAGTCTGTGATCAATTAGTATACCCAAGTCTTTTTCACATGTGCTGTTACTTTAGCCCTATTCCTCCCCATTTTGTATATGCTTTTTTTTTTCATTTTTATTGCCCCAGATGTAGTACTTTGCATTTTTCCCTGTTAAAAACCATTCTGTTAGTTGCTGCCCACTGCTCCAGTTTATTTATATCTTTTTGAATCCCCTCTCTCTTCTCTTCTCTAGTATTAGCTACCCCTCCTAGCTTTGTGTCATCAGCAAATTTGATCATTTAACCTCAATTCCTTCATCTAAATCATTGATAAAGATGTTGAACAATACAGGGCCCAAAACAGAGCTTGTGGTACCCCCACTTGATACATTCTTCCAACTGGATGTGCAGCCATTTACGACCACTCTTTGGGTCCAGATCACTAAGCCAGTTATGAATCCACCTAATAGTTGCCTTGTCCATCCATACTTAGTCATTTTTTCAATAAGGATTGTGTGAGATACTTTGTTCAAATGCTTTGCTGAAGTCAAGATATACTATATCTACAGCATTTCCCTGATCCACCCAGTCAGTGATTCTGTCATAAAGGAAAATTAAGTTAGTCTGACATGACTTATTAGTTACAAACCCATGCTGACTCTGTTTAATCACTTCATTCTTATCCAGGTACTTGCATACATGTTCTTTAATAATTTGTTCAAAGATCTTTCCTGTATAGAAGTCAAACTCACTGGCCTGTAGTTCCCTGGGTCCACCTCTTTTCCCCTTTTTGAAGACAGGAACAACATTTGCTCTTCTCCAGTCTTCTGGGACTTCTCCTATTCTCCAAGAATTTTCAAAGATTTGGACAGTGGTTCAAGAATTTCTTTCTGCTATCTCCTTCAGTACTCTGGGGTGTAATTCATCTGGACCTGGAGACTTGAATTTATTCAATCAAAGTGAAATGGACAATAAGATCCCAGCGTCACGCAGCCATGTGAGCAGGCCGCTCTCACCACTCTCCACATTCCAGCAGGGCTTTAAAATGATGGCGGAGAACCGGAGAGATCCGCTAAGTAGCGAAGCGATGCTCTGTACTCATCAGAAGAGCTGCTGCGGCCATTCATTTATTCAAAATATCCCATGGACATGCAATCTGCACCCAACTGCCACTCTCTACGCTTGAAGTGACTGAACAGAAAACAGATATAATACCAGTGACATCACAGGCAATGCTGCAACTGTCAAAGGGAAGACTCTCCCATCACCAAATAGTAAGGTCACATGACCCGGTGGTGACACGGTCAAGTACAGAGAGTGGCTGACTAAATGTGGTTGCTGCATAAAAAGCATGGTTTCCACAGCGCGTTATTAGCCGGCATTACCCAAATTTATTAGACCATTTTGTCCATGTGGACGACCAGTGGTAATGACCTACTAAACAATATGAGTCAGAAAACTGCTGCATCTTGCATTCAACAGCGTGCAGTTTCTGACAGTTAAGACAATGCAATGACAGAGTCACAACTGTGCCGTACCTTACGGCACGTGCAGACACGGTGCATGGGCAATTTTCTGTACAGATTCTGTATGGAAAGAGTCATACAGCTGTGTAACTCATACCACGATCGTTATGCAATGCTTGGACTGGCCGTTGGCTCAAAGGCCAGAATGTAATAGCTTCATGTAATTCTATATAGCTGTTATGCTCGGCAGAGCAGACGGCAAGTCCAAGCTTTGTGTTGCGATCCATTTCGGAATTTCCCTATGATTTAGTGATATTTTGCTTCTGAGGATGTCCTTTTACTTGACCATTTCCTGAGAACCTCGGAGGGTCTTATTATGGGGGCTGTCAAATATTACCCAAAATCCTGCACACTGTGTAAGTCTGCACAAGTCGCCTGGTGTCCTCCAGAATGGTAGATGCCAGCAGGGATGTGTTAGTTTTGGTGGCGTTAGTATAAAATGGACCGACTCAGAAAATAATACTTTGGTACAGTAGTACAATGCAGGATGTCGTGTAAATGTTTCCATAATAACTTGGTAAAGTTATGAAATGTCCTATAAATTTCTGTTCTGTTCCTGATCTAAGGGTCTCGGTTTTTAGTTGAGATGAATCTGTGCTGCACTTTATGTACATGCTCATAGTGACCAGTGCTGTGGGGTTATAGATGAGATGAATCTGTGCTGCTCTTTATGTACATGCTCAGTAGTGACCAGAGCTGTGGAGTCATAGATGAGATGAATCTGTGCTGCTCTTTATGTACATGCTCAGTAGTGACCAGTGCTGTGGAGTCATAGATGAGATGAATCTGTGCTGCACTTTATGTACATGCTCATAGTGACCAGAGCTGTGGAGTCATAGATGAGATGAATCTGTGCTGCACTTTATGTACATGCTCAGTAGTGTCCAGTGCTGTGGGGTCATAGATGAGATGAATCTGTGCTGCACTTTATGCACATGCTCAGTAGTGACCAGTGCTGTGGAGTCATAGATGAGATGAATCTGTGCTGCACTTTATGTACATGCTCAGTAGTGACCAGTTGCTGTGGAGTCATAGATGAGATGAATCTGTGCTGCTCTTTATGCACATGCTCAGTAGTGACCAGTGCTGTGGGGTCATAGATGAGATGAATCTGTGCTGCACTTTATGCACATGCTCAGTAGTGACCAGTGCTGTGGGGACGTAGATGAGATGAATCTGTGCTGCACCTTATGCACATGCTTAGTAGTGAACAGTGCTGTGGGGTTGGGGTCAGGGAAATTGAGGAGTCGGAGGTTTGGCTTACCACAGCCCATAGTAGAACGGTATAAAAATCTGGGAATGAAAAAAGCTCTGGTCTGAGCAAAAAAAACATTTTCATTTTTTCATTATATTCTCCGGGGACCCACAAAGTAGGAACACATGTCCGTTCTTATCTTAATCATAGTGGTATCTACACAGAAATAAAACCAATCCATGCTGCCACTAACTGAAACGTATTTGATGGGGAAAAATGCATGGCATATGAAGCCAGAGCCAGGTCTGCAGTTATTAACACACATACAGTAGATCTAACTACGCCGAGGAGCACTCTTATAATTCCACAACCAACCTTGCCCCCTCTGTACAGAGTAATATGCGCAGCGGGTAAACAGGAGTGCTGAGTCGGTCCGGCCTGGCGCTGACGGCATTCAGCTCATTGATTAGACTTTGGGGAAGTTACAGAATTTCACTTCTTTTGAATTATATTTCATTTCACCTAAGCAAACATTTTCCACGGTTCAATAGATCTACAAAGTAAGCGATTTCAGTATCTTTATCAGCAGATTAGCACTTCATTATTTCAGAGCGAAACTAGAAGAAAAGTTGTAATGTGCTGAGCTCTACTCTGAGTACAATGTGGTACAGGAACACTCCAATTTCACACGTCCCCCTAGACATGGGCATGCTGATGCAATGCACATTTATTAGGAGGTACAAAAATAGGTCACACGGAAACATTTAACCTTTGTGATGCCAGTGATCAGCCGTACTTGGACGTTCCAGCATGACAACGATCCAAAATACAAGGCCAAGTCTACCTGTCATTGGCTACAGTAGAACAAAGTGTAAGTTCTGGAGTGGCCATCTCAGCTTTACCATCTGAGAAATAAAGAACCTCATCCAAACTACCACAAAAGACTTCAAGCTGTCATTGATGTTAGAGGGGGGCAATACACGGTATTAGAAATGGGGTATGTAAACTTTTGATCAGGGTCATTTGGATGTTTTGAGTTTTATGATTTAAAAAAAAAGAGAAAACACAGTAGTTTGACAATAAATGGCTTCACCCAACCACTAATCATGAGTGGAGAAAAAGTTTTGGTGTTATTCATATTTTCTGAAAAAAGGCCAAGAAAGCAACAATTCTGCTGGGATATGTAAACTTTTGAGCACAACTTTATGTCCATAAGTACAGTTTTTGGAGGTTAAACGTAGAAATAAAAATGTGAAAAATCTGTGTGTCCAACAACCACCACGAACCATAGGTAAGCTATCGTGATCAGAGGAAAGCCAAGATACGAAGGAAACCCTGTGATATTTGCTTCTTGTACTTACGTGCCAAAAGCCAGCTGTCCTTCTCCAGTTTCATTCTCTGCAGGACTCGAGCTACGTGCTCAGACTGCTTCTTCTCCTCCTCCACCAGCTTATCTTGGAGAGCTGTGCATCTTTCTTTCTCCTTTTTCTTTTTGTTTGGTGGCTACAAAAACAAAGTATAAAAATCACAACAGTAAAGACTTAGCAAAATAGAGAATTTTTTTATACCAACCCAAATCCCCCTTAGACAACTGTATCTATACATCTAATCTGTACCTCTAGATCTAATCTGATTCTGAAAAAAGGGTGAGAAGGAGCAATAGCGTCCAATTTACCATTTCAAGATTGTCGTCTATGGCTTTCATTTGTATCCTCAACTTGTTTTTATTTCTCTGTTGTAGCTTGATGTGGAACAGCGAGGTCATACATTGTCAAGGACCAAAACGTGGCGTAGAACTGGGGGCTGATGTCCTCCTACTTTAGGAGGGTGCAAGGAAACGACTGCTTCGTGGACAGGAGCCATGACGACTTCACATGATGAAATGTACTTGTGCACCTTATGCGCTGTTTGTTTCCCTTCTCCGTCTTTTTAGCTCGTCGTACTTGGACTGAAGGTTAAAAATAAAGAAAAAAAAAATTCACCCTTTCTAAAAATCCTATTAAATAATAGTCACAGGCCTACAAGAAAAGAAGCTCAATATAAACAGGTTCCCTTGGGTTTGCGAGATATTCAAAGCATGTCTGCCTCTCGTCTGTTCCTGATCTAGGCAGTTTCATCATTAAAGGGCTTGACAGTTCGGACCAGCAGTATGCACTCAGTCGGGCAGAGCAAAGTGAGCCTACACGGCCGGCGATGGTACTGCGCAGGAGCGAGACTTCGTTCAGCTACGTGGATGACGCAGGACACATCATCCCCATCAATCAGAGCTGAAAGACGGTTTTTTACTAGCAGAGAGGAGGGCACCCATTGGACCGGACCAGCCTCTTAAATACAGCGAGGGATCAAATGGTATTTTTGAGGAGTAAAGTGGAAGGGGGGAGTAAGGAGGCAATGTAATTATTTGTGAAATGCATCAAAAACTAAAAAAACTGGCGACAGGTTACCTTTAAAGAAAAACTAACAGAAAATCTATGCACACAAAAAGTGACTTATTGCAGCATAGTGAATATTGGCGTTTGCAGAGCCGTACACATGATCTCTTAGTGATCAGGCAGAGGCAGACGAGCTGGGAATTACAAGTACAATAGGCCACAGTCACTCCTACAGGGGCAGTCTCTAAGGAGCTGATCTGTGGGTACATGGGTACGTCATAGTTAATTGGTAATACATTCTTTTTGCAGATCATTACTTACTGAAATGTGGTGTGCATACATTGGCCTGGATAGGAAGAACGCAGCATCGTGAGGCGTGTGATACTCGTTGCATAGGACATCTATGGAAGGAACGCGTTTCACGTAATCGTCTGTGCTCAGATTGGATGCCAGAAATCCACCAAACTGAACCAGTGTGTCGTGGCCTGCAAAAAGGAAAGGCAGAAAACATTTCTGCTACCGCAACCATACACATATGCACATGGCGTACAGGGACTAGTTCACACTATGTAGAAAGATCTGACCTGATCATAGAGCTTCCCCACCAGCTTTAAATGTTTCTCTCCCCTTCATGGAAAATCACTCCGTTCCTCTGCTGAGCCATTAACAGGCACAATGGAAGAGCCAGGTCGTGATCCAGCAAAGCATCTTTTAACCTCTGAGAAGATTTCTTTGTATTTCTAATTTGTCCGAAATAACCACCCTAGGAAAAAAGAAATACAAAGAAAGGAGAAAAATTAAGCTGATTAAAACTAATTACAAAGAAATGATCCGACTGCACTAAAGGAAAAACCCAATTTACAGAATATAATGTGTTAGTAATAATGTTAGCTGCACTTTCCCGGAATGACACTTCGTTATATTACTGCGTTAGATAGTTTAGCCGCCTCTTCCAATCTGACTAACATTTCGGCACTTGTACCTATAAGCGTTGAATTCTGCATTTATCTACTTACAATGTCCCTTCTCCTTATGGTACACATGTGGTCAAAATTGTTGGTACCTCTCGTTTAATGACAGAAAAACCCACAATGGTGACAGAAATAACTTAAATCTGACAAAAGTAATAATAAAAAATCTATGAAAATGAACAAATGAAAGTGTAATGTTGCTTTTCAGCCATGCTTCCATAGAGATTTAAAAAAAATAAAACTCATGAAATAGGCCTGGACAGAAATGATGGTACCCTTAACTTAATATTTTGTTGCACAACCTTTTGAGGCAATCACTATAATCAAACGATTCCTGTAACTGTCAATGAGACTTCTGCACCTCTCCACAGGTATTTTGGCCCACTCTCAAAAGCAAACTGCTCCAGGTGTCTCGTGTTTGAAGGTTGCCTTTTCTACACGGCATGTTTCAGCTCTTTCCGAAGATGCTCAATAGGATTTAGATCAGGGCTCATAGAAGGCCACTTCAGAATAGTCCAATGTTATCCTGTTAGCCATTCTTGGGTGTTTTTAGCTGTGTGTTTTGTGTGTTGCAAGTCCCATGACCTGCGACTGAGACCAAGCTTTCTGACACTGGGCAGCACATTTCTCTCTAGAATCCCTAGATAGTCTTGAGATTTCATTGTACCCTGCATAGATTCTAGAGAAGAATAAGCACGTCACTCCTTGTAGTAACAGTGGTGCTCAGATATGGGATGCCAATTCCCTTATCATATAAGAAAAATTGATCCGGCACTCAAAGAGATATGCTCAAAAAATATATTTATTGAATAATCCAACATATAATCTGCACAGATTCTAGACACGCTGTGCGAAATGCAGCAAAGCAGCCCCAGAACATAACAGAGCCTCCTCCATGTTTCACAGTAGGGACAGTGTTCTTTTCTTGATATGCTTCATTTTTCTGTCTGTGAACATAGAGCTGATGTGCCTTGCCAAAAGTTCCATTTTTGTCTCATCTGTCCCTAGGACATTCTCCCAGAAGCTTTGTGGATTGTCAACATGTAGTTTGGTAAATTCCAGTCTGGCTTTTTTTATGATTTTTTTTCAACAATGGTGTCCTCCTTTGTCGTCTCCCATGAAGTACATTTTGGCTCATACAACGACGGATGGGGCGATCTGACACTGATGTTCCTTGAGCTTGAAGTTCACCTTTAATCTGTTTAGAAGTTTTTCTGGGCTCTTTTGTTACAATTCGTATTATCCGTCTCTTTGATTTGTCATCACTTTTCCTCCTGCGGCCACGTCCAGGGAGGTTGGCTACAGTCCCATGGAGCTTAAATTTCTGAATAATATGTGCAGCTGTAATCACAGGAACATCAAGCTGCTTGGAGATGGTCTTATAACTTTTACCTTTAACATGTTTGTTTATAATTTTCTTTCTAATCTCCTGAGACAACTCTTTCCTTTGCTTCCTCTGGTCCATGTTGAGTGTGATACATATGTTGAGTGTGATACACTGTCATGGGTGTATCGCCACAAGGATCGTCGCGATTACACACTCTGACTTCTTACAGCTGAGTTGCTGTTTCTTTGTGTTTGGTAATGAGGGAGTTAATTTTACCTAGCTCTTTGCTAAGACTAGGTCCAGCCTCGCCCGGCTGCTTTTGATTATATTCTAATTAGATTCCTTCATATACCTGCCAGTCTGCTTGTTAGATGCCGGTGAAAGCCTTTATGTAGTCCAGCAGACTGGATCGGTTCTGAGAATACTTAAGCTAAGAGCTCCTTAGTTGTTTTTACTCTTATAGCTTATAGTTTATCTCTGAGACCTTAGTTGTTCCTACTGTGTGTGAGTGTTGTATGTAAGACTTTATTTACTTTATTTCTTGTCTTTCTTGTATGTCTTTCTGTTCATTAACCGTTACCTGTTCATTCCCTTTGGTGGTAATCAGGGTCCTTCTTAGGACTAGATTACAGTTGGCAGGGATTGATAGGAGACAGGGTTTACGCTGGTGGCCTGGACCTCTGTACCTTTAACAGTACCTCCAGGTAGAGGGATTAGTTAGGACCCCAGTTTAGGGTCAGCATAGACCCCGGTCACCCTCTAGCCGGAGACAGCGTATAACGGATTCCGTATTGACCCACTGGACTTTCTGTCAGGTAATTCTATGTTATCATATATCTATGCGCATGTTATATTGTATGTTGCCCTTTTGATATAGATTACTGTCATCACATATATATATATCTGCTATACAGCGTGACATACACACCATGTCCCCAAACAGCACAGTGAGTATCTGGAGCCCTCTATAAAGGCGCCCACTCACTGATTCCAAAATTGTAGACACCTGTGATGCTAACTAATGGACACGCCGTGATTTAACATGTCCCTTTTGTCACATTATTTTCAGGGGTACCATCATTTCTGTCCAAGCCTATTTCATGAGTTTAATTTTTTTTTAAATTCACTGTAAGCATGGTTGAAAAGCAATGTCTGACTTTCATTTGTTCATTTTCATAGATTTTTGATTTATTATTACTTTTGTCAGATTCAAGTTATTTCTGTCACCATTGTGGGTTTTTCTGTCATTAAATGAGGGGTACCAACAATTTTGACCACGTGTGTATATCAGGGAGACGACATGGGATTTCAAGACCAGAGTCAGCCATCACCAATACACCGTAAGGACCAAGAGGTGGCCTGATACACAAGTCTCCAATCATTTTGTTGAGTGTGAACACAAAAAAGAGAAACAATTTTTAGGATTTAGGACCATCGACCATGTTCCCCTTCAGAGAAGAGGACATGGGGTTCGGCTTTTGAAATGAATAGAAATTGAACGGATCTATAAATTAATTAAAAACTTTGAAACCAAATGGAATAAATGTAGAATTCAAAAGGAATTCAATCATAGAAAAGTTGCTTTCCCTCTTCCCGAGATACTCATGTAGGCAGTATAGTTGTTTTTTTGTGGAATTTTCTATAATTTTCACATATAATTTTTATTTTCACAAACTGATCACGGGACACAACTAAAAGGGAAGTGACTCACAAATCAGTCACCTATGTGGAATTTGTTTTTTTGTAAGACCCTAGATATCGACAGCTGGATCTTTTTTTCTTGTTAAATGCATATGGTTTTTATAATAAATCATATTTTCTATAAAATTGGATTCTATCCCAGGTCAGTCACAATATGTAACTGAGCCCAATATTATTTACTATATAAGGACACGGACACTCCCCTAGATTAATATTTATCACAATACTAATAACTATTTATCATAACGACCTCATATTTATTTAGAGGCGATTTTATAGCACCAATAGTAAATATGGTGCCACGTTCTCAAATAGCGGTTGAAATTTAATTAGTCACAATGCGTGAGAGCCTTATCCGCCCCCTCAGCGGGATGACCAGAGACCGCGTAGGCAAGCGTAGTCAAAAACTAGGCACACCGTCGTAGACGCATCATCAGTGTTGATAAATGTAGAGTAATGCACCTAGGACAGAGTAATCCTAACACTGCATATACATTAAATGGAAGTATACTTGGGACTACAGAACAGGAGAAGGACTTGGGTATTCTGTTTACAAGTAAGCCGAGCAGCAGAACTCAATATCAGGCAGCAGCCGCAAAAGCAGACAAGATTTTAGGGTGTATAAAAAAAGAAAATCCTGCGATTATAAATCACTGGTGAGGCCACATCTAAAATATGGGATCCAGTTTTGGGCTCCGTATGTTAAAGAGGATATTCAGAAGTTAGAGTCAGTTCAAAGGTGGGTAACTAGATTATTACAAGGGAAGGAAGGCCGCTCACATGATGAAAGGTTGGTAAAGTTGGGCTTTTTTAGCTTGTAAAAGAGATCTCCTCTCACGTCTTTTTTTTTCTATGTATAAATATATGTGTGGTCAAGTCAAAGGACTGGTGTATGACATATTCCTTCTAATAACCAGACTAAGGTCCAGGGGCAGTCATTACAGGTGGAAGAAAAGTGACTCCAGCAGGAAAGGGTTCTTTACAGTTAGAGCAGTCAGAATGTGGAATGCCGACCACAAGAGGTAGTAATGGCGGACACTATAACAGCTTTTAAAAAAAGGGCTGGATGATTTCCTGAATACACATAACATTGTGGGTTATAGATAATTTAGTGACAAAATGTATAATTGATGGAGGAAGGTTGAACTTGATAGACCTAGGTCTTTTTTCAACCTCTGTAACTATGTCCCCTCATTTGATGGGTCATTGCTGTACATAAGGACAAGTTGTTTTGATATAATGGGTTGTGTTTTATTACTGGGCGCGTCATTCATAGGATTATGCTCGCACATTACAGTTTTATGAAAAAGTTTGGGCACCCCTATTAATCTTAATGTTTTATAAAATTGGTGTTTTTGCAACAGCTATTTCAGTTTGATATATCTAATAACTATTGGACACGGTAATGTTTCTGCCTTGAAATGAGGTTTATTGTACTAGCAGAACATGTGCAATCTGCATTCAAACAAAATTTGACAGGTGCATAAGTATGGGCACCCTTATCATTTTCTTGTTTTAAATACTCCTACCTACTTTTTACTGACTTACTAAAGCACTTTTTTTGGTTTTGTAACCTCATTGAACTTTGAACTTCATAGCCAGGTGTATGCAATCATGAGAAAAGCTACTTAAAGTGGCCACTTGCAAGTTGATCTCCTGCTTGAATCTCCTCTGAAGAGTGGCATCATGGGCTCCTCAAAACAACTGTCAAATAATCTGAAAACAAAGATTATTCAACATAGTTGTTCAGGGGAAGGAAACAAAAAGCTGTCTCAGAGATTTAACCTGTCAGTTTCCACTGTGAGGAACATAGTAAGGAAATGGAAGAACACAGGGACAGTTCTTGTTAAGGCCAGAAGTGGCAGGCCAACAAAAACATCAGAAAGGCAGAGAAGAAGAATGGTGAAATCAATCAAGGACAATCCTCAGATCACCTCCAGAGAGCTGCAGCATCAACTTGCTGCAGATGGTGTCACTGTGCATCGGTCAACTATACAACGCACTTTGCACAAGGAGAAGCTGTATGGGAGAGTGATGCGAAAGAAGCCGTTTCTGCAAGCACGCCACAAACAGAGTCGGCTGAGATATGCAGAAGCACATTTGGAGAAGCCAATTTCTTTTTGGAGGAAGGTCCTGTGGACTGATGAAACCAAGATTGAGTTGTTTGGTCATACAAAAAGGCGTTATGCATGGCGTAAAAAAAGACACAGCATTCCAAGAAAAACACTTGCTACCCACAGTAAAATTTGGTGGAGGTTCCATCATGCTTTGGGGCTGTGTGGCCAATGCCGTCACCGGGAATCTTGTTAAAGTTGAGGGACGCATGGATTCCACTCAGTATCAGCAGATTCTCGACAATAATGTTCAAGAATCAGTGACAAAGACGGATTTTGGTAAGAAATTACCTGTAAAATCCTTTTCAGCGAAGGAAGGAAAGGAGACACACTAGTCATAACTAGTAGGCGGAGCCCAGATGGAATAGACACCTCAGATTAAAAAGAGTGTTGACCGGCCCCTCCAGCTCGGGCTCCTCCTACTCAGCTCTCCAGTTGTACACAAGCTTAAGGAAGAGCAATATCACCAGCGGAAGCAACATAACCCCTTCTGAAGGACTTTAGAGACAAAAAACACAAGAGTACAGGTTATGCATGCATTTAGGTAAAAAAACACACAGTTCCAGGTACTACTCACTGGACCTGACCACTGCAATGAGCTGGCGATGCTGGAACAGAGCCGTAGCGCGTCGACCTCGACCCAGATAACTGCTATCAGAGAAGGGTCACGCCGCATCTGTAATACAACAACACACTTCTGCCAAGGGAGGGAGCTGTGTCTCCTTTCCTTCCTTCGCTGAAAAGGATTTTACAGGTAAGTTCTTACCAAAATCCGTCTTTCAGCAGCAGAATGGAAGGAAAGGAGACACACTAGTCATAACTAGTGGGACGTCCCAAAGCAGTCCAAAAATATAGGGTGGGAAAAAAACCAGAAACGGCAGAACCCAACAACCTAAGAAAACTGCGCAACTAGCGCTAAAAAACAGGTTAAAGGAAACTTTAAACTACCGCCGCCTGTAGGACTCTACGTCCCAAGGCTGCATCAGCGGAAGCACTAACGTCCACCTTATAAAATTTCGTAAAAGTGTGGACAGAGCGCCAGGTAGCCGCCCTGCAGAGCTGAGCTGCCGAGGCCCCTTGATGGAAGGCCCATGACGAGCCCACAGCCCTCGTGGAGTGAGCTCGAACCTTAATCGGGCAAGGTTCGCCCTTAAGTCGGTACGCTTCCAAAATGGCCGACCGAATCCAACGAGCTATAGAGTCCTTGGAAGCTCGTTGACCACGTCGACGACCTGCTGGAATCACAAACAGAGAGTCCGACTTCCGAAAACCTTGAGTAACAGTCAAATAAAACTTCAAAGCCCGCACCAAATCCAATGCGTGCAAGGCCCGTTCCTTCGCATTCCTTGGACTCGGACAAAGAGAAGGCAACACAATATCCTGGTTAACATGAAATTGCGACACCACCTTAGGTAGGTAGTCGCTCCGTGTGCGTAGCACTACACGATCCAGGTGAAACTCCAGGAAGGGAGGCGAGCAAGAAAGAGCCGCCAACTCAGAAACCCTTCTCAAAGAAGTGACCGCTACTAGGAAGGCAACCTTCCAAGAGAGCAAAGAAAGACTAACAGAGTCCATAGGCTCAAAAGGCCCGTGTTGAAGAGCCTCCAAAACAAGATTGAGACGCCAAGGAGACACAGGCGCCCTACGCGGTGGAAACTGGCAAGTTACTCCGCGAAAAAAGGAACGCACGTCCCTACGCGAGGAGATAGCCTTTCGGAACAGCAAGGACAGAGCAGAAACCTGACCCCTCAGGGTGCTAACTGCCAAACTTTTGTCCAGTCCAAATTGCAGGAAAGCCAACAAATTGGGAATGGAAAAAATCCTCGGATTCCTTGAGGAACCCGAACACCACGAAAAGAAGGCTTCCCAAGTCTTGTGGTAAATTCTAGTAGTAGCCGGACCTCTGGCCGCTCGTAAAGTGGCAATGACTTCGGCTGAAAAACCTCGACGGGTCAATATTTCGGTCTCAAGAGCCACGCCGTCAAACGCAGAGACTTCAGGTCCGGATGACGAACGGGCCCTTGGGTTAGCAGGTCCGGGCGAAGAGGAAGTGGAACTGGCGGTGCCGCCAGGAGTGACACCAGAGTCGAGAACCACGTTCTCCTTGGCCAATCTGGGGCTATCACTATAGCCGAGATTCTCTCCAGTCTGATCCGACGGAGAACCAGAGACAGTAAGGATATCGGCGGAAACACATAGATCAGCTCGAATTGGTCCAACGGAGCCACCAGAGCATCCACCGCCACAGCCTTCGGATCCTTGTACCTGGACATGAATGTCGGCAACTTGGCATTGAACCTGGATGCCATCAGATCCACTTGGGGAGTTCCCCAACGGGAGCACAGCAGTGCAAAAATCTCCGGATGAAGACTCCATTCTCCGGGATCCATCTTCTCGCGACTTAGAAAGTCCGCCGTGATATTCTGAACTCCTGGAATGTGGATCGCAGAGATAGCTGGCACTCTGGTCTCTGCCCATATCAGGATCCGAGATACCTCCACCATGAGTCTGGAACTCCTTGTCCCGCCTTGGTGATTGATATTGCGACCGCCGCCCGAAGTCCTCCTTCGCCCCAGGATGGGGCGAAACTTGTCCTCCTTTTTGGGGACCACAAAAAGATTGGAATAAAATCCTCTTCCCCTGTCCTCTGGTGGAACCGGTACCACCACACCCTTCTGCAGAAGAAATTTGACTTCTTGCAGTAAAGCGGCACATAGCTCGGGCTCTGACGGGATGCGAGATTGGCAATAACCGTTCAGGGGTCGGGAAGAAAACTCTATGAAATAGCCTGCCGACACAACCCGCGTCACCCAGGAGTCTGGGACACAGGAAACCCAGGTCAATTTGAATTGGAGCAGGCGACCCCCCACTCGAGAGCCCTCGAGCGGGACCCTGTGGTCAATCCGCCTTAGCGGGCTTTTTGTCAGATTCCCTCTTGTCATGACGGAAACTTTGTTTCCAGGGAGTGCGGGATTTCTGAGTGGTCTTTTTTCCCGAAAAAGAGGGACGACCCGACCCCAAGAGGGCTGACCGAATCGTCCCCTGGACCGAAAGGACCGTCGACCATTACTGGCACCAGGTCTGCCAGGCGTAGAAGTCACAGTTCTTCGCTGTGGTAAAGCTGCTTCTTTTGCCTTTGCTTTGGCAATCAGCTCCGTGAGGTCAGATCCAAATAGCTGACCGCCCTTGTAAGCTAAAGATAGCAAACCTTGCTTGGAAACCGCATCACCGGTCCACTGTCTAAGCCACAGAGCTCTCCTGACTGAGACCGCCGAGGATTGTGTCCTGAATAGCAGTGACACAGTATCCAGGTTTGCATCATGACCATATTGGAATGCACTTTCTAACAATTCGAACAGTTCGTCCACCTCAGGTACTTGAGGTTCACATTTCCTCCGCAAACGGTCCAACCAGACCAGGGAAGCTTTATAAGCACACATGGAGCCTAGCACTGCTCTGAAACCATGATCGCGGCCTCGTAAATGGATTTTGCCGCCGACTCCGCTTTTCTGTCCAGTGGGTCTTGTAGACTCGCCTTCCCTTTAATAGGAAGTAAAGAAGATTTGCTAAGCTGAGATAAAGGGACATCCACTTCAGGAGAAGGAATCCAATTGTCAATCGATTCCGTAGTAACACGGATACAGTGACTCAAATAGACGTGTCCCCTGAAAACGTTTGTCTGGACACAGACGCTCCTTCTCCACTGCTTGATTAAACTCACTCAGGGATGGCAAAGTCGAAAGTGACTTATGCGACTCCTGAAACATCCGGGCCGACTTACCAGGGCGAGTAGTTACTTCCTCCTGTAACTGTTAACGCCTCTCTCATAGCTTCAATTAAAGCTTCTACACGGCCCGAAAAAGAGGCAGAGTGCCTTTGCCGATCTTCTTTATCCGAATCGGATATTCCCCCTGAACTTAAAGGGGAACCCTCCATATCAGAACTCTGAGTCGCTATATGTGAAAGAAGTCACCGGCCTGTGTCGCTTCCTGCCATGAGGGGGTTTGGCTGACACCCAATAACCTATAAGGTTAGATATGCTATCAATCGAACGAGTGAAAGCCTCCATCTTTACATCACTGGGTCCTCCGACCGCTGCGCTTGACGCGGTCGATGTCTGTGTGTCAGATACACGAGACCGATCTTGTAGCGGAGTCGGGACATGGTCCGCACTTTGATTCTGATCTGACATGTCTTACCCAGTACAATGGCAGGTTAAACCTGACAGTAACAAGAAACAGTGTGGTTTCTAGAAAAAAATAAGACGAACGCTGAAGGGTTAACTCTTAAAGAAAGGGTTACCCCAGCTGTCCCACCATTAAGGGTTAACCGCCTGATAAGGGGTTAAAGTCACAAGCTCTTCACAACCTGTATTAATGTGACAGATGTGTGAGCCCCAGGTGCCTCTTATGAGGAAGCAGGTGCTGACAGAAACGTCCTCAAGGAATGCCACACTAAACGAAAAAAATCGCTAAAATATTGCATCTTTTTTCGCATCTCATAAAAATCCTGCGACTTTAGCGACGTTCAGTGTGGCAGAGCCCTGCGCTGCGGGGGAGAGAAGTCTTTAAGCTTCTGCCCTGATAGGCAGAAGCGACTCACAGTTAAACTTTGCAGTGCTGTCTTCTTAATCTTGTGCGGGAGGAACGGAGAGTGAGGAGCCCGGAGCGCTGCAATGGCCGCCGCACTGAGGAGGCAGCCGGAAGAGAAAGCAGAGGAAAATCGCGCTCAGTGAGCGCTTCCTGCCCGGGAAGCGTGAAGCCACGCCCCCCCGCCTTCAAAAAAAGCGCGGGACTCCTCCATTCTCCGGTCCCGCGATCCCCGTCCTGCAGGCATCCACCTGCGGACAAAATATAACAGTCACCACATTTACTGTAACAGCGGCTGCCGCAGCAGCCGCTGAATCACTCATACACATTATAAAAATGTGGAGTACTCACCCCGCCATGCGCCACAGGGACCCCCAGGGTTTCTGGCGCGTGCCCATGCTTCCCCCCAGGGCGGGGATCGCAGTGACCCCTGCAGCGCGGTTTGCGTCCCCGCCAGGGAAGCCATCCTCATCCCCCCGGGCCGGCAGGGTTCTGCAGGGACCACCATTAGGGTAATACAGATATGCCAAGGGAGAGGTGGGGGTCCAGCAGCGCTGAGACCCCTGAGACCTCTAGACCACATTTGGTGATCCAAGTCTCTTGTCCGATAACAAATAATAAAATCTTCTGAGGAGCTGCTTCCAGCAGCGACTATCCTCTGAGACCTCAAATTGAAAACTGGAGAGCTGAGTAGGAGGAGCCCGAGCTGGAGGGGCCGGTCAACACTCTTTTTTAATCTGAGGTGTCTATCCCATCTGGGCTCCGCCTACCCACTAGTTATGACTAGTGTGTCTCCTTTCCTTCCGTTCTGCTGCTGAAAGTTGAAGTTACGCAGGGGATGGATCTTTCAGCAAGACAATGATCCAAAACACCGCTCCAAATCTACTCAGGCATTCATGCAGAGGAACAATTACAATGTTCTGGAATGGCCATCCCAGTCCCCTGACCTGAATATCATTGAACATTTGTGGGATCATTTGAAGAGGGCTGTCCATGCTCGGCGACCATCAAACTTAACTGAACTGGAATTGTTTTGTAAAGAGAAATGGTCAAAAATACCTTCATCCAGGATCCAGGAACTCATTAAAAGCTACAGGAAGCGACTAGAGACTGTATTTTTTGCAAAAGGAGGATCTACTAAATGTTAATGTCACTTTTCTGGTGAGGTGCCCATACTTATGCACCTGTCAAATTTTGTTTGGATGCAGATTGCACATTTTCTGTTAGTACAATAAACCTCATTTCAAGGCAGAAACATTACTGTGTCCAAAAGTTATTAGATATATCAAACTGAAATAGCTGTTGCAAAAACACCAATTTTTATAAAACATTAAGCTTAAGATTAATAGGGGTGCCCAAACTTTTTCATATAACTGTAAATTGCATGCATCATGAAATAGCACGATCTTTCGGATCTGAACACGTATCACATACTCAAATATTTGCCTATTATATGCATTGTTGCATGATAATATTAGAATTACACATTTCCAGGAGACACGAAGACTAGCACGAGGTTCAAAATAGTACAAAGACAATGGCGACAGGTACCTTCAGTAGCCCCGCCGCCTCCTGCTATGGCAATCTGTCTGCACCACACGACGGCGACATCATGAGTACATCGCACATCAAAGGTGCGCACAATCAATCTCTGACCTCAGCGACCAGCAGCATTTACACATACACAGCCACTTTTGTCAGCGATTGGCTGCAGCGGTGAGCTGCAATCATGATGTCACCAATGCAGCCAGTAAGCAAAGATCAAAGCAGTGGCAGAAAGACAGCACTGAAACAGGTGGGAGGGTAGGTATCAGCTGATTTTAACATTTTAACACCTCTTTGGCCATTACAGGAACATTCTAACCAAAATCCCCTTTAAAGGGTATGCCACACTAAACAATATCGCTAACGGGATCGCTAAAAAAACGTCACTATTTAGCGATCCTGTTAGCGATGTTGTTCAGTGCGGCAGCTTCCAGCGACGAGCTTCCTGCTGTGATCTCGCTCGTCGCTGGAATCGCTCCGGACCCTATTTTCTCGTCGGCGCTCCCGCTGGGTAAGTATCTAATCGCTGTGTGGCACCTTTTCTTAGCGATTTAGCGGTACTTTTGTACCGCTAAAGTCGTTAAGAAGATCGCTAACGGCGATAGCGTCGTTAACTATATCGCTAAATGTGGCCGCATTTAGCGATATAGAAACAATCCCGCTAGCGATCGCATTAGTATGCGTCGTTATCGTGATCGCTAGCGGGATTGTTTAGTGTGGCAGTACCTTAAGGCTTGTCACAGAAGACCGATCAGGATCCTTTAAGGCATTTTTAACTTGGGATCAAAGTTTCTATAAATGGGTTAAAATGCATGCTCCTTGCCATATTCAGACCTCACGGCTTATCTGAAGGCTGCCATGTTATTTGTCAAAGCCTCCCAATCAATGAATGAAGTAAACAGCAGGGCTCTGATCTGCACAATCAGATGAGATGAATGGATGTGTCCTGCTGTGTCAGCTGGCACTGCTGGCGTCAGATATACCACTGTGAAAGCTGGCAGCACAGCTCTTAGCTTTAGATAAGCAGAGATTCTCCCCAGGAAACCACTGTCCTGAGCACTCCTAAATATCTGTACCATGCTTGATCTAGCCTTCACATGTTCACCAGCAAATAGTTCAGGGCTCCTTTACTCAAGTACTCCTAGATCAGGAACATCACAACGCGTGATATGTAAGAAAACTGACCCATTTTATGTCAGCAAACCATACAACGTAATTGCAAAAGAATTAAAAAAACAAAAACAAAAAGAACATTTTCAGTTTGCAAGAAATCTAACGAAAAAAAGTATTCATTTCCATACAGTCTTCATGCACAGCCATGAATGCAGCATCTTCTGAGTGAAGGGCAAGTTGCCTGGCCTGACACTGGGAGAGGGCCAAAGATAAATTAGCTGCCTCTCAGAACAGTTTCTTGTTTTGCCCCCAATGAAAGGGCTGTGGCTATTTCAGAAAACATTCATAGACAGTGGGCTAAATAGGCAATCTATAAACATCCCCAAAAATAACTTCAAAATACTGGTCACTGTGTCTGTCTTCCTGTCCACTGCCTGTTGTCAAGTGCAATCCACCTATCAGCAGAGATGCTAAGACTCATAAGAAGTAGGGATAGGTCTTGGCCTCTATGTGTATAGGCACAACAAGAGTGCTCTTTCTGTCCAGGCCAAGTCATGAGATTGTTCCCAGTATTCACTTGTGTGTAATTAAGGGAAGGAAAGCTCCAGCACCTATAGTGGGGGCAGAATGATGATAAAAGAAGAAACAGCCTACAAATTAGAATGGATGGCAAACTACAGATCATGTGAATCAGGAAACGTTCCAGATACATTTTAGTACTATCTGCATAGAAAACAGGATTTTGGTTGCTTACCGTAAAATCTGTTTCTCGGAGCGCTCGTTGGGGGACACAGGAACCATGGGTGTGTGCTGCTGCTGCCACTAGGAGGCTGACACTATGCATATGCAAATAAAGGTTGGCTCCTCCTCTGCAGTATACACCCCACCGACTGGCACCAAGCTAATCAGTTAATGAGAAAGCAGTAGAAGAGCATGACAGAACCAAACAACAGAATAGACAACTCAAACATAACCATAACAATCAGAAGAAAAGAGTTGTAAACATATGGGAGGGTGCTGTGTCCCCCAATGAGCGCTCCGAGAAACAGATTTTACGGTAAGCAACCAAAATCCTGTTTTCTCGATCGCTTCATTGGGGACACAGGAACCATGGGACGTCCCAAAGCAGTCACTGGGGTGGGAGAAAATGGCAGGAAACTCCATTCAGGTCGGCAAAGTCCCCAATGCCGCCTGCAAGATCTTTCTGCCTAAGCTGGCGTCCACCGAAGCGTAGGTGTGGACCTTGTAAAATTTGGCAAACGTGTGGATGGAAGACCAGGTTGCCGCTTTGCAAAGCTGAAGGGCGAATGCCCCATGGTGAACCGCCCAGGAGGCGCCTACTGCCCGGGTGGAGTGAGCCCTAATCCCAGGAGGGGCTCTCTGTTCTTAACCGGGTAAGCCTCCAATATTGCAGTCCTAATCCGACGAGCAATCGTAGCTTTGGAGGCTGGCAGGCCTCTCTGCGCCCCATCTGGAATGATGAACAGAAGATCCGACTTCCTGAAAGAAGCAGTCCTATCCAGGTAGATCCTCACTGCTCGGACCAGGTCTAGCTTGTTCAACGAGCGCTCCAGCGGATGAGTCGGAGCGGGCAGAAAGCAGGACAATATCCTCATTCAAGTGAAAAGTGGATACCACCTTGGGAAGAAAGGAAGGCGGAGGCCGCAACACTACCTTATCCTGGTGAAGAACCAGAAAAAGGGGGGCGGCAGAAGAGTGCCGCTAATTCTGAAAACCCGTCTGATGGAAGTGATCGCCATGAGAAAGGCCACTTTCCAGGACAAAAAACGGACAAGGGGACCTCCCTGAGAGGTTCAAGGGGAGCCCACCTCATAACCTCCAAAGCGAGATTGAGGTCCCAGGGGTCCACAGGATTCCAGTACGGGGGAGTCGTATGCGCCACTCCCTTAAGGAAAGTCTTGACCTGATAAAGGGATGCCAAAGCCTTCAGAAAAAGGATAGAAAAGGCCGACACTTGCCCTTTTAGAGAGCCAAGAGAAAGGCCAGAATCCAGTCCCTCTTGGAGAAAAAAACGTTGGACTCACCCCAGGGAAAATAGGCCTTCCGGGTTCGATAGTAGACCCTAGAGGACGACTGTTTTCTGGCCCGGATCATGGTGCGAATCACCCGATCGGAGAACCTGGATGCCCTCAATACAGTGGTCTCAACAGCCACGCCGTCAAAAAGAGCGACTGAGAACACGGGTGGGCATCGGCGTCCTCCTGATTTCGAGGATGTTGATCGGTAGAGAGGATTCCTGTGCCGAACAACGACCCTGAGCCGTCAGGTGGCGAAAAGGTGCCCCCCCAACCCAGAAGGGTGGAGAGGGAGACGAAACGGACGATTCAGCTACAGGACAGACGTGTCCCACTGAGACAATATAGCCCGCTGAGGAGGTCTCAGGGGGAACTGTGCAAAGGGAATTGCCTCTGAGGCTGCAACCATTCTGCCCAGCACCTTCACTGCTGACCGTAGGGAAGGAAGCTGAGGGCCCTACAGAGATCACATTCCCTGCTGAAGAACTGCTGTTTTCTCCTTGAGGAGGAACACCATCGCTTGACTGGTGCCGAACAGCATGCCCAGGAAGACCAGGCGCTGGGATGGAACAAGGCAGGACTTCTTCCTGTTGACAATCCACCCGAACCGCGGCATCCTTTTTCGGCACAACAAACAGGTTTGAATAGAAACCTGTGAACGTTCTTGCTCTGGAACTGGGACGATAACAGGGTGTGACCGCCCTGTTTCTGAGCTGAGAAATCCATCCTGTCTGGCCTATGCTTTAATTGGTGGGTTCAGTCCCTCTGCCCTTGTTCACATTTACGTCACTTGACAAGTGGAAAGGTTTTTAATACTAGAGTTAGGACTGTCCCACAGGGGTTGCCTTGACGTGGCGGGATGGCTTGTACATTCTTTTGATCAAAATTATGTTTACTAAATACCCTTATAATTATTACTACCTTCATGCATTTTTTAGCAAAAAAAAAAAAAAAATTTAATTTATTTTATTTTAGGATATTTGTTTTTTTGTGCCTTGTTTTCTCTGTGTAATGGTCATGTGTTAATATGCATTTACATTTTGCATACACATTAACTTACTTTTTCAGTTCAGAACTAGTTTCTTATCTTGGACTGAAGGAGTAGAGAACTCGTGCCTCCCGTTGCCTCCTTAATGATCTGAGCCAACCTAGAGCCGAACAGACAGTCTCCCTGGAAGGGAAGGCCTGTGAGCGACTTCTTTGAAGAAAGGTCCGCTTGCCATGCTTTTAGCAAAATGTTTCTCCGGATGGCTACAGAATTGCTGGACGCCTGAGCAGCGCAGGACGCAGCATCCAGGGAGGCCGATACCAAATATTGCCCAGCATGGGAAATTTGGTCTGCAAGCTCCGCCATCTCTGAGGGAGGAGCTCAGGCCATGATGCCCTTGCGGAGCTGTTTGGCCCATCTGGCTATGGCCTTTGAGACCCAAGTAGCGGCAAAGGCCAGGCATAAAGTAGAAGCGGCAGCTTCAAAAGCCCATTTTGCCAGCGATTCTATAATTCTATCGTTGGCATCCTTGAGGGAAGCTGCATTAGAAAGTGGGAGGACCGTATTGGTGGACAGTCTGGAGACCGGTGAGTCCACTGTAGGGGAAATCGTCCAGTTAGTGGTAAGATCCGGGGGGAAGGGATATAAGATGCCGAGGCGCTTCCCTCTTTGAAAGCACCGGTTGGATCTTCCCTCTCTCTCGAGTGTGTCCATGACCTCAGTATGCGAGGCAAAGACCTTGGAAGGTGGTTTGGACCGTCTGAACGAAACCGCCTGATCTGCGGATTCCGTAGCGGTATCTTTGATGTCTAAGGTCTGATTACTGCAAAAATCAGACTCTGCACCATATCGGAAAACCAGAAAAGGAACGACGCACGTTAGGTAAATATGGGTCTCAATAGAGACCAGTGTCCACCTCCTACTGTCACTAAGCTATAACTGATTAGCTTGGTGCCAGTCGGTGGGGGGTACACTGCAGAGGAGGAGCCAATCTTTTTTTGCATATGCATAGTGTCAGCCTTCTAGTGGCAGCAGCATACACCCATGGTTCCTGTGTCCCCCAATGAAGCGATCGAGAAAACAGGTTTAGCATTTCTGCTTGCTTTATGTGACAGGACAAATATACAAATCCCTTCCCACCGCAAACAAATTTATTTTTTTCCTCCTTTTCTCTAAAAGCTACAATTTTTATTTTTACATTAACATAACCATATGAGGCATGTTTTTTGTGGGATGACTTGTAGTTTTGAAAGAAACCATTCATTTTACCATACAATGTACTACCAGTTACGGTGTGGGTATAGCACCTAAGGAGGTATGGAGATATTATGTCTGTTGTTGGGAAGAGATTGAAGTGCTTGTCCACTACTTTTACTCTGATGGCCTATCCCTCGGATAGGCCAACAATGTCTGATCAGCCAGGGTTAAGGCAATTGCTGCGAGCTACTCCATCTTTATGTAGTTGCTGCCACAGGGCACTGCACATCCGCCTCCTATTCAGATCAATAGGAGGCGGATGTGCAGTACCCTGCAGCAGCCACTACAAGTAGACAGAGCAGCTCGGCAAGTGAGTACTTCCATCCGGCACCAACACAGATGACAGCTGATCGGCGGGGGTGCCGGGTGTCGGACCCAGGACAATCAGATATTGCTGACCTATCCTAAGGATGGGCCAGGGAAGCTGAACTCAAATACACAGAAGACAAAATTAGAAGCTTGGACAAAGTCGAGGGCCAACCTTGATATTTAAAAAAATGTCTACAACTGAAGTTTTTCCTTATCAAATATAACCATGAATTTTTTCAAACGGAAACAAAGTTAAAAGGATTGTCCCATAAACAAAATACACTTCAATTAAGAGATCTTAGACTAAAATATTGGAATAATGTTATGTAAGAACAGTAAAATTATATGGCCCAATGGCCTAATTTAAATATGTAACAAAAGAAAAAAAAAACTTGAATAATACAGATGAAGTCTGATGAAAACAGAAGTGCTCCCAAACACAGTATGATCCCCCCACAGTGTATTCCTCTATAGTACCCTCCACAAGCATGGTGTGATGACGCTACTGTAGTGCTTCTCCATACAGTATAATGGGCCCCACATAGGGCACCATACAGTATAATGCTCCCCACAGTATAATTGGCCCCACATAGTGCGCCATACAGTATAATGGGCCCCTCATAGTGCGTCATACAGTATAATGGGCCCCACATAGTGCGCCATACAGTATAATGGGCCCCACAGTGCCATACAGTATAATGGGCCCCACATAGTGCGCCATACAGTATAATGGGCCCCACATAGTGCGCCATACAGTAAAATGGGCCCCAGATAGTGCGCCAATAATACAGTATAATGGGCCCCAGATAGTGCGCCATACAGAATAATGGGCCCCACATAGTGCGCCATACAGTATAATGGGCCCCACATAGTGCGCCATACAGTATAATGCTCCCCACAGTATAATGGGCCCCACATAGTGCTCCATACAGTATAATGGGCCCCATATAGTGCTCCATACAGTATAATGGGCCACACATAGTGCGCCATACAGTATAATGGGCCTCACATAGTGCGCCATTCAGTATAACGGACCCCACATTAAAAAAATAAATAAATCCTCATCTCTGCCTGTTCCCTCGCTGCTCCAGTCTCCTCAGATCCTCTGCACACCTCGGTACAGGGAGCGCATTGTAATGACGTTATCGAGCCCACTGCGCTGAGATGTAATACGCAGAGAAGAATTCATTGGAGAAAGGGTGATGCTGGGCCATATATGCTTGGGGGACCCACCAAGCGTCAAGGGCCAAATATACTCAACTCGCGGGCTGAGTTTGACATATGTGGAATAGACCATCAATGTAAAAGTATTGGACAACCTCTTTCAGAAGTAAAACAGGACCCTCCAGGAAAGATGATGATGATATTACGGTATGCTTTATTTGTACGTAGTCTATGTAATTTTTGCATAATGTATATATTTGTAGTCCTATAACATTTTTCCTACTGTAAACAAGTAATGGAATAATAATCTGTGTGGTAGAATATTTATTGGGTCACCAGAAGAGTGCAATCTAACACAAAGAGCTAATAACAGGCTGGAATGCCAATCACATTGCACGCTGTGGATTGCACTAAAATATCCCACGGAGCGCCGGGCAGCAGGTATAATACAGAATGGCGCAAGAAACCGTATCTATATGTGCTCTAGAAATAAGGATCAGCAGGCGTCACATTAGATCTCTCACCTCAGCCTTAAGTTGCTCTCCGCCTGTCATTGCTTCAAGCTGCTCCATTGTAATTTCTTCTGTAACTTCAATGCCAGCCATTTTTTGCACCACCTCTTTTAGAATTAGTAAATCAAAGCTGAAAAGAAAATGAGAGGGTGAGAATAATGCTGTGATGTGCCGCATTAGGTGCACAGTCAGAAGTAACAAATAAAGCTTAAAGTCATTCATAGCCATCGTTCCTACACAACTCGTATTAGAGGAAAGCAAACAGGAGAACTTTCCAGGTATTACTATGCCCTTTGGGGAAGTAGAGCGCCGACTAGTAGGGGGGCATAGACCTGGCTTCTATATGCTTTAAATCAGGGGTGCACAATCTGGGATCCAGGGGCCACATGCTGCCCCCCCAATGCCTTTTTCTGTGGCCCCCAAGTATCTGGCCCACGCATACGTATTTTTGCATGTTACGGACTAGAGGTGTGTAATATAGCAGCGTATGGATGAGTGACTATAGATGGTGCACTGTGTGGCCATTCCATCCTCTAGGTAAGGAAATAAAGGGATGTAGCGGTGCTGAGTAAGTGCTGCCATCGTCACTGGAGTTTATGGGAGGAAGGAAAAACTTGGCTTTGTCAGCGTCTCGCATAATGGAGAAATATACAATGGATAAAGCCAAATCTGTTGTCTCCCTTTCAGGATTGCGAAAGAAGAGATCGGCTCCTCCTGATAAGTGAAGGGGGCTCCCATGGCGAGACCCCAAATAAGAACACATTTATTGTTCATCAGAGAAAGCCTTGGATAAAGATAATGGTTTACAAAAAAACACAAACCACATTTAACTGAAAATCACTTACCTCTTACCAGCCTTCAGCTGATTTGCTACATACTGCAGAAGTCCAGGCAGTTCGATGGGATATTTTCTAAAAACTGCTCCACAAAAGCTAGCCAAGCCTGGAATATAAAAATATATATATTGAAAGGAATAGGAACTGATCTGCACCACTCGGCAGCGGCTGATCTGCTCTATCACAATGCCTATATCTGCCCGCTCCTGGAGACAGTAGTAGGCAACCGTTGGGGGCTTGTTGGCAGATTTTAGGGGAAAATTCCTTAACGACTCTAGGGATCTATACCAATTGTCATACTGTGATGATGACTCATGTGCCATCCTCTGGCAGCCATAACATACCTACAGAAATATGAGACAGAGGACCCCATTAATTAAGAAAGAATATGTATACTAACTCTGCAACCAAGTGGAAATTGTGGTGTCGTCATGCTTCATCTTCTCCTTCTCAGGATTTGCAAGTGCTTCAATTATACAATCTGGACGCACAGTTAAAGAGAAGCCTGTATATAGCACCACACATACAGTATATACATCCTACTAGTGCAAGCCAAAACATCACATTCACAGGACCTTGTACATCTCACACCAAAACCAGTCTACTCATCATTTTAAGAGATCAATTTTAATTATAGACCTCTCTAAATGGAAAAAAAAAGAGACTATTTTTTTGTGTTTTCTTATGTAAAGCTAACAGATTAAAACACTTAAAAAATATATAAAAGGGGGCTCCGCGATGATGAACCGACTGCATGACGACTGCAGCAATGCAAAGTATACCGTGGAATATTTGGAGCGTGTTTAAGGTGTTACAGAAAGGATACATGCAAGGACATCATAGTTCAGAGAAGTGAGGTATTTCAGAGAATCTACAACCGGTGTTATTAAGTTGTCATACTTCTGAATCTGTTCGAGTATCTGAAAAAGAGAAATAAAAAATAAGACACATGGAAACCCAGAGCTTCTGTGTCCTGTGACAACATCTATCTGCTGCGTTATTCAATGGTTGGATTCAAACCCTCATCCATAACGATCACCATGTCCTCTCTGGTGAGTGGATCAGTGGGCAGGATTCTGTATACTGACAGGGATTTATACTAGGTCTCCATTACTAGGCTGGCGCACAATAAGGAGGAATTGGCACAAAATACTAGTCACACACTTCAATATGTCAAGGGGAAAAAAAAAAGAAAAGTGCAGCTTTAAACTGAATATTCTAGGAGTCTAGCTCCAGGTGAACTCAAAATACTCAGTTTAATAGGAGGAAAACATTACAAAAGGATTATACACCCATACTGACATGAATTTTCAAAGTAAGTATAACGGCCTTATTAAGTCTAAGAGATCTAATAAAATGTGCCATTTATACTGTAAAATCTGGTGACCGTTCCACCTTAATATTACCATATTTTTGGGACTATAAGGAAAAAAAATTGGATGAAAATGGGGGTGCGTCTTATAGTCCGGATTTACCTGCTGTGTCTTTGGATGGGGAGGTGGGGGAGAGGTAGAGCAGCAAGTCACAGGAAGCAGGAGCCGGGTGCTGCGGCTAATACCTGCACCCGCTGCTAAAGGAAAATTAATATTCACTGCTCTCCACGCCCATGGGAGTGGAAAGCAGTGAATATTCATTTCTATTTAATAGCGGATACGCTGTTAGTCGCATCCGCCTGCTTCCTGCAGTGGCTGGGCTCCGAAGTGTGCCCGCTACTTAAGGGAATGAATATTCACTACTCTCCACTCCCATGGGCGTGGAGAGCAGTGAATGTTCATTGAGCCCTAATAGTGGGCACAGTAGTTGCAGCCGCCGGCTTCCTGCATCTGCCAGGCGATCACAAGTGCCCGCAATTAAAGAGAATGAATATTCACTGCTCTTCACACTCATGGGAGTGGAGAGCAGTGAATATTCACTTACTTTAGTAGTGGGCACACGTGATCGCCCGGCCGCTGCAGGAAGCCTATGGCTGAGTTTACTGTACCCGCTATTAAAGATCAATGAATATTCACTGCTCTACACACACCCATAGTCCGGGCATGGGGAGCGGGTGAATATTCCAGCAGCTGTCCTCTGCTTGCAAGCAGCGCATGACTTCACTGCCATGCGCTGCTTACAAGCATAAATCAGCTGCCGGCATTAGAACAGGACGCTGTGAGTAAACACAGGAAAGGTAATTAGAATGCTTTAATGTTTTTGTTTTTTTCTGAGGAGGGCCATGCATACCAGGATAGGGATTGAAGGGACCATGAATACCAGTATGGGGAATGAGGGGACCATGCATACCAGGATGGGGATTGAGGGGACCATGCATACCAGAATGGGGATTGAGGGGACCATGCATACCAGAATGGGGATTGAGGGGACCATGCATACCAGAATGGGGATTGAGGGGGACCATGCATACCAGAATGGGGATTGAGGGGACCATGCATACCAGAATAGGGATTGAGGGGGCCATGCATACCAAGATAGGGATGAGGGGGCCATGCATACCAAGATAGGGATTGAGGGGGCCATGCATACCAAGATAGGGATTGAGGGGGCCATGCATACCAAGATAGGGATTGAGGGGGCCATGCATACCAAGATAGGGATTGAGGGAGCCATGCATACCAAGATAGGGATGAGGGGGCCATGCATACCAAGATAGGGATTGAGGGGGCCATGCATACCAAGATAGGGATGAGGGGGCCATGCATACCAAGATAGGGATGAGGGGGCCATGCATACCACGATAGGGAAGAGGGGGCCATGCATACCAAGATAGGGATGAGGGGGCCATGCATACCAAGATAGGAGATATTAGTACAGAACTGACCACATTTTTTATTCAATTGCTTTTTCTATTTTCCTACTCTACAACCTAGGTGCGTCTTATAGTCCGAAAAATACTGTAAATAAAAAAATGCAGGTATCAGTTTGGTCAGATGACCAGTTTTGATAGATTTCCCCACACTGGGATGAAACCAAGCAGTTGTAAATTATGATTACAGGGCCACCAAACTGGGTGAATTTTCACCTACTCTATGTTTTCTTACATCAGCAGAGTGGCAATTTAGGCAATGAATTTTACCCCTTTGCGACAGTTGCACACCTTTGAATCCATGTTGATTTTTCTCTTAATCTTCATTCCCTGTGGACACACCTTAGAGCAGACCTGTCAGCTCTCTGGACATATGTGTTGGGGCATACAAGTATTTACTAGAACAAATAACACTTCTGAATTGTATTTTTGGGGAATAGTCTATTGTTCCTGCAAGGAATTTCTGGATAAACTGACAACTGGATGTTACCTTTTCCCATGTCTAAGGGGTGTGTCCCTACAACTGGACACTAGCAGCACTGATTGGACCGGGTGAGCGTTTTATACAGATGCCCCCACAACTGGTAACACCCAGATGTCTAATTATTCATACGAACAGAGGAAGAGCGCCACACATCGCTCCGGCAGGGTTATACTATGGGGGATGCAATCATTTACTAGAACGTATAGGCAAGGAGAGACGAGAGGGTCTTATTAAGCCTCAGACAGATAACTAGGACATAACGAAACTTAAAAGGGTTGTTATTGGATATCTAGACTAACCAGGATGTTTTGCTGGCTTCTGACAATCACACTGCCCATACAGATCTACAGACACACAGGTAGTTTATTACATAAGAAATAAACATACATAGTCAAACAAAATGGTCGGATTACTATGGCTTAGTTTTCCTATTTGCCGTCCTGATGGCTTCACATTTTCTTTAGTGAGACGTCTGAAAGGAATAAGGGGGGGAAAAAAAAAATATGAACATTTGCTACGCATATAACAATGGTTTATAAGTGCTATTACCAATGTAATTGGCCGTAAACACACACAAGTGGATGTGTAGCGTTAAGAAAAAGGGGGAGAAATTCATAAAACTACAGAAGCTCAGCTCCCTCTCTATATATCAAAAACTATGAGCCTCGACGAGAGAAGATTTTATCGTAACCCAGAAAGTCTCCGCTAACCGTTACAGGTAATAAAAATATTCTTTTGTCGATTGCCTATAAAAATGTACAAAACTTGTAAAATGGGAAGTCTTCTGTAACTACTGGAAGATGGGTTGTAATGAGGCTGGCGCTTAATGAAGGAGCTAAGGATCTCTTAAGCACGGGAAATAACTGCTTCGTAGCAATCTGTGATTGAAGTCATTACATTTCTTTTAGGGCAACCCATAAGAGCAGGTGCCGTCTCCAGTTTATAACTCTCCGGTAAGTGTGGCGTTTCAGCCCCGGTGACGACAGGACTGCAGTGTGCATTAATTTATAAGACACTGCAATGTTTCATAGCAGCGTCTACAAAGGAATATAACACGACCATTGCCTAGAAGCAGCCGAGACATTTCTAAGTGTCCAGAGAGGGGGCGACGGAACCGAAGATTCAGGTTATTCTTTAGTGGTTTTCAATCCGGCAGCCATTAGGGAGACATTTTAGTCATTTTTATTGTAACACTTCAGGATCAAAAAGGTGAAAAACTGGAATAGATCAGCCAAAAGTCAGATTGAGTCCCTAATATATACCCACTATTGCCTATGACCAAACAAATAGACTAATGTAGCTTTCCGCTGCGTGTATGAAGGATGGGATGGGCACAAACTGGTGTATCCCCTGCATTTCTGCTTGCAGCAGTAGTGCAGGCACCGCCCATATAACGCCTGATCAGTAAGGACTTAGGAACACTAGTTTACCAGTAAGCTCATCAGCCGCGCTCAATGGCAAATAGCCGCAAAAACCTTGTACCGTATATACTCATGTATAAGCCGACCCGTGTATAAGTCGACCCCCCTAATTTTGCCACAAAAAACTGGGAATACTTACTGACTCGCGTATAAGCCTAGGGTGAAAAATGATTATGCCCATATGCTTCACAGATTATGCCCCCCATATGCTGCACAGATAATGCCCCCCATATGCTGCACAGATAATGCCCCCCATATGCTGCACAGATATGCCCCAATGCTGCACAGATTATGCCCCATATGCTGCACAGATTATGCCCCATATGCTGCACAGATTATGCCCCATATGCTGCACAGATTATGCCCCATATGTTCCACAGATTATGCCCCATATGTTCCACAGATTATGCCCCATATGTTCCACAGATTATGCCCCATGTTCCACAGATTATGCCCCATGTTCCACAGATTATGCCCCATATGTTCCACAGATTATGCCCCATATGTTCCACAGATTATGCCCCATATGTTCCACAGATTATGCCCCATATGTTCCACAGATTATGCCCCATATGTTCCACAGATTATGCCCCATATGTTCCACAGATTATGCCCCATATGTTCCACAGATTATGCCCCATATGTTCCACAGATTATGCCCCATATGTTCCACAGATTATGCCCCATATGTCCATAGATTATGCCCCATATGCTCCACAGATTATGCCCCATATGCTCCACAGATTATGCCCCATATGCTCCACAGATTATGCCCCATATGTTCCACAGATTATGCCCCATATGTCCACAGATTATGCCCCATATTTTCCACAGATTATGCCCCATATGCTCCACAGATTATGCCCCCATAAGCTCCACAGATTATGCCCCATAGTATAGGTCCCTTATGCTGCCGCGCTGCTGCTGCAAAAAAAAATGACACCTCTCGTCGCTGGGGGCCAGGTGCCGGTGTCCTGAGCAGGCGGTGACACCGGCGCGCTATGGGGGACAGGTGCCGCTCGCTCAGGACCCCGACGCCTGAGATATTTACCTGTCACCGGACCGGTCCACCGCTGCGCTGCTCACTCTTCCGGGTCCTCGGAAGTGAATGATCAGGCAGAGGGCGCAGCGCACACTAACGACATCATCGCGCCTTCTGCCTGAAAATTTACAGCCAGAGGAGTCGGACGAGGGAGCAGCGCAGCGGTGGACAGGTAAATATCGCTATACTCACCCCTCCGCCGGCGCGTCTCCGCAGCTCTTCCGTCCTACAGCGGTCATGTGGTACCGCTCATTAAAGTCATGAATATGTGCATTTTCATGACTTTAATGAGTGGTACCATGTGACAGCTGCAGGAAGGAGCCGGAGATTGTGGAAAAAGCAGGGGAGCTGCAGAGATGGGCCGGCGGAGAGGCGAGTATGATGTGACACCCCCGCTCCCCCTCCCCCGCCGACCCCCGTATATGATTCACGTATAAGCCGAGAGGGTGACTTTCAGCCCTAAAAAATGGATTGAAAATCTCGGCTTATACGCGAGTATATACGGTAATTTAAGACATGAAAACCTATCACAGGAACTGAGAACAGCAAGAAACAATATAAAAATAAACAGCGCCTGACTAATGGAATTAAACGAAGATGCTCGAGGGCTCATGAATAGTGCTGTAACCACGCCACACTTTTATGCATCAAATGTCATCACTCCATAGGCACAGACTTCTAAAATAACAGAGTTTTTACTCACCCTCCCCGGGTCTAGCGATGCCGCTCTACCGTGGCTCAGGTCTTTGCTGATGGGTTGTAGCGGTGATGTTAGGTCCTTTGCACTCATAACCACTGCAGCCAGTCACTGGGCTTAGCAGTTTGTGTGGTCTATATCAGCTGCAGCCGATCAACAAATACCTGAACCGTGGCAAAGAGGCACTGCTGGACCCAGAGAGGGCGAGTAACAGCTCGGTACGTTATTTTATAAATCTGCAAGCCTAGGGACAGATTACGTTTGAAACAGGACAACCTTTTCAAATGGCCAGTTTTATTATTATACTGAAAACCAATGTGGAAAACGGCACACACAATATGGAAAATAGTTCCTTGAGGCCATGCAGTCAGTGCTGGAGGGCTGAGGCGTCAGGGTCATTACATGTCCCTGCTATTATCACACTCCTATCCACCGGCAGGGCTTCTGATGGCACCGCTAGCTGAACTGAAACCCTGTTCATGTGCTATTCAGTGGTACCCTCTAAGCCAGGTGCACCTGTCCTGATTTCACCGATGCAGCTGGCGCCAATGCACCAGTCCTCGTTTCACCAGTGCAGTTGGCTCCAATGCCCCTGCCCTGACTTCACCGATGCACCTTGCTCCAATGCCCCTGTCCTGGCATCACGGATGCATCTTGCTCCAATGCCCTGTCCTGGCTTCACCGATGCACCTTGCTCCAATGCCCCTGTCCTGGCTTTACCGATGCACCTTGCTCCAATGCCCCTGTCCTGGCTTCACCGATGCACCTTGCTCCAATGCCCCTGTCCTGGCTTCACCGATGCACCTTGCTCCAATGCCCCTGTCCTGGCTTCACCGATGCACCTTGCTCCAATGCCCCTGTCTTGGCTTCACCAATGCAGCCGGCTCCAATGCCCCTGTCTTGGCTTCACCAATGCAGCCGGCTCCAATGCCCGTCTTGGCTTCACCAATGCAGCCGGCTCCAATGCCCGTCTTGGCTTCACCAATGCAGCCGGCTCCAATGCCCGTCAGCTTCACCAATGCAGCCGGCTCCAATGCATCTTTACTGGCTTCACAAGTGCAGTCGGGCTCCAATACACCTTCCCTGGCTTCCCCAATGCAGCCGGCTCCAATGCACCTTTCCTGGCTTCATCGATGCAGCCGGTTCCAATGCACCTTTCCTGGCTTCACCGGTGCAGCCGGCTCCATTGCACCTTTCCTAGCTTCACCGGTGCAGCCGGTTCCAATGCACCTTTCCTTGCTTCACCGGTGCAGCCGGTTCCAATGCACCTTTCCTGGCTTCACTGATGCAGTCAGCTCCAATGGACCTTTCCTGGCTTCACTGCTGCGCCATTCTTGGCCATATAATGCAAGACTTCTTTCCTTCTGAACATCTGAACATTGACAACACCGGATTACGTCTCAGCAACTGATGACGTCATAAACCTGGTGAGTGGGTAATAGAAACAGTCTTCCAGCATCGCCCAAATGGCTCCAAGTAACCAACCGGCAAATAGTGGTAGCACTCTTATATGTTGATTTCGGCACAATAGTTAAACTGATGACAATAATCTTTACAAGCCTCAGGGCAGCACAGGTAAGGTAAATTAATACAAAGGAGCAGAATGTTAAACGCTAAAAATCTCTCATTGTGCTAAATCAATAAAGCACCGTAATACTTACTTCATTATGTATTTGGCTCTATCAATTGTTTGTGCTTTAACTTTTACAAGCAATGGATGATTATTGTAGGTTTCATTTTTCCATTGTCCATAAAGACGATATCTGGAAATAAAATACAAGGAGAAAACTGGAGATAACAGACTAATATGCCTCATTTATGATCGAAACAAGGAGTGTGAAATAATAGGAGACTTTTTTTTTTTTTTTTTTTTTTTTACCAACGGACCTCAATAAAGGTACTAGATTATGCTCGACAGGCTCGGTTGGGTCCCAGGATACGCCAAAGATGGTAGGGGGGTGTAAGGCACTAAAGAAGGGTGTGTGTGGGAGGGGGATGTGCATGCATGTGACAGACATTGTAAAAAAGGGAGCATAGGCACATGTGGCAAGCATTGTACATTGGCATGCAAAAGTATTCATAACCCCCCCTCTCACCCCTGGCATTTTTTGTGTTTTTCTACCTCACAACCTGGAATCACTTTTTTTTTGTTGTTTTTTTGAGGGTTTGCATTCGTTCACGTAAAGAACATGCCTACAACTGTGAACATTTGGTTTTCTTTTGATTGTGAAAAACAACAAATAAGACAAAATAACTAAAAAACTTCAGTGTGCGTAACTATTCACACCCCAAAGTCAGTACTTTATAGGGCCTCCTTTTGAGGCAATTACAGCTGCAAGTCGCGCTTTGTATAAGTCTCGCTTTCCACATCTTGCTACTGGGATTTTTGTTTATTCCTCAGAGCAAAACTGCTCCAGCTCCTTCAAGTTAGATTGTTTCCTCTGATGCAGCAATCTTGGAAGTCTGACCACAGATTCCCAATTGGATTAAAGTCTGGGCTTTGACTAGGTCACTCCAAAACATTTACACGTTTCCCCTTAAACCACTCAAGTGCTGCTTTAGCAGTATGCTTTGGGTCAGTGAACCTTCGTCCCAGTCTCAAAATCACTGACAAACAGGTTTTGCTGAAGAATATCCCTGTAATTTGCACAATCCATCTTCCTCAAACATCCCCAGAGCATGATGCTGCCACCACCATGTTTCACTGTGGAGATGGTGTTCTTGGGGTGATGAGCTGTGTTGGTTTGGCGCCAGACATAGTGTTTACCTTGGTGGCCAAAAAGTTCAATTTTGTTCTCATCTGACCAAAGCACCTTCCTCCATACATTTGTGGAGTCTCTCAAGTCTTTTGGCAAATTCAAAATTAACCTTACAATTTTTGTGCGTAAGTAAAAGCTTTTTTTCTGCCCACTCTTCCATAACGGTCACCTTTATGGAGTGTATGGCTTATTGTGGTTGTATGGACAGATACTCCAGTCTCTGCTTGGGAACTCTGCAGCTTTGTGATTAATGCACTCCTTGCCCGGGCTGAGAGTTTTGATGGGTGACCCTCTCTTGGCAGGTTTTCTGTGGTATCATGTTCCTTCCATTTGATGATGATGATAATGGATTGGATAGTGCTCCAGGGTGTGGGTTTAATTTTTATTTTTTTATTTTTTTTTTTTATAACTCATCCATGACTTGTAAGTCTCAACAACTTTGTCCCTGACTTGTTTGGAGATCTCCATGATCTTCATTTTGGAGTTTGGTTAGTGGTGCCTCTTGCTTAATGGTGTTACAGCCTCTGTGGCCTGTGTATATACTGAGAACCCATATATGCTTGCATCAAAAATATTTAGGGGCTTCATAGCAAAAGGGGTGAATACATATGAACATACCAATTTTAGTTATTTGATCCCATAAATGTAATTTATGCCAATATTTTCTCAATTCATCAACTTAGACTATTTAGTCCATGCAACAAGAGAAGAGTGGCACTCACCGTCCTTAAAATTCACTTCATTGTGGCAATTTTAAAACATCCAGGACAGGAGAGTAGTCAGTGTAACAAAGAGCTGGACGCACACAAGCGCTTTAACAGGTCCTGTTGAAGAGCTTGTTTGCGAAACGATCGTCGTCCAGTTCTTTGTTCCACTGACTATTCTCCTATCCTGGATGTTTTAAAATTGCCACAATGAAGTGAATTTTAAGGACGGTGAGTGCCACTCTTCTCTTACTTGTTGCATGGACTTTGGCATTGTTTTTTCATGAGTGGGCACCCGGGAGTCCGAGTTGGGCAGCCATAAAGCGGTTTGGGCATTCATAAATAGCCGAGCACAGGTGTTGCAGTGGTGCGGATTGTCTTGCTTGAATTAAACTATTTAGTGCTGACACGTCACACACAAATCAGACTACAAATATATTTTGAGACACAGGTTGTAATGTAACAAAATAGGTAAAAAGCCAAAGGTGGTGAACACTTTTGCAAGCCACTCTATATAGGGATATGCTGTCACTATAATTAAGTGCTGTACCTGAAACTTTATTTGCACCAGTTGGCAATAAGCGGACTGTGGAAAGGCAGGAACAAAGTGTTCCACTGAATAGGCCCTATACACTAGGGACCATTTATCTACAGTCTAAAAGGTTGACGAAGTAAGAAGTACAGATAAAGGTAATTCTTTATATAGGGGCTGCAACAGAGGAATACAGGGTACTAATCTGTAGTGCACCCTCTTGGCACATTGCAGAGCACCAAAAAGCATTGTAACCCTGTCCATGTCAAGAGATTGTGGAAGAGAAAGAACATCTCTAAAGAGACCCAGCAAAAGTTGACTTTAAAAGTTTGTTTGCCCGTTCAATAAGCTTTATTGGCAATTTACATATAGAGAGCCGCCCTTATGACCATTTGGGAACCACAATATTAGCCCACTACACAAAGCAGAACTCATCTATGCAACACACAGACTACCCATTTAATGAAAAGACGTGCTTGGTAACAGGCAGACACATAGAACACGCTCATAGATCGTCTGTGAGTGAAGGAATCAAAGGATCGGCTGCAACAAGGCACCCAGAAAGACGGATTTTGGTAAGAACTTACCTGTAAAATCCTTTTCAGCGAAGGAAGGAAAGGAGACACACTAGTTCATAACTAGTGGGTAGGCGGAGCCCCAGATAGGATTGACACCTCAGATTAAAAAGAGTGTTGACCGGCCCCTCCAGCTCGGGCTCCTCCTACTCAGCTCTCCAGTTGTACACAAGCTTAAGGAAGAGCAATATCACCAGCGGAGCAACATAACCCCTTCTGAAGGACTTCAGAGAAAAAACATAAAAGTACAGGTTATGCATGCATGTAGGCAAAAATCACACAGTTCCAGGTACTACTCACTGAACCTGACTACCGCGATAAGCTGGCAATGCTGGAACAGAGCCGTAGCGCGTCGACCTCAGCCCAGAAAATCGCTATCAGAGAAGGGTCACGCTGCATCTGTAATACAACAACACACTTCTGCCATGGGAGGGAGCTGTGTCTCCTTTCCTTCCTTCGCTGAAAAGGATTTTACAGGTAAGTTCTTACCAAAATCCGTCTTTCAGCTGCAGATGGAAGGAAAGGAGACACACTAGTTCATAACTAGTGGGACGTCCCAAAGCAGTCCAGAAATTAGGGTGGGAAAAAACCAAAAGAGGCAGAAACCCATCAACCTAGATAAATGCGCAACAGGCGCCAAATACAAGTTAACTAAAACTTAAAATACCGCTGCCTGCAGGACCCTACGTCCTAAGGCCGCATCAGCGGAAGCACTGACGTCCACCTTATAAAACTATGTAAATGTGTGGACGGAGCGCCAGGTCGCCGCTCGGCAGAGCTGAGCTGCCGAAGCCCCTTGATGAAAGGCCCACGATGAAGCCACAGCCCTCGTGGAGTGAGCTCGAATCTTAATCGGGCAAGGTTCGCCTTTAAGACGGTAAGCCTCCAAAAATGGCTGACCAAATCCAACGAGCTATAAAAACCTTGGAAGCTCGTTGACCACACCTGCGACCTGCTGGAATCACAAACAGAGAATCTGACTTCCTAAAACCTTGAGTAACAGACAAATAGAACTTCAAGGTCCGCACTAAATCCAATTTGTGCAAGTCCCGTTCCCTTGCATTCCTTGGGCCGGACAAATCGAGGGCAATACAATATCCTGGTTAACATGAAATTGCGACACCACCTTAGGTAGAAAGTCGCCCCGTGTGCAAAGCACTACTCGATCCGGGTAAAACTCCAGGAAAGGAAGCGAGCAGGAAAGAGCTGCCAACTCAGAAAGCCTTCTGAAAGAGGTTACCGCCACTAAGAAGGCAATCTTCCAAGAAATTAAAGAAAGGCTAGCAGAACCCATAGGCTCAAAAGGTACATGCTGAAGAGCCTCCAAGACAAGGTTGAGCCGCCAAGGAAACACAGACGCCTTCCGCGGTGGAAACTGACGGTTACTCCGCGAAAAAAGGAACGTACGTCCCTAAGCGAGGCGATAGCCTTCCGAAACAGCAAGGACAGGGCAGAAACCTGGCCTTTCAGAGTGCTAACTGCCAAACCTTTTGACCAGCCCGTACTGCAGCAAAGCCAACAGATTGGGAATGGAAAAACTCCTCAAGTTCCTTGAAGACCCCGAACACCACGAAAAGAAGGCTTCCCAAGTCTTGTGATAAATCTTAGTGGTAGCCGGACCTCTGGCAGATCGCAGAGTGGCAATGACTTCAGCCGAGAAACCTCTATGGGTCAATATTTCGGTCTCAAGAGCCACGCCATCAAACGCAGAGACTTCAACTCCGGATGACGAACGGACCCCTGGGATAACAGGTCCGGACGAAGAGGAAGTGGAAATGGCGGAGCCGCCAAAAGCGACACCAGTGTCGAGAACCACGTCCTCCTTGGCCAATCCGGGGCTATCAACATAGCCGGAATTCTCTCCAGTCTGATCCGACGCAGCACCAGAGGAAGCAAGGACACCGGCGGAAACCCATACACTAGCTCAAAATGGTCCAACGGAGCCACCAGAACATCCACCGCCACAGCCTTCGGATCCTTGTACCTGGATATGAAGGTCGGTAGTTTGGCATTGACCCTGGATGCCATCAAATCCACTTGGGGAGTTCCCCAACGGGAGCACAGCAGTGCAAAAATTTCCGGATGGAGACTCCATTCTCCAGGATCCATCCTCTCGCGACTGAGGAAGTCCGCCGTGGTATTCTGGACTCCTGGAATGTGAATCGCAGAGATGGCCGGAACCCTGGTCTCGGCCCATAGCAGGATCTGAGACACCTCCATCAAGAGCCTGGAGCTCCTCGTCCCGCCTTGATGGTTGATATACGCGACCGCCGTCGCGTTGTCTGTCTGCACTCGAACTGGCAGACCGCTCAAAGGGAGCGTCCAGTGTTGGAGGCAAAAGAAAAAATTGCCCTCAATTCCAGGATGTTGATCGGTAGAACAGACTCTTCCGATGACCATACTCCCTGGATCCAAAGAACGTTCCAGACACCCCCCCCAGCCCGTCAGGCTGGCATCGGTGGTTATGACCGACCACCTCGGAGGGAGGAAAGATTTCCCCAGGGATAACGCTCCTGGACATAACCACCATCCTAGGGATTCTCGCACCCTGTGAGAGATGATGACGCTGCAATCCAGAGAAGCTTGCGATCGATCCCAACGACTCAGAATGAGCCTTTGGAGGGCCCTGGGATGAAATTGGTCAAACGGAAGTGCCTCCATGGACGTCAAACCCAGAAGGCGCATACACTTCCGAAAGGACATTGCTGTCGCAGACCTCATAATCTGTACATGTCGAAATAGAAATGCCCGCTTGTCTGGAGGAAGGGACACCACAGTCCGTACCGTGTCGAAATGCATTCCCAAAAACAGGATTGACTTCCAGAGACGACTTCTCCCAATTGACCAGCCACCCGAAATCCTCCAGGAGCTGAAGGGATAGATTGCGAGTCGTCCCCGCCTCCTCCTTTGAGGACGCCACAATCAGAAGGTCGTCCAGGTAGGGAAATCGTAACCCCGTCTTCGAAGAATTGCCATGAGGGGCACTAGAATTTTTGTAAAAACTCTGGGCGCCGAGGCCAAGCCGAATGGCAGGCCACAAACTGGTAATGGTCCTGACCTATGGCAAAACGAAGGAAGCGCCGGTGAGTCCTTCCGACGGGAACATGCAAATAAACGTCGCGAATGTCGATTGACCAAAAAGACGTTCTGCGACAGGGCCGCCACAACGGAGCGAAGTGACTCCATGCGGAATTTTCGGGATGTAAACATGCCGATTCAATCTTTGAAATCCAAAATAGGGCGAAATTTGTCCTCCTTTTTGGGGACCACAAAGAGGTTGGAATAAGAATCCTCTTCCCTGGTCCTCTGCGGAACCGGTATCACCACACCCTTCTGCAGAAGGGAATCGACCTCTCGTAGTAGAGCGGCAAATAGCTCGGCTCTGACGGAATGCGAGATTGGCAAAACCTGTCCGGGGGTCGAGAAAGAAACTCTATGAAGTAGCCTGCCAAACAATCTGTGTCACCCAGGCGTCCGACACACGGGAAACCCAAGTCGGTTTGAATTGGAGTAAACGACCCTCCACTCGAGAGCGCTCGAGTGAGACCCAGACGTCAGACCGCTTTAGCGGGTTTTTTGCCAGCTTCTGTCTTAATGGAAGTTCTGTTTCCAGGGTATGCGGAATTTCTGAGAATTCCCCCCCCCCCCTTTTTTTTTTTTTTTTTTTTTTTTTAAAAAAAAGAGAGGAACGACCCAAACCCCCAGAGGGTTGACCGGATCATCCCCTGGACCGAAAGGACCGCCGACAACTACCGGCACTAGTCCTGCCAGACGCAGAAGTCACAGCTCTGCGCTGCGGTAAAGCTGTTTCTTTTGCCTCAGAAATCAGCTCTGTGAGGTCAGATTCAAATAGCTGACCACTTTGTAAGCTAAAGATAGCAAACCCTGCTTGGAAACCGCGTTCCACTGTCTAAGCCACAGTGCTCTTCTGACTGTGACTGCCGAGGATTGCGCCCTGGATAGCAGTGACGCAGAATCCTTCAACTTCAAAAGCCCATCTATCTCGATAGAGGGGATCCATCTTGTCACGCCGTCCGTAGACGGTCCCAACGGCTCAGGGAAACTTTACAAGTACACATAGATCCTTAATAACTGAATCCATGACCCGCGGCCTCGCAGATGGATATTGTTGCCATCTCCATTTTTCTGTCCAGCAGGTCCTGCAGACTCGCCTTCCTTTACCAGGAAGATTTGCTAAGCTGGGATAAAGAGACATTCACTTCAGGAGATCCAATTAACAATCAACTCCGTAGAAAACGGATACAGATTGTAAAGCCGTCGCGACCTATGCGACTCCTGAAAACATCCGGGCCGACTTACCAGGACGCCTAGTTACCTCTCTCTGGTAACTGTAACGCCGTCATGGCTCCAATAGTACTGGTCCATGAGAGAGGCAGAGTGTCCCTGCCGATCCTCCTTGTCCGAAACGGTCATCTTCGCTACGCGAGAAGGAAGACACCGATTTGTGTCGTTTCCTTGAGAGGATCTAGCTGACACTCCATAACCTAGAAGGTCAGACAGGCCATCATAGAAACTAGCGAGGGCCTCCATTTTGACACCACTGGAACCTCCGACTGCTGCGCATGACGCCGTCGGGTCTGCGTGTCAGATTCTGACATGTCCTTGCACAGTATATGGCAGGTTAAACCTGTCAGTAACTAGAACAGTGTGTTTCTTAAAGAAAAACAATCGCTGAAGGGTTAAAGCTCTTAAATAGAGAGCTACCCCAGCATTAAGAGTTAACCGCCTAAGAAGGGGTTAAAGTAGCAGACTCCCCACAACCTTGATAATGAAAAAGTTGTGCGAGCCCCAAGTGCCTCTTATAAGGTCGCAGCTGCAGGACAGCTTTTTATGCCACACTAACAGAAAAACGTTCCACAAGATCGCTAAAAATTGCGCTGTTTTGTATATCGCAATGACCGCCAAAGTTGTTAAAGAGATCGCTAACCGCTTATGCGATGTTAATGAGATCGCCCAGATTGGCAGCTACTAGCGACATTAAAAAATGATCACACAAACGATCGCATTAGTATGCATCGTTATCAGGATCGTTAGTGGGAACGTATAGTGGCAGTATTAAAATCGCAGACTCCCCACAAACTCTTTATTATTATTGAGAAGAGTGTGCGAGCCCCTTATGCGATAACAGCCGCAGGACAGCGCAGTCTGTCACTCATTAGTGCCCCAGAAGGCGCCCGCGCTGTGGGGGTGAAGGGGTTAAGCTTCTGCCTGCGGGCTAGAAGCGACTCACCCAGCTGGTAACAGTGTAACATCTTGCCGGGAGGGGAGGAGGGAGAAGAGCCAGAAGAAGCTTTCAGCCTGCTTCTTTAATGGCCGCCGCGCTGTGCCTCCGTGTGCTCCATGAGGGAAGCCGGAAATGGAGACAGCAGTAAAGCGCGCGCTCAGAGCGGCGCGAAAATTCAAATAAAAAGGCGCACACTCCTCTCCTATGTCCTGCAGGCATCCACCTGCGGACAAAAAACACCAGTCACCGACATGTAATGTACAGCGGCTGCCGCAGCAGTCGCTTAAACACTCACACACACATTAATAAAAATGCGTGGTACTCACCAGCCGAAGCGCCACAGGGACCCCCAGGGGTTTCTGGCGCGTGCCCATGCTTCCCCCCCAGGGCGGGGATCGCAGTGACCCCTGCAGCGCGGTTTGCGTCCCCGCCAGGGAAGCCATCCTCATCCCCCTGGGCCGGCAGGGTTCTGCAGGGACCACCATCAGGGTAATACAGATCTGCCAAAGGAGAGGTGGGGGTCCAGCAGCGCTGAGACCCCTGAGACCTCTAGACCACATTTGGCGATCCAAGTCTCTTGTCCGATAAAAAATAATAAAATCTTCTGAGGAGCTGCTTCCAGCAGCGACTATCCTCTGAGACCTCAAATTGTAAACTGGAGAGCTGAGTAGGAGGAGCCCGAGCTGGAGGGGCCGTCAACACTCTTTTTAATCTGAGGTGTCTATCCTATCTGGGGCTCCGCCTACCCACTAGTTATGAACTAGTGTGTCTCCTTTCCTTCCATCTGCAGCTGAAAAGTCATTTATGCCAAAGCAGGATTTCAAATACATTTCAAAACGGAGCAAGCTAATGTGTCCCTTCCAATACTGAGCACACCGTATCTTACCTGTATTGGTATGGAAAGGTTTTGATCATGCCCCATAGCTCTTCCGACATGCAGGCATTACAGTCCATTAATGTTAATGAAGGAAATAAAACTTGATCTGTGATGCTTAGAAAGCAGCTGAACAGGACTTCCTATGGTAAATGAAGATTGGAAAGATTAACAGCAGCGATGACAGAATGTCAGTACAAGGAAATAGGCAGGAATACATTCAGCCAGCCTGACCATCTTATCGAGTGATGGGAGGATCACAACATCCATCGCCAGAGGCGCAGGGTGGTCACCTTCTGATAGCACTTTACCCAGCCCCCTACAAGATCCTAGCACATCATGAGAATCTTCTTCCCAAAACGACAGTATCTGTCGCGTGTATATGCCATGGAATAACATATAGTGTAAAAGCCTTTGTGTGTTAGAACTAAAACGTCTCATTCTTGTCGTTTTAGAAGACAGTTTGTAACAATCATCTATCAACTCTGTGGATCTGAAAAACGCGCTTACCATTTTCTCTTTATCTTCATTTTTACTAGAATCACACTGAAACTGTGAAGAAATAAAAAATAAAATTCAGCTTATGCTTTCCTAAGTGAAACGCTTTCATTATTAATTGAACAGAGGTGAAACAAGTCTGATCTACAAATGTCCAATATTATGGGGAGTCGCTTTAGACATGTCTGCACTGCAAACAATAAAGTCATGGTAACTGTGACACTTTTCCATTGTACGGTCTAGATACATCGCCTCCAGTATTCATAAATATTGTATGGGGAAAGGAAATGCTGACAAGGGTCACTGCACATAGAACTACTCTGCTTGTGTACATAAATAGGACCTTTCTCCGGTATGTTTATGTTAAACTGGCCAAATTCTGAACTAGTGGCTGCAGGACTGAGTAAGATGTAGTTTTTATTTTGTAATTTCTCTTTTCCATTGTAGAGATATTAGCTGGTAAAGTTTAGGTAATAAATTATGTTTTAGGACAACTGTGCGTTACGACATATTTGTCTCCGGGGGTGGGTACTTCTTCCCCTGCATGAGATTGACCAATCATAAGCAGGCAGTCCCATGCAGAAGAGAAAAGACCACACCCTCCTCATTGATCTCTGCAGTTACTGTGTAGAGATACAGAAGAGCCAAGTCATGTATCAATACACACACTTCCAAATCTCATCTGTAAGTGCTATCAGTTCTCACTCACCCACACTGATTATTCAATAGGCAATTCTGACATATCCTGCAGATTATAACATTTTACAAAATGATTAGAAAATATTTAATCTATAATCATAAACACTTGGGAGATTCTCCAAACTCACATTAAGGAAACGTGAAGCCATTATTCCTAGAAACCATTAAAATTAAATGCAAGACACAAACCTCCTTCATAAAGGCTTTGCCGAGTCTGATAATTTTTGCCAGCAAAATGGGATCATGTGATAAGTGTGGTCCAAGTAAACAGAGCATGCTGAAAACATCTCTTCTTAGGTCGTCAAAGCATTCCATTGGTTTGGGGGCCTTCTTGTTGCTCAAAGAGAAAATACGAGACCCCTTGGCACCCTTGGGCACTCCCACCCTAGGATACAATGTAAAAGATGCATTAAATATTAAATCTTCTAAAAATATACATTTAGGGTTTGGTCTGCAACTTCTTTGATACCCTAGTGGTTAGTGTTGTCCTGCACCATGCGGCTGCCCCCTGCCCAGTATCTCAATAAAAAAAGGTATCTGTATCCTCGGGTGCAGGTACTAGTGAATACAATTACAGAACAGGAAGCCGATAGCTCACTGCTCCATCAATCAGCCTGTGCAACGGAGTCTCTGCTCAGCGACAGACTGCGCCGGCTGTGCAGAGATTTAGCTCATAAAGTGTACAGAGTGGAATACTGCATCAGAGGGAATGGGTTGAGGCGAGTAGTTATAATTTTTAATTATCACTCAGTATTAGTATAACTGGGTTGTGGTGGGCTTTGATACTGTGTGAGGGGCTGTGTGGACATCCGAATTGTGTGGGGGCTATCATTAGGTGCAAAGAGCTAAAATACTTTCCAACAGGCTGTAAAATCATCATACTGTGCGATGAGCTGTCATATTTGGGGGAGCGGCAATCATACTCTTTAATGGACTGTGAGGAGATAATACTAGTGGGGGGGGTTGTCCTGCTGTGAGGGACAGCGGGGACATAATACTAATGTGGGGTGCTAATGTGTGGGGGACTGAAGGGTTTATCATAATGTCCTGCCTCTTCCCAGATGACTGACAACCTCTACGCTGTGACTTCAGGCATAGGAGCAGTCAGTGAAGCAGGAGGAGGCGGAGACACTGGGAAGAGAATAGAGCTGGAGTAACCGAGGCATCCGATCTACAAATTAATCCCTTACCGACCGCCAATACGCCATTTAACGGAGGCAGTTAAGGGGCCTTATTCCTCAGCGCCACTTTTTAACGGTGTTGAGAAATAAGTGTATAACACTTATAGGGGTCCAGCAATATCTCCCCCCATAGGCAATGTCGGGGGAGAGAGGTGAATTTGGATTTTAGACTCAAAAGGTTGATTCTTTTGTTCAGAAGGAAGATAAGCCGCTACCAGGAGTCTGGTAATATCCAAAACCTAAAAACCTCATAAATCAATAGAAGGGATATATGTTGAAGTCAGCACCAAAAGAGAAAGAAATCCCTAAAATATACCTTTTATTTTATCAATTAAAATCCAATAAAGACACAAAACAAGTAAAGGGGGTCCAAAATGATATGTATGGATTCATAAAAGTAAAAATACACAAGGTTGAGACTATGCTCACCCTAATGGGCCCTAATACGCCCCTTTCTGACAGCAGAGGTTGGCACCCTAGTTGTAGATGATGTGGCTCCCCCGCTAACAGTCGGTAACCCTAGACAGCCCTAGGCACCCCTATAACTTGAAGGGGATACACAGAAAATCCCACACATACAATACACCCGAAAATACAAAAACCCCTAGTGGGGAGACATAATAATAATAATCTTTATTTTTATATAGCGCTAACATATTCCGCAGCGCTTTACAGTTTGCACACATTATCGTTGCTGCCCCTGATGGGGCTCACAATCTAGATTCCCTATCAGTATGTTTTTGGAGTGTGGGAGGAAACCGGAGTACCCAGAAGAAACCCACGCAAACACGGGGAGAACATACAAACTCCTTGCAGATGTTGTCCTAGGTGGGATTCGAACCCAGGACTTCAGCACTGCAAGGCTGTAGTGCTATCCACTGAGCCACCGTGCTGCCCGTAAGATCTCAAATATCACAGATATATCTCGTAGCAAATAAGACTTGAGAAAGCTTATGCAGCCAAGGTACTTTTCTCGTAGTGAAAATGGCTGTAGGCTGCCATTAAGCAAATCACAAAAAAGACGAAAAAGGGGGGGGGCCCTTAAGAGGAAAATGCCTCAAAAAACGTTTACAAAACAGGGATTTTTGTGTACTCACCGTAAAATCCTTTTCTCCGAGACGCTCATTGGGAGAGACAGACCATGGGTGTTATGCTGCTGCCACTAGGAGGACATTAAGCTAATACACAAAGAAATTGGCTCCTCCTCCGCAGTATACACCCTCTGCTGGCTCTAGCCTGAACCAGTTCGGTGCAAAAGCAGTAGGAGAAGATTAACATCATATCAAGGTACAATCATTCACATAATATTAGTGATCACCACATCGAATGAAAGAGACAAGCAGAAGTCGTTAGACTAAAAGGGTGGGTGCTGTGTCTCCCAATGAGCGTCTCGGAGAAAAGGATTTTACGGTGAGTACCAAAAATCCCTGTTTCTCCATCGCCTCATTGGGAGACACAGACCATGGGACGTCCTAAAGCAGTCCATGGGTGGGAAACAGCACGGCAGCTGAAACCTTAATTATACCACAAATAATCTGGTCTACGGATGCGCCTCTGTCGAATGCAGAATTTATCTGCTAAGGGTAGCTTCTGAAAAGGCTTAAGGATGAATGCTGTAACGCTTAACTAACGTGAGAAGGCTGACCAAGTTGCAGCCCTGCAACCTTGCTGACGTAGTGGAGTGTACTCTGAGGTTCGGAGGGATAGGAGACCTCAAACTCGGAAAGCTTCTTAAATTGGACAGCAGATATATCAGGCTGCTATAGTTTTTTTTTTTTTTTTTTTTTTTTTTTTTAAAAAAGGCAGGTAGGCCTTTCCTGTGTCGCTCTGGAAACGTAGAGAGGGAATCCGATTTGGAGAAAGGCACTGTTACGGAAGTTTATTTCCCAAGTGCTCTCTCCGAATCCAAAGTGTGGAGAGCCTTTCCAGTACAATGAACCGGAGGTGGACAGAACGAGGGCAAGACTATGTTCTCATTCAGAGGAAAGGAAGAACATTAGGCAAGAAGGCCAGAGAAGTCCTTAACACCACCTTGCCCTGTTGAAAGCAGATAATGGAGGTTTGCAAGACAAAGTCGCCAATTGCGAAATCCACGTGATGTTTGTTACAGCCACAAAAAAAGGGAGCTTTCCAAAAAGGAAGTGATAGAGACATCTTACAGGAGTTTGAAGAAGGCCACTTGTAAAGCACCTGGGATCAGATCAAAAAACCCCACAGCTCCGAAGGCCACCTGTAGGGAGGAATTAAGGTGCGGCACTCCCTGTAAGAAGAAGATGTAACCTGCGATTTGGAAGGTATTCTTTGAAAACAGGATGGATAGCATCGAGAGAAGACAGTGCCAGGCGTGAATGAAAAAATCTTGGAAAAACTTCAATATGGACGAAATGGCAAACACAAGCGGGAAACAAACGTGGTTGTTAAAACCACCAAGGGAAAAAAAGCTTTCTCAACTATGACGGGAAATACGCCTGAAAGTAATTTTCTGGACATTGACGATAACGGTGAACGCTACGTGTGGCGTTCAATGCCCAGGTCGTTAAGCCCAGCACTCTCGCGTCCTGGCGGGAAATGGGCTCCTGAAAACGATCTGGACGGTTTGTTAACCGCAGAGATAGGGGTCTAGATGAACTAGAACCGCGTACCACGCCTTGAACTTCTGGAAGACACTTGGAAGTAGCAGAAGAGGCGGAGAAAGAGTAATGGAAGCGAAACTGATGCCACGGAAGCACCAGGTCATCTGACCCGAGGACAATTGGGTCGCAGCACGGATCTAGAAATGCCGGGACTTTGGCGTTTAGTGTAGAGACCATTGAGGGCTATATGCAGTGTTACCCAGCATTGCCAATCGTGCTAAACGGCTTCCAGGGACATGAAGTAGTGTCCTGGGATCAGACCCTGGCGGCTGAGGAAAAAAAAGTGCACCCAATTTCCTACCCCTAGAACATGAACTGGCAACAAAAAAGGGTAAATGGTTTGGATCGGCCGTTTGCAGAATGCGAGCTACGTCAAGCATAGTTCCTGTGTTTCGTAAACCGTCTTGACCACAGATGTATGCCGCAGCCGTGGCGTGGACTGATTGGATCCGGGGGAATGACTGGGAAGCAGGCAGAAATGCTGGATGACTAGTCTAATTGCCCGGATCTCAAGAAATTTGATCAGGAGACCTGATTTCCAAAGGGCAAGAGTCTCTGGACCGTGTGGAGGTGGGAGAGCACTCTCCAACCTAGGAGACTGGCGTCAGTGGTCAACACCAGCGCGGGAACAGGAAATAAGTACTTTATCTGAATCATTAAGGACAACAACGTCCACTACCTCAGAAACCGCCTGATCCAGAGGGACTGGCGAAAAATAGCGGTCCAGAGAGGATGGATATCCGTCCCACGCAGGTAGCAATGTCTGCGACAGAGGACGGAGATGTAGACGAGGGAAAGGTACTGATGGATTGTCGGCACCATTCTTTTTTTTTTTTTTTTTTTTTTTTTAGACCTGCATTCCAGACTGCAGGAAAAGGGGACGGCCGAGAGGAAACTTCTGAGCTTTCAGGATTAGTGAAACTCCTTCCTGAAGGGGGAATTATCAACACTCGGGAAGTGTCCAGGCCAGAGACGAGGATCCTCTGACATGGGGCTGAAAAGGAATTGCGCAAGTTCTCTAACCGACCTGGACAGTGAGAGTGTCCACGAAGGGGCGATCTCTTGATAAGGAGGTCGTCTGGCGTAGAGTGGGATCACCATGCCCCGAGAGAAAGGGATAGAAATAACGACTGCCATGACCCTGGAGAACAGCCTGGGAGCAGAGGCGAGACCGAAGGTTAAAGCCGTGAACTGAAAATGGTTGACTGCGCTAGTGAAGCGGAGGAATCCTTGTCGGGCTGAGAAGGATTGGAATGAGAGGTGGTAACATGGGAAAAATTCCAATTTGAAATGGTGCAGCCTGACAAACCTGTTTGTCAGTTTTACGTCTAGGATGGGACGCATGGTTCTGTCCTTCTTTGGAACCACGAACAGGTATAGGTAAGACCGTTTGAACCCGTCTGTGTGTGGGGCCGTGACAGTGGTTCCATATATGCGGAGTACATAAATGGCCTAATAAGATAGGGTCGCTTCTACTTTTTGTCCTTAAAAGACGAGAACGGAGGAAACGAGATGGCGAGGGGAACAGGAATTCTATGTCCGTATCTGGGAACCACTAGACTGCCGACCCATGGTCGAGAATAACCGCCAGCCAGGCCTGATAAAACAGGATTAGACGGATGCCTATTCTGTCCGAGTCTTTCAGATACTGCAATGAGTCTTTGAGCAGAGAAACTTGTGGGAAGGGGTACCCTTGAATTTGGACCGTGAGGGTCTGCGTTTCCAGGAATGGAAGAGCTTAAGGAAGTTAGAGATTTCTTTGAAGCGTAATCTGCTCGCCCTCTCGGAGCCATAGGACTCTGTTGATGGTAATGGCGTTGGAGCTATAAGAGTGTCACCGTCTGCTGTATGCAGGGATGCATGTACCCATAATCTCCAGCCCAGGCTATTTGGTAATCCAGACTAATCGCCTAGTGAGGAAAGCTATTGCCTTGACTGGTCTTGGCTACAGTACTAGTCCATCATGGCTCTGGCCACCTAGGTGACGGCGAGGGAAGGGAAAAGAGTTGTCCCAGAAACATCAAACAACTGACCGCCGGCCATTGGACGGTCAGTGGGGATTTCAATAGACAAGCCGTCGGTCACAGACAGTAGAGGTTAGTAACTAGTAAGCGGCCACAATATAGGATCCATTGTTGGAGACTCCGTCCACTCTCTCTTTAGAGTGTGGACAAAAGGGTACCGTGCTTAAACGGCGTTAGCTCAGAGAATCATTTGTCCGGCAACTGCTATATCTCTGACCTATGTCAGAAACACAGGGAGATTAATAAAAAAATCCTGTGAAGACGTTAGGCCCCTTTGAAGGGCTCAGCGAGATAAAGACAAATGTTTTGACATTGTACGACTCTCAGAGCTCTATTAACCGGTTCGATGATGGCCTCTAAGGACTCCTGGTAATCTGGCGAATCCAGATATACGGCCACCTGAGACTCATATCCCGAGTCATGTTTGCTGCAATCCCCAAGGACGGGAGAGCTGGAAAACGGAGCACGCGTTCCGCAGAATGTCTGGGGAACTAGCTACTGAGACGTTAGCTAGGAAATTGGGCATTCTTTGCTGCTGTCAGCCCCTGTGTTCCGAGTCGAATGGCAGAGGGCCGTCATCATAAGGTAAACTGAAGCCGGAGGGATTGCCCACTCGTTGTGCTCCTGTGAGAAGATGCAGCCTGCACAGATTGCCGTGGGGCACCTTCGCGGTAGTGGGACATTACACGCAGTACACTATGCGTAAGCGTGCGTTCTATCAGTCAGTTTCCCTAGGTATATGTCCGTGACGCCAATAACGGCAGACCACATAGCGTTGACAGACGAGTACCAAAGGTCATTGGGGATAGAACCACTCGCCATCCGCACTGATTATGTCCTCAGTCCACCATTCTTTGATAGGGAGGTGGAGAGGTGTTGTTAGCATCCAGTCGCCATCCACCTTTGGGGAGTGTGATATAGTGGGGTCGCACTGTCGCCGCATGGAGACTCGGATCTTTCCGGGCCCACCTTACCGGTGGTGTGCGTCCCGGTCTGGAGACCGCCGCAGCGCAGGTTCCGGACTGAGAACCTTCAGGTCAGCTGCCTTAAGGACGATGCAGGTCGCCCTCAATCCACCATCCCTTTGATAAGGATGTGGAGAGAGACCGTCCGCCCTCCATTCGTCGTCGCTGTTCAGTCAGTGGTGATTCAACGGGGGCCGCCCGGATCATAAGAGCCTTGTAAATACGAAGAGTTCAGTCCTCTAGGATGGGGACACGGCTGGATGTCCGGCATAGGCTTGGCTGCTGCAGAGGATACATGGAGGCGATACGCCATGTGCTCGTCCGTAAGTCGGTGTCGGGAAATCGGTGCCTTTTAAGGGACCCGTTGCCCGCAAGTCAGCTCAGGCCTTATTAATAGAGCCTGGAGACTACTGCAGGGAAGGGTTAAGCGCACGAATGTGGGCAGACGCCGGAGTAGCTATTCTCCCACATAGAAAATGCGGATTTGAAGCCAGAAATGGCGGCCGTGACTGAGTTGGCGCTTCTCGTTTCCGACAAGAAGCACCAGAAGAGGAGGGAGGAGACATGCCGGGAAGCAGGGACAGCGATCCCCGAACGAGGGAGAGAGTGCCAAAAAACTATGGGCGGAGCTAACTGGGAGGGCAGAACTGAGGACTACCCAGCCCAAAAGCCGGGACTAAATTAGAGGTCGCCGCGGCCCGATGCTGGAAGGCCGCGGCGGAGACAGTGCGGGGCTGCAGCCTCTAACCTGGTGAGGAGCAAGAGCACCGATGACTAAGACCGTGGCGGTACCTATAAGGCCGCAGCGGCGCAGGAGGTGAGCGCAGGAGCGATTCCAGTGAGTAGGACCGTGGCGGTGGCTCCTTTGAGGACGCGGCGGCGGTTCCTATGAGGAGGCCACGGCGGTTGAGAAGGCCGCGTCGGGGGCTACAGCAATGCCCATTAGGCGTGTGCAGAGAGACAATGGCCGCGGCTCTTGAGGAGACCGCAGCGGCGGCTCCTTGAGAAAAAGGCAGCGGCTGCGGCTCCTTGGGAAGGCCGCGGCGGCGGCTATTATGATAAGACCGCGGCAGCATCTGGATCCGGGGCAGGCCGCGGCGATTGCTAGGGCGGGCCGCGGCAGCGGTGCTGGGTCATGCCACGGCGGCGCTGCTGGAGCAGACCGCGTTGCTGCGGTGGGCCCGCTGACAGTACTGGGGCCAAGTACTCACTGTGCATATGCAGTTATGGCTCCTCAATCCGCCATCCCTTTGATAGGGAGGCGGAGAGGGTAAGCTTCCAGCACCAGGCGGTCTTTTTTGCTAGCCCATCTGAGGCCCTGGCTCCGGAAGGGGGTACATGGGGGCGACACCCCATGTTCCTGTCCGTAGAGGATGTGGGGAGATTGGACCCATTCCAGGAATCCGTCGCCCCAAAAGGAGCACAGGCGAGGTGACGGTGCAGGAGGGGGTATGAGGAGGCGACGCTCCGCGTTCCCGCCTGTTGAAGATTTTAGGAGATCGGGACTTTTTAAGAAGACCCGTCGCCCTTCCATTCCATGAAAAATAACAACGAGAGTTTGGAAAAATTAAAATTAGAAAAAAATTCGGTAAAAAAATTACTAACCAAGAACTGGTTCAGGCTAGAGCCAGCAGAGGGTGTATACTGCGGAGGAGGAGCCAATTTCTTTGTGTATTCGCTTAGTGTCCTCCTAGTGACAGCAGCATAACACCCATGGTCTGTGTCTCCCAATGAGGCGAAGGAGAAAAGATGATATTTTACATAGTATCTTATAATAAGATTATTAGAGGGCCACCTCACCCTTAGAAAACAAACAAGGGTGCATACCAATTAGCCCCTTAGATAGAGACCACAAAAAAAAGGACATATACATATCATCTGCTCATTGAATTGTCTCAGAAAAGTCTCAAAAAATGGCATAAAACAAATACGCTTCAATCACAGAGACATAGCATGAAGCAATGTGCTTAAAGGGAATCTGTCACCCCAAAATTGCCATATCAGATAAAGATATGGCTGAATACAGCGTCCCATAACAAATCTGTCTTTTCCTTATATTTTGATACCCCCGTTTTCATATATAAATACCTTTGTAAACTTTGTTTTTCCGGTGTCAATCATGGCGGTCAGGTCAGGAAGGCGGCGGTTAGTCGCTTCCCCCAACCCCCCGCTCCTCTACTTCTGTCACGTAACGCTGCCCTGTGAATATCACAGGCAGCGTAAGTTTTCAGCGCTTGCGCTCTGCAGCAGGGCCCCCGCGCTTGCGCAGTCTTATTTGCCCAGCTGTGGGCAAACTAGTCAAACAATACAGCGCATGCGTCACACTTCCTCAATTGAATTGGCTCAAATTACTGGCGCTTGCGCAGTAATTAAAATATGCTGCCCCACTGTTGGCAAAAGACGGATTTTGGTAAGAACTTACCTGTAAAATCCTTTTCAGCGAAGGAAGGAAGAGAGACACAGTATTCATTACTGATGGGTAGGCGGAGCCCAGATAGGATTGACACCTCAGATTAAAAAGAGTGTTGACCGGCCCCTCCAGCACGGGCTCCTCCTACTCAGCTTTCTTCAGTCGTACCCAAGCTTAAGGAAGAGCAAGATCACCAGCGGAGCAACATAACCCCTTCTGAAGGACTTCAGAGAAAAACACAATAGTACAGGTTATGCATGCATTTGGCAAAACATCACACAGTTCCAGGTACTACTCACTGGACCTGACCACTTCGATGAGCTGGTAATGCTGGAACAGAGCCGTAGCGCGTCGACCTCAGCCCAGATAAACGCTATCAGAGAAGGGTCACGCCGCATCTGTAAATACAACAACACACTTCTGCCATGGGAGGGAGCTGTGTCTCTCTTCCTTCCTTCGCTGAAAAGGATTTTACAGGTAAGTTCTTACCAAAATCCGTCTTTCAGCTGCAGAGGGAAGGAAGAGAGCCACAGTATTCATTACTGATGGGACGTCCCAAAGCAGTTCAAAAATAAGGGTGGTAAAAAACCAACAAAAGGCAGAAACCCAACAACCTAGACAAAAGTGCAACAGGCGCCAAATACAAGTTAACTAGAACTTTAAACTACCGCTGCCTGCAGGACCCTACTGTCACGCTGTCTAGCAGATGTATAAATATATAATGTCAGTAATCTATCAAGTGGGACAACATTCTATATAACATATAAATAGGTAACATTAACATGTATATATAGCATAGTATTACCTGACATAATATCCTGTGGGTCAATACTGAATCCTTTTCACGCTGTCTCTGGCTAGAGGTGGACCGGGATCTATGCTGACCCTAAACTGGGGTCCTGACTAGTCCCTCTACCTGGAGGTACTGTTAATGGTACAGAGGTCCAGGCCACCAGCGTAAACCTTGTCTCCTATAAATCCCTAACCACTGTAATCTAGTCCTTAGAAGGACCCTGATTACCACCATAGGGAATGGACAGGTAAAGGTTAACAAACAGTATAGACAAACGAGACAGACAGGGGATAAAGTAAATACTGTCTTGCATACAACATTAAAACACAGAGGGAACACCAAAGGTCTAGGAGATAAACTATAAGCAAGGTGAGGAGAAACAACAAAAGAGCTCTTAGCTTAAGTCTTCTCAGAACCGATCCTATCTGCAGTCTGTATGAATGCTTTCACCGGCATCTAACCAGCAGACTGGCAGCTATATAAAGGAAGCTAATTAGAACATAATCAAAAGCAGCCGGGCGAGGCTGGACCTAGTCTTAGCAAAGAGCTAGGTAAAATTAACTCCCTCATTACCAAGCACAAAGAAACAGCAACTCAGCTGCGAGAAGTCAGAATGTGCAATCGCGACAATCTTCGTGGCGATGCACCCATGACACCTACGTCCTAAGGCCGTATCAGCGGAAGCACTAACGTCCACCTTATAAAACTTTGTAAATGTGTGGACAGAAACGCCAGGTCGCCGCTCGGCAGAGCTGAGCTGCCGAAGCCCCTTGATAAAAGGCCCACGATGAAGCCACAGCCCTCGTGGAGTGAGCTCGAACCTTAATCTGGCAACGTTCGCCTTTAAGTCGGTAAGCTTCCAAAATGACCGACCGAATCCAACGAGCTATAGAGTCCTTGGAAGCTCGTTGACCACGCCTGCGACCTGCAGGAATTACAAACAGAGAATCTGACTTCTGAAAAACTTGAGTAATAGGCAAATAGAACTTCAAGGCCCGCACCAAATCCAATGTGTGCAAGGCCCGTTCCTTTGCCTTCTTCGGGCCCGGGCAAAGCGAGGGCAACACAATATCCTGGTTAACATGAAAATGCGACACCACCTTAGGTAGAAAGTCGCCCCGTGTGCGAAGCACTACTCGATCAGAGTAAAACTCCAGGAAAGGAGGCGAGCAGGAAAGAGCCGCCAACTCAGAAACTCTTCTCAAAGAGGTTACCGCCACTAAGAAGACAACCTTCCAAGAAAGTAGAGAAAGGCTAGCAGAAATCATAGCCTCAAAAGGCACATATTGAAGAGCCTCCAAGACAAGGTTGAGCCGCCATGGAAACACAGGCGCCTTCCGCGGCGGAAACTGACGGGTTACTCCGCGAAAAAAGGAACGCACGTCTCTACGGGAGGCGATAGCCCTTCAAACAGTAAGGACAGAGTAGAAACCTGACCTTTCAGGGTGCTCACTGCCAAACCTTTGTCCAGCCCATACTGTAGACAAATTGGGAATGGAAAAAACCCTCGAGTTCCTTGAATAACCCTAACACCACGAAAAGAAGACTTCCCAAGTCTTGTGATAAATCCTAGTAGTAGCCGAACTACTGGCAGCTCGCAGAGTGGCAATGACTTTGCTGAAAAACCTCTAAGGGTCAATATTTCGGTCTCAAGAGCCACGCCGTCAAACGCAGAGACTTCAAGTCCGGATGACGACCGGGTCCCTGGGTTAACAGGTCCGGGCGAAGAGGAAGTGGGAATGGCGGCGCCGCCAAAAGCGACACTAGTGTCGAGAACCACATCCTCCTTGGCCAATCTGGGGCTATCAAAATAGCCGGAATTCTCTCCAGTCTGATCCGACTCAGCACCAGAGGAAGTAAGGATATCAGCGGAAACACATAGACTAGCTCGAAATGGTCCCACGGATCCACCAGAGCGTCTACCGCCACAGCCTTCGGGTCCTTGTACCTGGACATGAAGGTCGGTAGTTTGGTATTGAACCTGGACGCCATCAAGTCCACTTGGTGAGTTCCCCAACGGGAGCACAGCAGTGCAAAAATATTCGGATGAAAACTCCATTCTCCGGGATCCATCTTCTCGCGACTGAGGAAGTCCGCCGTGGTATTCTGGACTCCTGGAATGTGAATCGCAGAGATGGCTGGAACCCTGGTCTCGGCCCATATCAGGATCCGAGACACCTCCATCAAGAGCCTGGAACTCCTCGTCCCGCCTTGGTGGTTGATATACGCGACCGCCGTCGCGTTGTCTGTCTGACTCGGACTGACAGACCGCTCAAAGAGACCGTCCAGTGTTGGAGGCAAAGAAAAATTGCCCTCAATTCCAGGATGTTGATCGGTAGAACCGACTCTTCCGATGACCATACTCCCTGGATCCAAAGATCGTTCCAGACACCCCCCCCCAGCCCGTCAGGCTGGCATTGGCGGTTATGACCGACCACTTCGGAGGGAGGAAAGACTTTCCCAGGGATAACGCTCCTGGACGTAACCACCATCCTAGGGATTTTCGCACCCTGTGAGAGATGATGACGCTGCAATCCAGTGAAACTTGCGATCGATCCCAACGACTCAGAATGAGCTTTTGGAGAGCTCTGGAATGAAATTGGGCAAATGGAAGTGCCTCCATGGTCAAACCCAGAAGGCGCATACCTTCCGAAGGGACATTGCTGTCGCAGACTTCATAATCTGTACATGTCGGAAAAGACATGCCTGCTTGTCTGGAGGTAGGGACACCACCGCCCGTACCGTGTCGAAATGCATCCCCAAAAACAGGATTGACTGCGACGATTCCAGAGACGACTTCCCCCAATTGGCCAGTCACCCGAAATCCTCCAGGAGCTGAAGGGATAGATTGCGAGCCGTCACTGCCTCCTCCTTTGAGGACGCCCAATCGAAAGGTCGTCCAGGTAGGGACGAATCGTAAGTCCCCGTCTTCAAAGAATTGCCATGAGATTTAGGCGCCAGAATCGTTGTAAAAATTCTGGGCGTTAAGGCCAAGCCGAATGGCCGAGCCACAACCTGGTAATGGTTGATCTATGGCAAAAACGAAGGAAGCGCTGGTGAGCTCTTCCGACGGGCACATGCAAATAAGCGTCGCGAATGTCGATTGACTAAAAAGTCGTTCTGCGACAGGGCTGCCATAACGGAGCGAAGCGACTCCATGCGGAATTTTCGGGTGTGGACAAGCCGATTCAATCTTTCCAGAATAGGGCGAAATTTGTCCTCCTTTTTTGGGACTACCAAGAGGTTGAATAAAAAATCCTCTTCCCCGGTCCTCTGCGGAACCGGTATCACCACACCCTTCTGCAGAAGGGAATCGACCTCTCGCAGTAGAGAGGTAAATAGTTTGGCTCTGACGGAATGCGAGATTGGCAAAACAACTGTCCGGGGGTCGAGAAAGAAACTCTATGAAGTAGCCTGCCAACACAACCTGTGTCACCCAGGCGTCCGACACACGGGAAACCCAAGTCGGTTTGAATTGGAGTAAACGACCCCCCCACTCGAGAGCGCTCGAGTGAGATTCAGATGTCAGCCCGCCTTAGCGGATTTTTTGCCAGCTTCTGTCTTAACAGAAGTTCTGTTTCCAGGGTATGCGGAATTTCTGAGAATTCCCCCTTTTTTTTTTTTTTTAAAAAAAAAGAGAGAGACGACCCAAACCCCCAGAGGGTTGGCCGGATCATCCCTTGAACCGAAAGGACTGCCGATAACTATCGGCACTAGTCCTGCCAGACGCAGAAGTCACAGCTCTGCGCTGCGGTAAAGCTGTTTCTTTTGCCTTTGCCTTGGCAATCAGCTCCGTGGGGTCAGATTCAAATAGCTGACCACTTTGTAAGCTAAAGATAGCAAGCCCTGCTTGGAAAACCACGTTCCACCGTCCAAGTCACAGTGCTCTTCTGACTGTGACTGCCGAGGATTGCGCCCTGGATAGCAGTGACGCATTATCCTTCAACTTGAAAAGCCCATCTACCTCGATAGAGGGATCCATCTTGCCACGCAGTCCTTAGACGGTCCAACCGGCTCAGGGGAACTTAACAAATACACCTAGATCCTTAATACCGAATCTATGATCCACGGCCTCGCAGATGGATTGTTGCCATCTCCGTTTTTCTGTCCAGCGTGTCCTGCAGACTCGCCTTCCCTTTACCAGGAAGATTTGCTAAGCTGGGATAAAGGGACATTCACTTCAGGAGAAGGAGTCCAATCAACAAACAACTCCGTAGAAAAAACGGATACAGTTTGTAAAGCCGTCGCGACCCATGCGACTCCTGAAATATCCGGGCCGACTTACCAGGACGTCTAGTTACCTCTCCGGTAACTGTAACGCCCTCATCTCCAATAGAAAATTTAGTACGGCCCATGAGAGAGGCAGAGTGTCCCTGCCGATCCTCCTTGTCCGAATCGGACTTCTTCGCTAAGCGAGAAGGAAGGCACCGATTTGAGTCGCTTCCTTGAGAGGATCTAGCTGACACCCAATAACCTAGAAGGTCAGACAGGCCATCAATAAAAACTAGTGAAGGCCTCCATTTTGACACCACTGGAACCTCCGACCGCCGCGCATGAGTTGAGGTCTGCGTGTCAGATACGCGAGGCTGATCCGTAGCGAATCTGGGAGACGGTCTCTGACATGCCCTTGCACAGTATATGGCAGTTTAAACCTGTCAGTAACCAGAACAGTGTTTCTTAAAGAAAAAACAAACGCTGAAGGGTTAAAGCTCTAAAAGAGAGAGCTACCCCAGCCGTCCCCCATTAAAAGTTAACCGCCTAAGAAGGGGTTAAAGTAGCAGACTCCCCACAACCTTGATAATGAAAAGGGTGTGCGAATCTCAAGCGCCTCTTATAAGGTCGCAGCTGCAGGGCAGCTATGCCACACTATACAGAAAACGTTCCATAAGATCGCTAAAAAATTGCGCTGTTTTGTATAACGCAATGACCGCCAAAGATGTCAAGGAGATCGCTAATCGCTTATGCGATGCTAATGAGATCGCCCAGATTGGCAGTTACTAGCGACATTAAAAATAATCCACAAACGATAGCATTAGTATGCGTCGTTATCAGGATCGTTAGCGGGAACGTATAGTGGCAGTATTAATGTCGCAGACTCCCCACAACCTCTTTATTAATATTGAAAGAGTGTGCGAGCCCCTTATGCGATAACAGCCGCAGGACAGCTCAATCTGTCACTCAGTAGTGCCCCAGACGGCGCCCGCGCTGTGGAGGTGAAGGGGTTAAGCTTCTGCCCGCGGGCTAGAAGCGACTCACCCAGCTGGTCACGGTTCTTGCCGGGAGGGGAAGGGGAACGATCCGGGGAGCTTTCAGCCTGCATGATCAGCAATGGCCGCCGCGCTCTGCCTCCGTGTGCTCCATGTAGAGGAGCCGGAAATGGAGGCTGTAATAAAGCGCGCGCGCTCAGAGCGCGCGAAATTCAAAAATAAAAAAGCGCGCACTCCTCTCCCTTCCCCTGTCCTGCAGGCATCAACCTGCGGACATCAATCACCGGCATGTATATGTACAGTAGCTGCCGCAGCAGTCGCTAAATCACTCACACACACTTTAATAAAAATGTGGAGTACTCACCAGCCGAAGCGCCACAGGGACCCCTAGGGGTCTCTGGCGCTATGCCCATGCTTCCCCCCCCGGGCGGGAAACGCAGTGACCCCAGATGCGTGGTTTGCGTCCCCGCCAGGGAAGCCATCCTCATCCCCCAGGGCCGGCAGGTTCTGCAGGGACCACCATCAGGGTAATACAGATCGCCAAGGGAGAGGTTGGGGTCCAGCAGCGCTGAGACCCCTGAGACCTCTAGACCACTTCTGGTGATCCAAGTCTCTTGTCCGAGTAAAATAATAAAGTCTTCTGAGGAGCTGCTTCCAGCAGCGACCATCCTCTGGGACCTCAAATTTTAGACTGAAGAAAGCTGAGTAGGAGGAGCCCGTGCTGGAGGGGCCGGTCAACACTCTTTTTAATCTGAGGTGTCAATCCTATCTGGGCTCCGCCTACCCATCAGTAATGAATACTGTGGCTCTCTTCCTTCCCTCTGCAGCTGAAACAACATTGCGCACGCGCGAGGGTATTTTTCACAGCGCAAGCGCTGAAAAACAACGCTCAAGGAAAAAAAATGCGTACGCCAAGAACGGAGGAGGGTTGGGGGAAGCGAATAACCGCCGCCTTCCTGACCGCCATGATTGACACCAGAAAAACAAAGTTTACAAAGGTATTTATATATGAAAACAGGGGTATCAGAATATAAGGAAAAGACAGACAGATTTGTTATGGGACGCTGTATTCAGCCATATCTTTATCTGATATGGCAATTTTGGGGTGACAGATTCCCTTTAAAACATAGAGACATAATATGCATTTTCAAAAAATAAAAGGCAGATCTAAGCCTCAAAATAGGTAGATACTTATCAGCAGATGATAGTCAAAGGACCCATGATCGCAGGACAGATAGATCCAGACCCAAAGGGGCTTAATGACAGCCTAAAGCTATTTTCACTATGAGATAAGTACCTTGGCTGCATAAGCTTTCTCAAGTCTTTTTTGCTACGAGATATATCTGTAATATTTGAGACCTTATGTTTCCCCACTAGGGGTTTTTGTATTTTCGGGTGTATTGTATGTGTGGGATTTTCTGTGTATCCCCTTCAAGTTATAGGGGTGCCTAGGGCTATCTAGGGTTACCAACATTGAGCGGGGGCACCACATCGTCTACAACTAGGGTGCCAACCTCTGCGGTCAGGAAGGGGCGTATTAGCGCCCATTAGGGTAGCATAGTCTCCCCTCGTGTATTTTCACTTTTATGAATCCATACATATCATTTTGGACCCCCTTTACTTGTTTTGTGTCTTTATTGGATTCTAATTGATTAAATAAAAGGTATATTTTAGGGATTTCTTTCTCTTTTGGTGCTAATATCCAAAACCTACCAGCAATCCCCTTCACATGCACACAAAGATTTCTGCTCCATTTGTTTTAATCTGCTTCACAAAAAAAAAAAAAAAAATCTAACTTTTGCCTGTGGTATATCTGACACACACTTGGTGGGATTTAACCTCAGTGCTAATCACTGAGTCTCCATTCATGAAAGAGCCCCTCGATTAAATTAAGGTCTCTTTTCACAGCGTAAGGGAGTAGATAGAAGGCTGTACAACAGATGACGATCACTTGTCAATGCTCGGACTGGCCGGTGGCTCTCCTGACATTAGCGTGACAGCTGCTAACAATGCAAGTTATCAGACTCGGGTGAGAAGAGCATTGACATGATAGTGGTTCGTGATGTACGGACGTTTATCTGCGCCCTCAATCCCATTTTCAGAGATCTATTTCACAGAAGTTTTATAACCGAAAAGAATAACGTCATTGTTAAATGGTCTAAACATCATTGGATTGCTTAATCGAGTAGCTAGAAATTGACAGGTTCCCTTAGTGATGGATCCAAAAGAGCTGACAGATTAAAGCGGTGGAAGTGTTGTTTGGTTATTATTCCATCACATAAGCAATGCCAGCGACATGCAAAAGACAACGAGGGCATACATGGCAGTGGAATGGCTGCCATGACACAGCTTCCAATCTCCACAATTAGAGGACGAGAGAACGTACCTTCGATACAGGGGCTCCACTGTGACATGGACGAGGTGGCACAGGGCTAATGCGATGGGCTTGTGTGATGTGGCATAAAAAGGAGGCATCTCGTCCATGATGTTCTGAGCATGCTGCCAGTCTCCAATCTTCAGCAGAGCTTCCAACAATCCAAGCTTCTGGTTGTCAGGAGTCTGAAAACATGAATTAGGCCACAATGAGTGAGTAAAGCAGCCACGAGCGGGCAAGGCTGCAGTCACGAATCACTTATAGGACTTAACCAGCAGGCCACGTTCCCACGTGGTGGAAATGCTGCAGGCTTCATGCATAACATCTGTTATGTAGCAAAGTGAATGATTCCATCAGAGCTCACTGCGCCAACAAGGACGCTGCAGAACGGTGCATTCTTTGGGGGCACGGGTTCATTCCCCCCCTCTAGCTTATAATGAGGAGGCTTAGGCTATGTTCACACACTGCTGTTTTTTTTAACCACATTAACAGCTGCTTTCTACAGTATGTGCAAAAGGCATGAGGACTCAGAAAGCTCAGGCACACAATTGGTTTTGTTATTTTTTTTTTCGTTTTGGAAAACTGCAGCATGTCACTTCTGTCAACATTTCTGCAGGGTTTTTTCACCATAGAAACTGCAGAAACGCTGGAAAAACCCACAACCATGTGCTTTTGTTGAATAAAACTAACCTTCTTAAAAATATATTGTTGACAAATAACATATAAATCAGCACCAAAAAAGAAGCAAAGCCTACTTTTGGGAAGTGTTTAGAGTAGGTTTTGCCTACAGAAAAAAAAAAGCAGCAGAAACGTACCACGTGACATAGCCTTAAAAACACATGTAAAAAAAAAAAATTGCATTTTTAGAAGCAGACCTCCTGGATTTTGGCACTAGAAAAACAGCAAGGCAAATCTGCACTAAAAGCACAAAAAAAGGAAATGCATAAAAAGGTAGAAAAAAAATGTACTATTCATACCAGGTAAAAAAAAAACAGGAGTTGTTGATTGGAGGAAGTGTTTTTTTAGAACATGGGAACAATGCCTTAGGGCGGGTTCAGATGAGCAACTACTTCTACTAAGGCCGGGATCACACACACACATGCGAGAAACTCGCACGATTCTCATACGAGTCTCTCGCATCAACACTCCCGCTAGCACTCAGACCGGAGCGTGCGGCTGCATAGAAATACATGCAGCCACACGTGCCGGCCAGAGTGCCGGCGGCAGCGCCAGGTGTTCATGCGAGAGACTATAGCCTGGGTCTCACATAGCGATACACCAGCGATCCCGACAACGATATGCACTTGTCAGGATCGCTGGTGTATCGCTACATGATCACTGCTGAGCTGCTAAACAGACAGCTCAGGGCAGCGATCAGCACAGCGACACTGCGGGTAACATCGCTTAGTTACCCGCAGTGTACCTTGGATACCAGCGCCCTGATGCAGGGAGCTGGTAACCAAAGTACACATCGGGTTTCCAGGTGCTGCGCGGTGCCTGGAAACCCGCTGTGTACCTTGGTTACCAGCTCCCTGCATCAGGGCGCTGGTATCCAAGGTACACAGCGGGTTTCTAGGCACAGCCCCGCGCCTGAAAACCAGCTGTGTACCTTGGTTACCAGCGGCTCGCTGGTCTCCCTGCCTGCACACGCAGCGATGCGTGCCTGTCAGCGGGAGACCAGCGATCAAAAAAATGTCCAGGACATTCAGCGACGATCAGCGATACCCGGCAGGGGGGCTGATCGTCGCTGAATGTCACACACAGCGATATCGCTGGGGAGATCGCTGCTGTGTCACAAAACTAGTGACTCAGCAGCGATTTCGCTAGCGAGATCGTTGTGTGAGACGGGGGCTTAAGAATGAGAGCGAATAGTGTTCTGTGTGATTAACTGCACTGGATCTGTTAATATCGGATGCCACAATGAGCTGCTTCTACAAAAGCTGGAGAAATGGCACTGGCACACTCAAAGAGAAAATTAGGAAACTGCTGTGGAGTTAACTCAGAGACAAGGAATGAGAGGGAGCAAAGCTTCAAAGTCAGTACACCCCCTACTCACAATGAGGGTCTCGCAAAGCTATTTTTAAAGTGTAGAGCCCAATACACCACGTCTAAGTACATTTTGACCAGATTTCTTGGAGGAAAGTCCCATGTGCCATGCCATACGTAGGGCATATTTATCCACCTATTGAGATGACCTCGAGTACAGGACTTGATGGAGCAAGTAGTAAAATATATCAATGGTGACATGGAGCCGCCGTTCCCGCTCTGTCCTAAAAGGCGTTTTTCTTCAACTGCTTTGGAAGTGTGCGACTCCAGACAATTCTTACTAAAGACATGTATTATGGAAAGAGAGGAATAGCTAAGAAATTACACGGTCACAAAGCTCGGCTCTAATAAACTCTTTACTGCCTCACAAAACACGGATTTTGGTAAAAACTTACCTGTAAAATCCTTTTCAGCGAAGGAAGGAAGAGAGACACAGTATTCATTACTGATGGGTAGGCGGAGCCCCAGATCAGGATGTCACCTCAGATCAAAAGAGTGCTGACTGGCTGGCCCCTCCAGCTCGGGCTCCTCCTACTCAGCTCCAGTCGTACCAAAGCTTTTAGGAAAAGAGCCAAGATCACCAGCGGAGCAACATAACCCCTTCTGAAGGAACTTCAGAGAAAAAACACAAGGATACAGGTTATGCATGCAAAGAAAGCCAAAAACCACAGAGTTCCAGGTACTACTCACGGAACCCGACTACTGCGATGAGCTGGCGATGCTGGAACAGAGCCTTAGCGCGCTGACCTCAGCCCAGATAATCGCTAATCAGATAAGGGTCGCGCTGCATCTGAAAACATCAACACACTTCTGCCATGGGAGGGTGCTGTGTCTCTCTTCCTTCCTTCGCTGAAAAGGATTTTACAGGTAAGTTTTTACCAAAATCCGTGTTTCAGCTGCAGATGGAAGGAAGAGAGCCACAGTATTTATTACTGATGGGACGTCCCAAAGCAGTTCAAAAATAAGGGTGGGAAAACCAACAAAAGGCAGAAACCCAACAACCTTAACAACAAAGCGCAACCAGCGCTAAACACAAGTTCATCCAGAACTTTAAACTACAGCTGCCTGCAGGACCCTACGTCCGAGGGCTGCATCAGCGGAAGCACTGACGTCCACTTTATAAAACCTTGTAAACGTGTGGACAGAGCGCCAAGTTGCCGCTCGGCAGAGCTGCACTGCCGAGGCACCTTGATGAAAAGCCCACGATGAGGCCACAGCTCTCGTGGAATGGGCTCGAATCTTAATCGGGCAAGATTCACCCCGAAGGCGGTAAGCTTCCAAAATAGCTGACCGGATCCAACGAGCTATAGAATCCTTGGAAGCTCGTTGACCACGCCGACGACCTGCTGGAACCACAAACAGGGAGTCCGTCTTACGAAAACCTTGAGTAATAGATAGATAAAACTTCAAGGCCCGCACTAAATCCAATGTGTGTAAATCTCGCTCTTTCGCATTCTTCGGATCCGGACAGAGTGAAGGCAACACAATATCCTGGTTAACATGAAATTGTGACACCACTTTAGGCAAAAAATCACCCCGAGTGCGAAGCACTACACGATCCGGAAAAAACTCCAGAAAAGGAGGCGAACAAGAAAGAGCTGCCAACTCAGAAACTCTCCTCAAGGAAGTGACTGCAACAAGGAAAGCCACCTTCCAAGAAAGTAAAGAAAGGCTAGCAGAAACCATAGGCTCAAAAGGTTTATGCTGAAGAACCTCCAAAACAAGGTTGAGCCGCCAAGGAGACACGGGTGCCTTCCGCGGCGGAAACTTACGAGATATACCTCGGAAAAAGGAGAGCACGTCTCTATTTGAAGCAATGGTTCTCCGGAACAATAAGGACAGAGCAGAAATCTGACCTTTCAGAGTGCTGACTGCCAAACCCTTGTCTAGCCCATGCTGCAGAAAAGCCAACAGGTTGGGAATGGAAAATTTTCTCGGGTTCCGAGAGGACCCCAAACACCACGAAAAGGGTTTCCCAAATTTTGTGGTAAATCCTAGTAGTAGCCGGACATCTTGCAGCACGAAGGGTAGCAATGACCTCGGCTGAGAAACCTCTACGGGTCAAGATTTCGGTCTCAAGAGCCACGCCGTCAAACGCAGGGACATCAAGTCCGGATGACAAACGGGCCCCTGAGTCAACAAGTCCGGTTGAAGAGGGAGTGGAAAAGGAGGTGCCGCCAACAGCGACATTATTGTCGAGAACCACACCCTTCTTGGCCAGTCTGGAGCTATCAAAATAGCTGGAATTCTCTCTAGTCTGATCCGACGCAGTACTAGAGGAAGTAAGGATTCGGCGGGAATACATAGATCAGCTCGAACTGATCCCACTGAGCCACTAGAGCATCCACCGCCACCGCCTTCGGGTCCTTGTACCTGGACATGAATGTCGGTAACTTGGCATTGGACCTGGATGCCATCAAATCCACTTGGGGGGTTCCCCAGCGAGAGCACAGTAGTGCAAAAACTTCCGGGTGGAGGCTCCATTCCCCGGGATCCATCCTTCTGCGACTGAGAAAGTCCGCTGTAATATTCTGAACCCCTGGAATGTGAATCGCCGAAATGGCTGGTACACTGGCCTCTGCCCAAATCAGAATTCGGGACACCTCTACCATGAGTCTGGAACTCCTTGTCCCACCTTGGTGATTGATATACGCGACAGCCGTCGCATTGTCTGTCTGCACTCGGACTGGCAGACCGCTCAAAGGGACCGTCCAATGTTGGAGGCAAAGGAAAATCGCCCTCAATTCCAGGATGTTGATCGGAAGAAAAGACTCTTCCGATGACCATACCCCCTGAATCCAGAGATTGTTCCAAACACCCCCCCAGCCCGTCAGGCTGGCATCGGTGGTTATGACTGACCACTTCGGAGGGAGGAAAGACTTCCCCAGGGAGAATGCCCCTGGACGTAACCACCATTCTAGAGAATCCCGCACCGCGCGAGAAATGGTGACACTGCAATCCAGCGATTGCGACTGGTTCCATCGACTCAAGATGAACCTTTGGAGAGTCCTGGAATGGAACTGGGCAAAAGGAATTGCCTCCATGGACGCCACCATCAGTCCCAGAAGACGCATACACTTCCGTAGGGACATTGCCGTTGAGGATTTCATAATCTGTACATGTCGAAGAAGACATGACTGTTTGTCTGGTGGTAGGGAAACTACCGACCGAAACGTGTCGAGATGCATTCCCAAAAAGAGGATTGTCCTCGATGGTTCCAGGGACGACTTCTCCCAATTGACCAGCCAACCGAAGTCCTTCAGAAACTGAAGAGACAAATCCCGAGCCGTCAACGCCTCCTCCTCCGAGGAAGCCACGATCAAAAGATCGTCCAGATAAGGGAGAATCGTAATCCCCTGTCTTCGAAGGATTGCCATGAGGGGCGCCAGAATTTTTGTAAAGACCCTTGGCGCTGAGGCTAAGCCGAACGGCAGAGCCACGAACTGGTAATGATTCTGACCTATGGCAAATCGAAGAAAGCGCTGATGAGCCTTTCCGATGGGAATATGCAAATGTCGATTGACACCAGAAAATCGTTCTGTGACAGAGCTGCCACAACGGAACGAAGCGACTCCATGCGAAATTTCCGGGCATGGACATGCCGGTTTAATCGCTTGAGATCCAGAATCGGGCGAAATTTGTTCTCCTTTTTGGGAACTATAAAAAGGTTGGAATAAAAACCTTTCCCTCGGTCCTCTGACGGAACCGGTATCACTACACCCTTTTGTAGCAGAGATTCGACCTCTCGCTGTAGAGCGACAACAAGCTCGGGTTCCGACGGAACGCGAGATTGACAAAAAACATTTGGGGGTCGAGAAGCAAACTCTATGAAATAGCCTGCCGACACTATCCGCGTTACCCAGGAATCTGGAACGCGAGCCATCCAAGTCTCCTTGAAAAGAAGCAGGCGACCCCCCACTCGAGAATCCTCGAGTGGACCCCTGGCGTCAATCCGACTTTCCGGGCTTCTTGTCAAGTTCCCGCTTGTCCTGGCGGAAACTCTGCTTCCAGGGAGTACGAGTTTTCTGAGAGGATTTCTTTCCTGAGAAGGAAAGACGACCCGATCCCCACGAGGAGTGACTAGATCGTCCTCGGCCCCGAAAGGACCGCCGACCACTATAGACACCAGGCTTACTGGACACCGAGGCCATGGCCCTACGCTGTGGTAATGCTGATTCCTTCGCCTTAGCCTTGGAAATCAGCTCTGTGAGATCGGATCCAAAAAGATGGCCACCCTTGTAAGGTAAGGCCAACAACCCTTGTTTGGAAACTGCGTCCCCGGCCCACTGTCTGAGCCATAAAGCTCTTCTGACTGTGACCGCTGAAGCTTGCGCTTTGGCCAGCAGAGATGCCGTATCCAGACCGGCATCAAAGATATAACAGGCTGCCGTTTCTAACCATTCACAAGTTTCCCGTATCTCAGATAACGGAGATTCATTTTGCAACTCCGTCTTCAGACGTGCCAGCCAGCTTAGAGAAGCTCTAGCAGCACACATGGATCCTAGCACTGCTCGAAATCCATGACCCGCAGCCTCATAGCTTGCTTTTGCCGCCAATTCTGCCTTTCTATGCAAAGGCTCCTGTAAGCTCGCTTTTCCCTTAATAGGAGTAGTGAGGATTTACTAAGCTGAGATAAAGACACATCCACTTCAGGAGCAGAAGTCCAATTAGCCTTTAACTCCGCAGAGCAAGGATAAAGTGTATCAAAGAAATGCGTTCCATGAAAACGCTTATCTGGACACAGACGTTCCTCCTCTATTACACTATTAAGCTCATCCAGAGCTGGCAATGTTGTACGCGAAGCACGGGACTCCTGGAACATGCGTGCTGATTTACCAGGACGACTAGTTACCTCCTCCGGTAACTGTAATATATCTCTCATGGCTTCAATCAATGCCTCCGTACGCTTCGCCATAGAGGAACGCCCCTGCGGCTCGTCCGCATCAGAATCGGATATTTCTCCATCCGAATTTAAAGGGGAACTCTGCCCAATATCAGATACATCTGATTCGCTCCGTGTAGAGGCCGGTAACGGCCTGCGTCGCTTCCTCTGAGAGGAATTAGCAGACACATATTGACCTAAAAGGTCAGACAAGTTGTTGATCGATCGAGCGATATCGTCCAATTTTCCACCGCTGTCGACCGCAGCGCTAGACGCTGTGGAGGTCTGCGTATCTGATTGCCGTAATGGCACTGGGACATGGTCCGCGGCATCTGAACTCTGTTCAGACATGCCTCACCTGTATGAGCAGGTCAAAGCGGTAATACCAGCAAAAAACTATGCGGGTTTTTTTTTTTGGTTTTTTTTTAAACGCTGAAGGGTTAACGCTCCACCAGGCAGGGTTACCCCAGCGGTATTCAGTCAAAAAAATTTAGCTGGTAGAAATAACCCTCAGAGGGGTTAATATTGCAAACTCACCACAATATATATATTTGTGAGCCCCAGCCAATTTTTATGTCTCTAATGAGACTGCAGCTGCAGGATAACGATCGCTGCGCTGCGGGGTGAGGAATCGGCACTCACCCAGCTGGCCGTGGTGTCTTATGAGGAGAGGAGCGGTCTGAGGAGCCCAGGAGCCTGTGTAATGGCCGCCACAGTGAGGGAGTCGCAGGAGAAACGCCAGAGCGCGCGTCTTCCTGCTCAGAAGACCGGGAATAGTTAGGCCACGCCCCCGCCAGCTCGAATATTGAGCGCGAACTCCCCCGCTCCTGCTCCCTCTCTGTCCTGCAGGTATCTGCCTGCGGACAAAAAATCACCACATCTACTTGTAACAGCGCTGTCACAGCAGCGCTGAAGCATACTGACATACATGTAGTAGTGCTGTCACAGCAGCGCTGAAGCATACTGACATACAAGTAATAGCGCTGCTCATTCAGACGCTAAAGCACTCACACATTATTATAATAAAAAATTTGTGTGGAGTACTCACCAGCCAAGGCGCCACAGGGACCCTCAGGGGTTTCTGGCGCTGTGCCCATGCTTCCCCCCAGGGCGGGAAGCGCAGTGACCGCACGTGTGGTTTGCGTCCCGCCAGGGAAGCTCTCCTCATCCCCCAGGGCCGGCAAGGATTCTGCAGGGACTTTGAGTAAATACAGATCCGCCGAGGGAGAGGTTGGGGTACAGCAGCGCTGGTACCCCTGAGACCTCTAGACCAACTAGTGATCCAAGTCTCCTGTCCGAATATAAAATAATAAAATCTTCTGAGGAGCTGCATTAGCAGCGACCATCCTCTGGACCTCAAATCTTAGACTGGAGCTGAGTAGGAGGAGCCCGAGCTGGAGGGGCCAGCCAGTCAGCACTCTTTTGATCTGAGGTGACATCCTGATCTGGGGCTCCGCCTACCCATCAGTAATGAATACTGTGGCTCTCTTCCTTCCATCTGCAGCTGAAAAGTGGATTTACCATGATAGTAAGCGGCCCGAGAACATTAAATAGAATCAGGAATGTGTTATGTCAGTCGGCTTCCTCCATGCCTTAGGCATCCTTCACACGTCCTGGTGATTTCTGTACAGGATAAACCAGTGCTGGTGAGATCCATGGTCCGTGTGTGACATCCTTGTGACATCAGTGTGTACGTGTGCCACTTACAGGCAGTGGTCATCATTGTCTCCTGCTCGCCCTGAGATAAGCATGAGCAAGAGACAATAATGGGAGTTGTATTCAGCCGCCGGCGCCTGGGGAGCAGCGGTACATATCTCACTAACCCCAGTTATTCTGCTCTTCAGACTGGATGGTCACCATCTTGGCACGATCCAGGTTCTAAATCAGTCATCGCTGAGATGGGATTACAGCGTGGGACAGTATGCTGGACAGGTGAGGGATATGGTGGTTTATTTTTCTGCTTTTTTTTTTTTTTTTTACAGGGGACAAGGGCTTCAATGGAATAGGTGCAATGCGAGAATAAATGTTTTTCAATTTTAAATAAATTTGTTAAACATGGCGTTTTGTTTTTATTTAAAAAAAGGACTAAGGGTGTGTTTCCACGGTCAGGAAACACTCAGTAATTGCTGTGTGTTTGACGCTGTGCGCTGGCGCAGCATCAAACACGCAGTGTCCAAATGTTACAGCATAGTGGAGGGGATTTCAAGAAATCCCGTCTCCACTATGCATAAAAACACGCAGGCGGCAGACCTGCGTTAACGGACATGCTGCGCGTCTTTTTAGATTGCAGCATGTCCTTTTCCCTTGCGGCAACGCTCCGTCGCTGCAAGGGAAATAACACAGGCCTGTGTAGCGCTGCGGTCATTCCGGATGTGTTCAATGAACACATCCGGATTCACCGCGCGTTCACTAGGGGGCGGGGCTTTGGGCAGAGCGGGCTTTCCGCTCCGTCCAAAGCGCTGTGTTTCCTGATCATGGAAACACAGCCTTAATTCTTTCTTGTGGTGTGTTTATTTACAATATAACTATAGGATTAGTAATGGATAGGTGTTTATAGATGATTCTCCATTACTAACGTGTGGGCTTGATGTCACCTCACAATACAAACGTGACATCAATCCCACAAGTATTACCCCACTTGCCACCGCTAGAGGAAGGAGCTAGGCAAAGCGCCAGATTAGGTCCATTTTTTTGTATGCGCCATTTCTGGGGCAGCTGAGGGTTGATGTTGGTTGTCTGGAGGGAGGGTGTTGTGGAGGGTGAATATCTCTGACTCCTTCCATGCTATTAATATCAACCCACAGCTGTCTGTTTAGACTTTGCTGGTTTGAATTTATAGGCGGACCCTACATTTTTGTTATGGGAAAGGCTAAGCAAATAGCTGTGAGCTGTTATAATAGAATGGAAACCTTATGGGGTATTGTCCCTTTTCCTAGATTATTAACATCAACCCCCAGCCGTGGGCTTTCCCTCTGCTGGTTATGAAAACTGCGCGGGAGCCAATTTTATAGGCGTTACCCAGCTACTGCTGAATACAACTCTAAGGCTAGTTTCACATTAGCGTGTTTTTGCGCTGCGCATCGCGCGCAAGTGGAAACGCATGCAAAAACGCATGCAAGACCATGCACCCCCATGTTAAACATAGGGGCACATGAACGCTTGCGCAGATGCACTGCGCACAAAAACGCTTATGTTAAACCAGCCGTCTAGACATGTTTAAGCTTAAAACGCATGCGTACGCAAACGCAGGCGTACGCATGTCCATGCGCACGCCTGCGTTCCCATAGACTGTAATGCTTTGTTTTGACGCATTCCGTGCGCAAGCGGACGCATGCGTTTTTTTTACGCCTTTCGACGGACCCAAAAATGCAACATATTGCGTCGGCACAACTAGACGCATTCCTTGAAAAAACGCATGCGTACAAAAACGCAAGACCATGCACCCCCATGTTAAACATAGGGGCGCATGAACGCATACGCAGATGCGCTGCACACAAAAACGCTAATGTGAAACCAGCCTAAAACTCCACTCCAAATTACCCAGTCGACCAGAGATTAAAGGCTAATTAAATTATGACAAAATAGATCTCCTGATCAAAAGGTGATACATAAAAAAAAAAACACACATAAACAAGAAACTTTTACAAACTATTTAAGACGACTTTCCTGAAAAGTAAGAAGGGCATGGAAACAACATGTCAGCACGAGTGATAAATAAGCTGGGATGTTTAGAAGTAATGAACAGTCTTTGTAAGTTAATAATTTCACCGCTTAGCATATCAAATTATGCGGCTTACAACAATAAAATATGAATTAGGGTTTTGGTTCTGCTCATTTGTGCTGCCTCTTGAGTATAGTTCTGCAATTTTATTTACATTCACGGCACTAAACTAAATAAACCATGAAATCATTTTGCACAATCCAATTTAAAAGAAAACTTAAGGAAAAAGTCTAAGAATAATACTACAAGCATAAAACACTACAGGCAAATGGATCGTGTATAATCGGGGTTTAGTTTGCATATAACCGTTGCCATTAGCAAGACAACCAAAAGAATGGAGAATGGATGACACTCGTGAATTAGAAGCAAAATGGACATGGTTTTGCAATTGCAGCATCTCTTTACCACTGCTCATATTCATAAGACGGAAAGTTCAGAGCCGCCATTATAAAATCACAAACATATTTTCCATGTGCGAATGATCGATCCAATAAGCATATAGCAACAGTGCCTTTAACTTTTTCGATCTGTTTCCTAAAAACAGACATTTTATACACAGAGCCACATTTATTAATTTTCTGCAAACTGTATTTTTCATTTTAATAATGCGAAAAAAATAAAGTAGCTAAAATCCAGGAGCAAGAAAATTAGACAACACCACCTCCTAAAAATCATAAATCAGCTTAGCAGACAATTCAGAAGATGAAGAGAAGACTAAAGGGTATGCCACACTAAACAACGTCGCTAACAAGATCGCTAAAAAACATCACTATTTAGCGATCTCGTTAGTGACGTTGTTATGTGTGGCATCTAGCGACGACGTGGCCCCTTTTGAGATCCTGCTGTGATCTCGTTCATCTCAGCGATCGTTCGGGACCCTATTTTTATCGCCGGCGTCCCGCTGGTAAGTATATATCGCTGAGTGTGGCACCTTTTTTTTAGCGATTTAGCGGTATTTTGTACAGCTAAAGTCGTTAAGGAGATCGCTAACCGCGATAGCGTCCTTAACGACATCGCTAAATTAGGCCACTACTAGCGATATTAAAACGATCCCGCTAGCGATCTCATTAGTATGCGACGCTAACGAGATCGTTAGAGGGATCGTGTAGTGTGGCAGTACCTTAAGGTTATGTACACACGGAGACTTTTAAACAACTTTTGTGGTCTTTTCACTCGTTTTTTTGTGTCACTTTGGTCAGAGTGTAATTTTTTTCCCGCAGACATTTTGATAATTATTGAATTTGGAAGTTGCCTTAAGATTGCTCAGACTACAAAACAGCTTTCAAAGCTTGAAGTGGTTAAAATTAAGTCAAAAAGACGGAACAAATGAACAGCGAGTCGTTTTGACATTTCAGTTCATAAGTTAATTTTTTTTTAATTTCTTTTTTCAAAGCGCTTTTCACAGGTGGATTACAGAGCAGACTGCCAAAAGACACATCATGTGCTGATACCCTTAGAGGCCATGCTGTCAGAATGAGCTCACTGATGGTTTCCCTGGCAACTCCTTCTCCAGCTCCCTATGACTGTGGAACAAAGAATATAGAAGCTAAGCGGCCCAAGAAGACATATTGCAAAAAAAAAAAAAAAAAAAAAACTTGGAAAGAAAATGTACACATTTGATGTAGTTATCGGTCTCAAGCAGTTCCATAGAAAGTTAAAAAAGCAGTGGTGCGCATATCTAACCCCCTCTCCATTCAGACGGAGTATTTTAAAGTCAAGTCAATGGGTCGATGGGGGTCCCGTCGGTCAAACCTCCACTAATCAGCAAGTTGTCACCTATTCTCCAACGTTCACTGTTTGATGTTGTGTCTGTGGATTAAGAGGATAGTAAATATGGGAATGACCGTTTAATCCACACGTAACTTTGCAGCCCAAATTTTAAGGGATTTCTTGAATAATCAATTTACTTAAGTTTAAAAGTTATTACGTATACACAAGATAGGGGATAACTTCCTGATCACTGATGGTCCGAACGCTGTGGCCTCCATTAATCCAGAGAACCAAGACTTTGAAAAGCCCTGAAAATGGAGCAGAGAGAAAAATCATGCACACTGCTGCTCCATTCATTCTTAACGGGAGGGCCGAAGATTGGCGCGTGCAGCTCCCAGCGCCTCCTCCTGCTTGGCTAGTCTTAACCTGAAGTCATATAGCGTAGACGCCGTCAGTCACACAGGAGGAGGCGGCGCTGGGAGGGGAATAGAGCTGGAGTCACAGAGGCTTCAGAGATCTACTACGGTCCTTCAACCTGGCCATGTAATTGCTGAACTTGTGTTTGACGGGGCTACATGCACATATGAATCATTTGGGTGGGGGGCTGGGAGGGAAGTGAAATCCTAACATCAGATTGCCTTTAAGGATCTCACAGTGTAACTGAAAATGAGCGCAGGTTCTCTACAAATGTATACAACTTTCTGTGAATTAGACTAGAATTTGACTGGAATTTGGCTGCAAGGTAACAATTTAAAACCACTATGTTTCAGTTTCTTTTCACTTTCACCCCCATCCTCCTTTCTTTCTTCCTATCCCCTGTAATCCCCCCACCTAGTAAGGAATTAGTCATTTCCCCCTCCATTCTCCCCAGCCATCTCACCTTTCCCTCAGAACTGTTCCTCCACATGCAATCCTTTTTACCAAGACACACACGGCCTCATCATGTCCTATCCTGCTCTCACCTTCTAACGCTCTGTCTGTTACTCATCGCTGGCGATGTATCCCCAAATCCTGACCCTCCTCAACTTATCCCCACACTCATTTCTAACACCCTGCCACTATCCTCCACACGTTTTTGCAACCATGACAACCTCATAACTATCCATCCACACCCACCTCCCCTGGTCCCCCTACCCGGAGCACTATGGAACGCACGCTCCGTCTGCAATAAACTGTCATTTATCCACGACCTCTTTATCACCAACAAACTCTCCTTCCTTGCCATCACTGAAACCTGGCTCACTCCCTTTGACATAGCCTCTCCAGCTGCGCTTTGCTATGGCGGATTCCATCTTTCTCACACCCCTCGCCCCAGCAACAAAAGTGGTGGAGGAGTTGGCTTACTCCTGTCTGATACCTGCTCCTTTACCCCTATTCGACTTCCACCCTCCGCTGCTATTCCCTCGATCGAGGTGCACTCCGTCCGCATCTATTCCCCCTCCAACCTCCAACTGGCTGTCATCTACCGCCCCCCGGAACTAGCCATCTCCACCTTTCTCGACCACTTCACCACCTGGCTACTCAATTTCCTCTCTGCTGACATCCCCACCATCATCATGGGCGATTTCAACATCCCCATTGACACTTCCACCCCGGCTGCCTCTAAACTTCTATCGCTCACGGCTTCTCTCGGCCTCACTCAATGGTCCTCTGCAGCCACTCACAAAGATGGTCACACGCTGGACCTTATCTTCACCCGTCTCTGTTCCCTCACTAATTCACCCCTGCCCCTGTCTGACCACAACCTACTGACATTCTCTTCCCTCTCCTCTGTTAGTACGCATCCCCCACTCCACAAACTCACCCACCCTCGCAGAAATCTCAAACACCTCAATTGACAATCGCTCTCTGAGTCCCTCCTCCCTCTCACAGATACAGCCTCACTTCATGACACAGATGCTGCAGCCACATTTTATAACACCACAATAAAAGCCACACTCGATTCGGCCGCCCCCCTCACGCAGAGCAAAACTAGTACAATCAACAGGCAGCCCTGGCTGACCAGCCTCACCAAAGAACTGAGACGGCTTCCAGGGCTACCGAGCGGAGATGGAAGAGAACCCATTCTACCGAGCACTTCAAGGCATACAAGCAGTCCCTTGCCAGCTTCAAGTCCACGCTCTCTGCTGCAAAACAAACTTACTTCACATCTCTCATATCCTCCCTGTCTCACAACCCTAAACAGCTCTTCAACACTTTCAATTCTCTACTCCATCCCACAGCACCTCCTCCCTCTCCTCTCATTACTGCTGAAGACTTTGCCTCCTTCTTTAAGCAAAAGATTGATACTATCAGAGAAGGCTTTGGCCCGCAGCCCCCAATGCCCCTCTTAGCCACTCATCCCTGTTCTTCCAAAACCAGCTTCACCACCATGACAGAAGATCAGCTCTCCACTCTCCTGTCAAGATCACACCTCACCACTTGCGCGCTTGACCCACTCCCGTCCCACCTCATCCCTAACTTTGCCACAGTCTTCATCCCTACTCTCGCACACCTCTTCAACCTTTCACTTACAAATGGTGTCTTTCCTTCATCCTTCAAACATGCTTCAATCACACCCATCTCAAAAAGCCCTCCCTCGACCCATCCTCTGTGTCTAACTATCGTCTGATATCTCTTCTCCCCTACGCCTCAAAACTACTGGAACAGCATGTATATCTTGAACTGTCCTCCCACCTCTCCTCCTGTTCTTTCTTTGACCGGTTACAATCTGGCTTCCGACCACATCACTCAACTGAAACTGCCCTAACTAAAGTCACTAACGACCTGCTAACCGCCAAGAGCAAGCGACACTACTCTGTCCTCTTTCTCCTGGACCTGTCTTCCGCCTTCGACACCATGGACCATTCCCTCCTGCTACAGATTCTCTCATCTCTTGGCATTACAGACTTGGCCCTATCCTGGATCTCATCAATCTAACAGACCGAACATTTAGTGTCTCCCTCTCACACACCACCTCCTCACCTCGCCCCCTGTCGGTGTTCCTCAAGGCTCAGTCCTAGGACCCCTACTCTTCTCCATCTACACCTTCGGCCTGGGACAGCTCATAGAATCCCACGGCTTGCAGTATCACCTCTACGCCGATGACACGCAGATCTACCTATCTGGACCTGACCTCACCTCCCTACTGATCAAAATCCCACAGTGTCTGTCTGCTATCTCAGCCTTCTTTTCTGCTCGCTTTCTCAAACTGAACATGGACAAAATAGAATTCATCATCTTTTCCCCACCTCATTCTACCCCTCCACCAGACCTATCCATCAATGTCAATGGCTGCTCGCTTTCCCCAGTCCCGCATGCTCGGTGCCTTGGGGTGATCATCGACTCTGCCCTCTCTTTCAAACCACATATCCAAGCCCTCGCCACCTCCTGCCGCCTCCAACTCAAAAATATTTCCCGGATCCGCGCATTCTTCAACCATGAAACCACAAAAACACTAGTGCACGCCCTTATCATCTCCCGCCTCGACTACTGCAACCTCCTACTGTCTGGCCTCCCCTCTAGCACTCTGGCACCACTCCAGTCCATCCTACACTCTGCTGCCCGACTAATTCACCTGTCTACCTGCTATTCCCCAGCCTCCCCCCTATGCCAGGCCCTTCACTGGCTTCCTATTGCCCAGAGGCTCCAGTTCAAAACCCTAACCATGACATACAAAGCCATTCACAATCTTTCTCCTCCATACATCTGTGACATGGTCTCCCGCTACCTACCTACACGCAACCTTCGATCCTCTCAAGATCTCCTTCTCGTCTCCCCCCTCATCTCTTCTTCCCACAACCGCATACAAGACTTCTCCCGGGCTTCCCCCATACTCTGGAACTCCCTGCCGCAAAACATCAGACTTTCACCAACAACGGAGACCTTCAAGAAGAACCTGAAGACCCACCTGTTCCGACAAGCCTGCAGCCTACAATGATCCTCAGTCTACTGAACCATCGCACAACCAGCTCTACCCTTTCCTAGTGTATTCTCACCCATCCCTGCAGACTGTGAGCCCTCTCTCCTTCTGTACTTGTGTGTCCCTTGTCTAGCACATGTTTATTGTACCTGTCTATATTTTTCCCCTTTTCATATGTAAAGCGCCATGGAATAAATGGCGCTATATAAATGTATAATAATAATAATAAAGATAAACCAGGGCTAATTTTACAACCATCATGTCTATGTTATAAATGTGCTGCATCATTAAACAAAAAAGCGGCTCAACGTTAATCTCTCACATAAACAGGTTAATTCAGAGGAATCTAGAGAATGTCACATGAGCAGACTAACTGGATTACGGAAACCCCACTACAGAAGTGCAGTGGCTGATCCGCAGTCCCAGGGACCTACAAGACCCTTCTTGATGCTTTGCTTTCAGTTTTGACTCCTCAGCATGTTGTAGGCCATGGCAGAGGCACAAGTGCTGCGGTCACCTCGGAGAGTCGGCCTGGTTTTCCTCTTTATACCGTACATTTTAATTGCTATACAAGTTGTAATATTATTCTCTGTGAAGAATACGCTTCTACTTTCTATTGTTCTTCGTTGCTAGTCACAGTTTCCAGTAGAATGTCATTTTCCTTCACGTGAGGACCAATTGTTGGGCAATGCAGAAGTCATAAGCCTTGTCAAGAGAGTATTGTGCCACTTTTAAAATGAAGAAAAAGAGAGTGAGGGCTCCATCTTGTTGGCTCAGTTTAGTCATCTATAAGCATTGGAATGTAATGGAACACTATGCAGAAGCCCACACGGTCACCTGTTCCTTAAAAGAGGTTGTCCACTACTTTTTCATTCTGTCGGGGTTTAACACCGAGCATGCCCACCGATCAACTGTTCTCTGTGTCGGCGGTCGCCGGATTGAACTGCTCAATTACAGAGCTGCTCCGTCTTCCGATAGTGGCCCCAGCACAGTACTACACTCCCTGAAGGATGGTTCTTCATTAGCTCCTGATAGTGGTATGTTCAGCTATTTCCCACGTTGTGGGCATGTATCCCCATAACTGCTAATGGAAGACCACAATGATCAGTCCTAGAACACTGGCTCATCTTTCATGTCATCAACAGACTTTATATCTCTTCCAAGGACTCTCTCTTGTAATTATTTTATTCTTGTTGTTTTCTACAGCGTTTATTTTGCTTACAAAATTTTATGGGATTTTCCCCCTCCTCTAGTCTCCATCTATGTCATATTTATGCCCTACAATCCAGCAGAATCTTAGAATTGTCAGATAAGCGGACTATAACTGGATTATGGAAACAACTATGGAGGTCCAGTGGGCTGATCAGCTGTCCCAGTAACCTACAAGGCTCACCTTGTTGTTTTGCTTAGTTTCTGTTTTATCTCACAGAAAGAATCAGCTGTGATCCTGTGCTGGTCCCGTCTGTAAACTCCATTGCTTCCCCCCCCATGGTATGATCAGACCATGTCCCTGCACATCAGACACAGCCATTACACAGTACACAGCAGGGGCACATTTATAAGATTTAAAACTTCCAATAAAGGGAAAATAGATAATGACAATTCACAAAAAAAAAAAAAAGTTTTTGCTTCCAATCCTTCACATTTACCTTCTCTGTTTTTTCTTCATCCTTTTCTTTCTCCTTCTCTTTGTCTTCTGACTTATCAGATGAAAGAACCACCAATGTCAACTTTCTTAAAATCTGTTTTGCTTCCAAAACTTCCCTTTTGTGTTCTTCCAGAATGCTGCTATCCAACGGCAGAAGCTGAAGGAAAGTACAACATAGTAAATATCCAAAACTGACAAAGGGCAATTTTACACTATTTGAAGCTCAAACTAGAAGAGCTGAAAGTCAACGATAACCAATTTTTGTGACATTGTCCGACTTCTAATCCCCTCAGAGACTGTAATGACAAACGCCAGGAGAGGTTTCTCATTGTGAACTTACATGTACATAGAGGTCCTCTAAATCAATTAAATTCTGCTGTAAAAGAACAGCAGCAACTCTGTACAAAGACGTAGGCGTCTCTCCATTAGGCTCCTGCAAAGACAAATGGTCCACATGAAGGAGAGAAATATTGAAAATTGGCTAATGTCCGCCCCCATTTGGAGGGAAAATCGTACTTTACCTGGTAAAACTTAAATTTAAATCCAAGGATGTGGCAGAGCGTCTGAGGTTCACACATACCCATGTATGACTCAATTAATGGTACAAAATAATCATCTTGCTCTGGTCTGCACTCAAATACTTCCAATATAATGTCCAATACTCTATTTGGATCCAAGTTAAAACATCCTTAGAACAAAAAAAAAAAAAAAAACAGCAAAAGAAACAAAAAAACACACTATTAGTCCATATACGAGAAAGTAGAAGAATTTTGAATGAACCAGCAGTTTAGACCAGGCCTGCACCACATACGGCCCGCCAAAGGAGGTTTTGCGGCCCACAGGGAACCGGGCGACGCTGGTTCTCATCTTCTTATATTCAAATGTGTTTGAGTCTTTCAGACGCGAATACACTTGAACACTTTGCTGCTGGGACATGAGCAGATCAGTGCTCAGTCCCCGCACCAACGTGCAGAAGCGTGATGATGTCATCACACCGCTGACCTCATCACAATATTGCAGTCAGTGGCGCCAAAGAGGCCGTGAGGACGTGGCAGGAAACGGTAAGCACTCCATGGAGAAGTCAAGGATTAAATATCTTGCCTATTATAGGAGGGGTGGAAGGGTGGGGATTGGTGTTACTGTGAGGGTAAATTATGGAGAGGGGCAGTCTAGGGTGTGACAATATGGAAAGATGGAGAAGGGCAGTGTGGGGTGGGACATTATGGAGAGGGGCAGTGTGAAGGGACATTATGGAGAGGGGTAGTGTGGGGTGGGACATTATGGAGAAGTCCGGGATGTGACAATATAGAAGGGCAGTGTGGGGTGGGACATTATGGAGAGAGGCAGTCTGGGGTGTGACAATATAGAAATAGGGAGAAGGGCAGTGTGAAGGGGACATTATGGAGAGGGGCAGTCTGAAGGGGACATTATGGAGAGGGGCAGGACATTATGGAGAGAAGCAGTGTAAGGCCATGTTCATGCATTCAGTATCTTACATCAGTATTTGTAAGCCAAAACCAGGAGTGGAACAATCAGAGGAAAAATATAATAGAAACACGTCACCACTTCTACATTTATCCCTAACTCTCGATTTTGACTTATAAATATGGATGTAAAATATTGACCAAATATTGAATAGGTGAACGTGGCCTAAAAGGGATACTATGGAGAGGGGCAGTGTGAGAGACACATTTTGTGCAAGAAGCACAGCGAGTGGCAATTATTCATTCAGGGCAGTAGAATGAGAGATATTTTAATCCATGGGGCATTACATTGAGAATTATATTAAAAAGGTTTCCAGCAAGAACTAGGAGACAAAAAGGGCACAATGGGGTCTTATCTGGTGATAAAGGGAGAATAAAGCCCGGGTCTCACATAGCGATACACCAGCGATCCCGACAACGATCAGGATCGCTGGTGTATCGCTACATGATCGCTGCTGAGCTGCCAAACAGCAGCGATCAGCACAGCGACACTGCGGGTAACATCGCTTAGTTACCCGCAGTGTACCTTGGATACCAGCGCCCTGATGCAGGGAGCTGGTAACCAAGGTACACAGCGGGTTTCCAGGCGCGGGGCTGTGCCTAGAAACCCGCTGTTTACCTTGGATACCAGCGCCCTGATGCAGGGAGCTGGTAACCAAGGTACACATCGGGTTTCCAGGTGCTGCGCGGTGCCTGGAAACCCGCTGTGTACCTTGGTTACCAGCTCCCTGCATCAGGGCGCTGGTATCCAAGGTACACAGCGGGTTTCTAGGCACAGCCCTGCGCCTGGAAACCCGCTGTGTACCTTGGTTACCAGCGGATCGCTGGTGTCCCGCCTGTCACACGCAGCGATGCGTGCCTGTCAGCGGGAGACCAGCGATCAAAAAAATGTCCAGGACATTCAGCGACGATCAGCGATACCCGGCAGGGGGGCTGATCGTCGCTGAATGTCACACACAGCGATATCGCTGGGGAGATCACTGCTGCGTCACAAAACTAGTGACTCAGCAGCGATCTCGCTAGCGAGATCGCTGTGTGAGACGGGGGCTTAAGTAGTGAGAGACCACTCACCTGCTATGGCTGTAATTAGCAACATGAGATAAGTATGTATTACAGCTGCTGCAGGACACAGATCAGAATGTGCCCAGGGTAAATGGAAAGTAGGAAGGAGGTGTCAACTGAGATGCTAAGGACTCAATAGCTTGATAAAATCATAAGGTTTATAATAAAATCCGCTGATTTTTTTCCTGCTATTGAGTCCTTATCCGCAGCACAGTTGATGACACCTCCTTCATACCTTCCATTAGAAATGTGTCGGCATATGAATTCAAATATCCCGATCCTTCTATTATATATTGTTGAAGAGTTTTATTGCGCTCGTACACATTAGTTGTTTTTTTCACGCTGAAATTTTCAAATTGGCCGACATGTTGCAATATGTGAAGGCCCCACTTCCATATACCAGATAAAATCGCAATGAACTATCGGAACATTTCCAATAAGGCACATCATCAACCATCTCATTTTTATTGCCATGCTCATGACGAACCTAAAAGGTTATGCAACTTCAACGTACAAAAGATGGAACAGATGAATCGAATAAAAATCAGCAGTGATGTTGCATTATCATCTGAATAGATGAAGGCCATCGACATTACACCAGGGATTCCTCTCGTTCCCTTTCCTCCTTACATCCATGCAGCGATCTCAACAACTAGATTATTCCACTATCCCATTAACCTTAAACTTGTCATTAGTAATGACTAATCAGAATATCAGGTCGTGTGTGTTTGTGGACGAGCAGTAGAACTATTTCTGGACATTTTTTCACTAGTATCCATTATTTTCCATTAGTTTTCCCCCTCTAGAGGCTCCATCTGGAAATTTTCACCTGTCTGTGAGTTATAGCGTGGAGACCAGCTGCTGTGTCTCCCATACACCCCACAAAGAATCCTACTCTAATGGCTCCATTTTATATTTGTTAGCAACATGAAAGACATTATCGAACAACACTGAGCGGTGTATCTGTAAATCCAGCTCTGGTGTGAGAGAAAACAAGTTCTATATGCGATCCTTTGGTAAGTTGACAATCTATCTTGTTTCTCAAGATGGATCTTAGCTGTTTTTCCTGAGTGAATGATGAGACGATCAGAAGGTAAAAGTGGGGGAGAGGTGGGGGCTGTCTGATAAGCGGATAAAGAGCCAAAATATATCACAAAGATTCTTATATTTACTCATCATACTACTGATATATCGTCCATTTTAATATGGTGGGTCATAAAAAGCAGCAAGTTTGAAATGTGAAAATGCCTTACTGCTCTCTACATACAGCTAATCCTTATATATGATTTCTTACTTTAACTCCTGTGACGTTCCCTTTGAGTCCCAACATTCCACGGGGATTTTCAAATGGGACGTCAGCAGGTGGATGACCCTGCTGTCACCCTCTCGCAGCTTCTATCACCCACCTGAAACAGGACGTCAGCAGAGCGTGCTGGTGATAGAAGCAGGGTGAGTGACCGCAGCGCCACCCCTGGGAAGGGGGAGTGTTTAAAGATTGATATCTATACAGGATTTTTTTATGAATCAGACAACCTGATATCAGATGTACTAAAACCAGAGATGAAACTAAAATAATGTAAGAAATGCAGAAATAGATGGTCTGAGCCATTACACATTGTTTGTTCGTAAATTACAGCCTAACAGTTAAACATCGCCTATAACCGTTCATGAAAACCAGAGAGCATTGTGAAGAAACCTGCCATAACCGATTAAGGATTTGATGTTTTCCAGAATTAAGTCACTTGTTATACTCCCAGACAGATCTTGCCCGAGCTCGGAAATTAATTTCGCATATCCTTCATTTTCCTCTCTTAATAAATTGAATTTCTGCTGTTTATAACTGCAACAGAAAAAAAAAATCAGGACGTTCAGGTCAGTAAATATGAGAAAGTGAACGGTCAAGCCAGAAATCTGAGTGTAAGGCAGCAAAGTGGACAAAGGAAACAAATGGGAAACACAGAGAACCACTGACTGCAGCACGTGCCAAGCACTGGGACTGCTGATCCGTCTGTCCCATCTGCCGAAAGGCGCTAACGGGGGCACTGCCAGGGGCACTGCCAGGCAATCAGATGACATTCGCCTGCAGAGATGCAACAGACAACACCACCATTGCCAGCTCCGCTCTGTGGAAAGGATTCCTTCTGCTCCTGGCACAAACTAGAATAATCATTGTCTGATACCAAAAAGAAGCAAGGTTAAAAGTCAAATAACATGTCATTACCCGATGATGTATTACTAGTAAAGGGACAGTAACAGCAAAGCCTCCCTCTTTATTTGATACCTTCCTCGACATGTATAGGCGCATTCCCCCAATTCCAGAAAAAAACAGAGGGAAAAAAAAAAGAAGAGGATTGTCAGCCATCCACCTTTAGGTAGAGTGAATCCCCCTCTTGCAGAATCCGCTTATCCATGTGTTACATGGTTGCCCACTATTGTAACGCCTTTACGGCCGGGTGATTACTCCATCCTCACAGCCATAGAAAGGCTATGTGTGTGTGTGTGTGTGTGTGTGTGTGTGTGTGTGTGTGTGTGTGTGTGTGTGTTGTGTTGGTGTGTTTGGTGTGTGTGTGCGTCTCCTCTGAGAAGTTGCCACATGTCATGTTTGGCCATACAGTGACTTGCAAAAGTACCCATGGACCTGATGCAGGTGGGACTACACGCTTTGTAATATCGTGTGATCTCACCCTGATCAGGTTAGTATCATCTTTATTAATTTAAATGTTTTTAAACTGGATAAAACCCTATTGTGCTTCCAACTGCTTCCTTAGCACTGGTAACGTAATAGAGGGGAGAAAGGGTTCACTACGCCTATTGGCATCAGTGATATAAAATCCGGAGTTTTATTTCCTCCAGCACAGTAAGCGTTGCGAGGGTTAAGTTAACGCATGTTATGGGCTGGTTTTTAGGGGGGACATTCATAGACCGTGTGGGAGAGTGTCCCCCCATATCTCCACCTACAGAGTCGGCACCGCCGTGTGCTGACAGGACCTTGGTGATGTCACAGTCATGTGATCAGTCACGTGGTTGAGGAGTCACCATGGTCTGGGCTTAAATGGCTGAAGGAGAGAGCTGTCAGTGTGTGCACCTTGAGAAGGAGCACTGCAGGAGAGTGCTGCACGGACTAGTGAAGCTGGACAGTGTGTGTTCTGCCAGCCATGAGCGGTAGGGACCCCGCTCACAGAAGGACTGCTTGTTCTGCCACCATTTCGTTTTGTTTTCCTGCTTTGCCCAGAGGGCTGTATTTTCTTTACCGCACCTTGGTTTATGTTTCCTACAATAAACCAAAAGGAAGTTCTTAACGACACAGTGTAACCGTGTCTACCCATGTGTGCAGCCGAGTGAGCCGCACTACCACAGCATATTAAGCCATACTATGAAGGCCTCACTCAGATGTCAGTTTTTCTAGATGATATCAACTGAGCAGGTAGAAAGCCATAGACAACAGAGTACACAGACTGCACTACTGAATAAATACTACAGGACGAAGAGACAAAAAAAATGAACATAAAAAAAAATAATTAATAAACAGGGTGGACAAAATCCAAACCCACAGGTCCAAACACAGGGGGCTATATACAGGGTATTCAGAATCAGTGCAATATATGGCAGCGACTCTGGAAACTATAATGCAGACCCATGTATTACCTATCTTAATTCTCCAAAAAGATATTGTTACAGAACCCCCCAGCACCTCGAATATGATATGCATGTATGATAGGTCCAATGTGAGATGCATGTCCCTAATGCATCAGCCAACCGGCTGCGACCCCTGGGCAGAGATAAACGAGATATCCCACTTCTGACCTCCCCCCACCTTTGTAAATCCCACGGTAAATGATCGGGGGGCCGCCTGCAACTATTGTAATGTCGTCTGGCGTCTTAATTGGAGCCTGATATCTACTGGCCCGCCACATATTGATTGTCCTGTCCTCTGTATGTATATATATTCTGAGACCTGTGAGTAAAAGGTTGTCACACTGGAAATACGTGGAGAAGCAGTGATCTTTTATATGTTCCCATGTAACAAAGCCTTTCGAGCCAGCGTCCTTCATTCATTCATTCGTCCCGTCTATACGTGTAAAGGACTGAATGGAAAACAACTACCAGAAGTTAAAGAGAAATACATTAAAAGACCTGGTGGAAGCTCGAGGGTTAATCGCCAGGAACAAAACAAAAGACGGATTTTGGTAAGAACTTACCTGTAAAATCCTTTTCAGCGAAGGATGGAAGAGAGACACAGTATTCATTACTGATGGGTAGGCGGAGCCCAGATAGGATTGACACCTCAGATTAAAAAGAGTGCTGACCGGCCCCTCCAGCTCGGGCTCCTCCTACTCAGCTTTCTTCAGTCGTACCCAAGCTTAAGGAAGAGCAAGATCACCAGCGGAGCAACATAACCCCTTCTGAAGGACTTCAGAGAAAAACACAATAATACAGGTTATGCATACATTTGGCAAAAAATCACACAGTTCCAGGTACTACTCACTGGACCTGACCACTGCGATGAGCTGGTAATGCTGGAACAGAGCCGTAGCGCGTCGACCTCAGCCCAGATAAACGCTATCAGAGAAGGGTCACGCCGCATCTGTAAATACAACAACACACTTCTGCCATGGGAGGGAGCTGTGTCTCTCTTCCTTCCTTCGCTGAAAAGGATTTTACAGGTAAGTTCTTACCAAAATCCGTCTTTCAGCTGCAGAGGGAAGGAAGAGAGCCACAGTATTCATTACTGATGGGACGTCCAAAGCAGTTTAAAAATAAGGGTGGGAAAAAACCAACAAAAGGCAGAAACCCAACAACCTAGATAAAAGCGCAACAGGCGCCAAATATAAGTTAACTAGAACTTTAAACTACCGCTGCCTGCAGGACCCTACGTCCTAAGGCCGCATCAGCGGAAGCACTAACGTCCACCTTATAAAACTTTGTAAATGTGTGGACAGGACACCAGGTCGCCGCTCGGCAGAGCTGAGCTGCCGAAGCCTTGATAAAAGGCCCACGATGAAGCCACAGCCCTCGTGGAGTGAGCTCGAACCTTAATCGGGCAAGGTTCGCCTTTAAGTCGGTAAGCTTCCAAAATGGCCGACCGAATCCAACGAGCTATAGAGTCCTTGGAAGCTCGTTGACCACGCCTGCGACCTGCAGGAATTACAAACAGAAAAACTGACTTCCGAAAAAACTTGAGTCATAGGCAAATAGAACTTCAAGGCCCGCACCAAATCCAATGTGTGCAAGGCCCGTTACTTTGCCTTCCTCGGGCCCGGGCAAAGCGAGGGCAACACAATATCCTGGTTAACATGAACATGCGACACCACCTTAGGTAGAAAGTCGCCCCGTGTGTAAAGCACTACTCAATCAGAGTAAAACTCCAGGAAAAGAGGCGAGCAGGAAAGAGCCGCCAACTCAAAAACTCTTCTCAAAGAGGTTACCGCCACTAAGAAGACAACCTTCCAAGAAAGTAGAGAAAGGCTAGCAGAAATCATAGCCTCAAAAGGCACATGTTGAAGAGCCTCCAAGACATGGTTGAGCCGCCATGGAGACACAGACGCCTTCCGCGGCGGAAACTGACGGGTTACTCCGCGAAAAAAAGGAAAGCACGTCTCTACGGGAGGCGATAGCCCTCCGAAACAGTAAGGACAGAGTAGAAACCTGACCTTTCAGGGTGCTCACTGCCAAACCTTTGTCCAGCCCATACTGTAGACAAATTGGGAATGGAAAAAACCCTTGGGTTCCTTGAAGAACCCGAACACCACGAAAAGAAGACTTCCCAAGTCTTGTGATAAATCCTAGTAGTAGCCGAACTACTGGCAGCTCGCAGAGTGGCAATGACTTTGCTGAAAAACCTCTAAGGGTCAATATTTCGGTCTCAAGAACCACGTCGTCAAACGCAGAGACTTCAAGTCCGGATGACGAGCGGGTCCCTGGGTTAATAGGACCGGGCGAAGAAGTGGGAATGGCGGCGCCGCCAAAAGCGACACTAGTGTCGAGAACCACGTCCTTAGACTAGCTCGAAATGGTCCCACGGATCCACCAGAGCGTCTACCGCCACAGCCTTCGAGTCCTTGTACCTGGACATGAAGGTCGGTAGTTTAGTATTGAACCTGGACGCCATCAAGTCCACTTGATGAGTTCCCCAAAGGGAGCACAGCAGTGCAAAAAATTTTCGGATGAAAACTCCATTCTCCGGGATCCATCTTCTCGCGACTGAGGAAGTCCGCCGTGGTATTCTGGACTCCTGGGATGTGAATCGCAGAGATGGCTGGAACCCTGGACTCGGTCCATATCAGGATCCGAGACACCTCCATCAAGAGCCTGGAACTCCTCGTCCCGCCTTGGTGGTTGATATACGCGACCGCCGTCGCGTTGTCTGTCTGCACTCGGACTGACAGACCGCTCAAAGAGACCGTCCAGTGTTGGAGGCAAAGAAAAAATTGCCCTCAATTCCAGGATGTTGATCGGTAGAACCGACTCTTCCGATGACCATACTCCCTGGATCCAAAGATCGTTCCAGACACCCCCCCAGCCTGTCAGGCTGGCATTGGTGGTTATGACCGACCACTTTGGAGGGAGGAAAGACTTTCCCAGGGATAACGCTCCTGGACGTAACCACCATCCTAAGGATTCTCGCACCCTGTGAGAGATGGTGACGCTGCAATCCAGTGAAAACTTGCGATCGATCCCAACGACTCAGAATGAGCTTTTGGAGAGCTCTGGAATGAAATTGGGCAAACGGAAGTGCCTCCATGGTCAAAACCAGAAGGCGCATACCTTCCGAAGGGACATTGCTGTCGCAGACTTCATAATCTGTACATGTCAGAAAAAACATGTCTGCTTATCTGGAGGTAGGGACACCACCGCCAGTACCGTGTCGAAATGCATCCCCAAAATCAGGATCGACTGCGACGATTCAGAGACGACTTCCCCTTGAGCTGAAGGGATAGATTGCGAGCCGTCACTGCCTCCTCCTTTGAGGACGCCACAATCGAAAGGTCGTCCAAGTAGGGGCGAATCGTAAATCCCTGTCTTCTTTGAAGACTTGCCATGAGATTTAGACGCCAGAATTGTTGTAGAAATTCTGGGCGTTAAGGCCAAGCGAATGACCGAGCCACAACCTGGTAATGGTTGATCTATGGCAAAAACGAAGGAAGCGCTGGTGAGCTCTTCCGACGGAACATGCAATTAAGCGTCGCGAATGTCGATTGACCAAAAAGTCGTTCTGCGACAGGACTGCCATAACGGAGCGAAGCGACTCCATGCGGAATTTTCGGGTGTGGACAAGCCGATTCAATCTTTCCAGAATAGGGCGAAATTTGTCCTCCTTTTTGGGGACTACTAAGAGGTTGAATAAAAAAAAAAATCCTCTTCCCCGGTCCTCTGCGGAACCGGTATCACCACACCCTTCTGCAGAAGGGAATCGACCTCTCGCAGTAGAGAGGTAAATAGTTCGGCTCTGACGGAATGCAAGATTGGCAAAAAAAAAAAAAAAACTGTCCGGGGGTCGAGAAAGAAACTCTATGAAGTAGCCTGCCAACACAACCTGTGTCACCCAGGCGTCCGACACACGGGAGACCCAAGTCGGTTTGAATTGGGAGTAAACGACCCCCCACTCGAGAGCGCTCGAGTGAGATTCAGATGTCAGTCCGCCTTAGTGGATTTTTTGCCAGCTTCTGTCTTAACAGAAGTTCTGTTTCCAGGGTATGCGGAATTTCTGAGAATTCCCCTTTTTTTTTTTAAAAAAGAGAGAGACGACCCAAACCCCCAGAGGGTTGGCCGGATCATCCCTTGAACCGAAAGGACTGCCGATAACTATCGGCACTAGTCCTGCCAGACGCAGAAGTCACAGCTCTGCGCTGCGGTAAAGCTGTTTCTTTTGCCTTTACCTTGGCAATCAGCTCCGTGAGGTCAGATTCAAATAGCTGACCACTTTGTAAGCTAAAGATAGCAAACCCTGTTGGAAAACCGCGTTCCACCGTCCAAGTCACAGTGCTCTTCTGACTGTGACTGCCGAGGATTGCGCCCTGGATAGCAGTGACGCATTATCCTTCAACTTGAAAAGCCCATCTACCTCGATAGAGGGGATCCATCTTGCCACGCCGTCCTTAGACGGTCCAACCGGCTCAGGGGGACTTAACAAGTACACCTAGATCCTTAATACCGAATCTATGATCCACGGCCTCGCAGATGAATATTGTTGCCATCTCTGTTTTTCTGCCCAGCGAGTCCTGCAGACTCGCCTTCCCTTTACCAGGAAGATTTGCTAAGCTGGGATAAAGGGACATTCACTTCAGGAGAAGAGGTCCAATTAACAAACAACTCAGTAGAAAAAACGGATACAGTTTGTAAAGTGTCGCGACCCATGCGACTCCTGAAACATCCGGGCCGACTTACCAGGACGTCTAGTTACCTCCTCCGGTAACTGTAACGCCCTCATGGTTCCAATAGAAATTTTAGTACGGCCCATGAGAGAGGCAGAGTGTCCCTGCCGATCCTCCTTATCCGAATCGGACTTCTTCGCTAAGCGAGAAGGAAGGCACCGATTTGTGTCGCTTCCTTGAGAGGATCTAGCTGACACTCCATAACCTAAAAGGTCAGACAGGCCATCAACAGACACTAGTGAAGGCCTCCATTTTGACACCACTGGAACCTCCGACCGCCGCGCATGAGTCGAGGTCTGCGTGTCAGATACGCGAGGCTGAACCGTAGCGGATCTGGGAGACAGTCTCTGACATGCCCTTGCCAGTATATGGCAGGTTAAACCTGTCAGTAACCAGGACAGTGTTTCTTAAAGAAAACACAAACGCTGAAGGGTTTTAAAGCTCTAAAAGAGAGAGCTACCCCAGCTGTCCCCCATTAAGAGTTAACCGCCTAAGAAGGGGTTAAAGTAGCCGACTCCCCACAACCTTGATAATGAAAAGGGTGTGCGAATCTCAAGCGCCTCTTATAAGGTCGCAGCTGCAGGGCAGCTATGCCACACTAAACAGAGCAAGTTAAACAAGATCGCTAAAAAATTGCGCTGTTTTGTATAACGCAATGACCGCCAAAGTTGTCAAGGAGATCGCTAATCGCTTATGCGATGCTAATGAGATCGTCCAGATTGGCAGCTACTAGCGACATTAAAAATAATCACACAAACGATCGCATAGTATGCGTCGTTATTGGATCGTTAGCGGGAACGCTAGTGGCAGTATTAATGTCGCAGACTCCCCACAACCTCTTTATTATTATTGAAAGAGTGTGCGAGCCCCCTTATGCGACAACAGCTGCAGGACAGCTCAATCTGTCACTCAGTAGTGCCCCAGACGGCGCCTGCGCTGTGGGGGTGAAGGGTTAAGCTTCTGCCCGGCGTGTAGAAGCGACTCACCCAGCTGGTCACGGTTCTTGCCGGGAGTGGAGGGGAGCGATCCGGAGAGATTTCAGCCTGCTTCTGATCAGCAATGGCCGCCGCGCTCTGTCTCCGATGTGCTCCATGTAGAGGAGCCGGAAATGGAGACTGCCGAAAAGCGCGCGCGCTCAGAGCGCGCGAAATTCAAAAATAAAAAGAGCGCGTACTCCTCTCCTTTCCCCCGTCCTGCAGGCATGCTCCTGCGGACATAGAAAAACTAGTCACCGGCATGTATACTGTACAGCGGCTGCCGCAGTAGCCGCTAAATCACTCACACACACTTTAATAAAAATGTGAGTACTCACCACCCGAAGCGCCACAGGGACCCCCAGGGGTTTCTGGCACTATGCCCATGCTTCCCCCCCGGGCGGGGAACGCAGTGACCCCTGTGCGCGGTTTGCGTCCCCGCCAGGGAAGCCATTCCTCATCCCCCAGGGCCGGCAGGTTCTGCAGGACCACCATCAGGGTAATTGCAGATCGCCAAGGGAGAGGTGGGGGTCCAGCAGCGCTGAAACCCCTGAGACCTCTAGACCACATTTGGTGATCCAAATCTCTTGTCCGAATTAAAATAATAAAGTTTTCTGAGGAGCTGCTTCCAGCAGCGACCATCCTCTGGGACCTCAAATTTAAGACTGAAGAAAGCTGAGTAGGAGGAGCCCGAGCTGGAGGGGCCGGTCAACACTCTTTTTAATCTGAGGTGTCAATCCTATCTGGGCTCCGCCTACCCCATCAGTAATGAATACTGTGGCTCTCTTCCTTCCCTCTGCAGCTGAAAGCGGATTTGATAGCCGCCATCATGGAACACGACAGTGCAGCGCCCCCCAATGTGAACGTGGAAGAGACTGAATTCCAGAGGGAGGTAAAGAGCAGACTGGCGTTCTATGGCCCAAACCCTGCAGTAGAGATCGTACGAGAGGTGATGGCTGATGTGCGTACTGATCTGAAGGAAAAGATGGCAGAGCGGACCAGGATAGAGCTAGTCTTAGTCAAGATGGAGATGGCAGAGCGGACCAAAGCAGAGCTAGCCAAGATAGAGCTAGCCAAGATTGAGATGGCATGGCGGAGAGAGGAGAGTCAGCGAGCAGGGGGAGCTGGCCTCCGCCCAGGTATCGCAGCAGTAAGCCACAAAAAAATCCAGTATAAGGGTATGTGCACACGTTGCGGATTCTGTTGCAGTTCTGCAGCAGATTTTGCCTTGCAGATCTGCAGCAGAACTGCAAGCGATGTACAGTGCCATTCTAGTCAATGGAAATCAAAAAATGCAGTGCACATGCTGCAGATTTTTCTGCGCAGATTTGGTGCGGATTTAAAACTGCAGCATGTCACTTCTTTTGTGCAGAACTGCAGCGGTTTTACACCTGCTCCATTATAGGAATCTGCAGGTCTCAAAAGGCAGGGGAAATCTGCACAAAAACTGCAGTAAATCTGCAAATAAAAAGGACAAAAAAGGATAAAAACTGCGCGGATTTTGACCTGCAGTTTCTGCCAAGAGATGCAGATTCTGTGCAGAAAATTCTGCAGACCAATCTACAACGTGTGCACATAGCCTAATGCCTTCCGACAGTTGGGGGAGGCAGAGGAAGACATTGATGGCTTTTTGCAGGACTTTGAGCGGCAGTGTGCCCTTCATCAAGTGAAGCCGGAGGATTGGGTTCAGGTTCTGGCCAGCAAGCTGACAGGCTGGGCAGCGGACGCCTATCGCACGGTACCTGATAACTGTATGGACTATGAGCGGGTCAAAGAAGTGATCTTGGCCCGGTATGCGCTGACACCAGAGGCATACCGCCAAAAGTTCCGCGGACTTATAAAACAGGTAACAGATACCCACGCTGAATGGGCCTGTAAACTACGGCGGTCACTGCTACAGTGGGTACAAGGGAGCCAAGCAACCACTAAGGAGGACGTCCTCCAGCTCTTCTTGTTAGAGCAATTCTTTACTGGACTAACCCCCGAGACACAAGAATGGCTTCGGGACAGACGGCCAACGACTCTTGAGGAGGCCGCTCGTCTGGCCGATGAACATCATGATGCCAGGAGGTCTCAGTTGTCAGGATCAAAGACTGTCACTAGGGGCCCTCCCATGGGTCTGGAGGGCCCTAAACCACAAAAGATTGTCGGGGGACCAGCTAAAACCCCGGCCTACCAGAGTCCCCCTGGGGCGCGATGCCACACCTGCAATCAGCTGGGCCACCTGCAAAGACAATGTCCCAACCGGACTCAGCATACCCAGTGGCCAAACGCGGGAACGGCTACCGTCAACCGGACCGCTGTACACTGCTACCAAGGCGAAGCTGACCCGGCATTGGGGGCTATGACTAATCCGGGGATTGAAGAGATGGAGGAAGTGCTGCATGAAGTAGACCCCGTGCAGGCAGCCAGGGCAGATAATCGACAACAGCATCGACAGGTGGTGTGGGTTAATGGGAAACGTATGCAAGGACTAAGAGATTCCGGAGCAACTTTGACCCTGGTGAAGCCTCATCTCGTCCGGGACCAAGAGAAGACGGACCGGACAGTGGCAGTCCGTGTAGCAGGGGGAGCCATGCATCGACTGCCCACTGCCAGGATTCACCTGAACTGGGGAGTCGGGGATGGCCTTGTTGAGGTCGGCCTGATGGAGGATTTGCCTGCAGACGTCTTGCTGGGAAATGACTTGGGGCCCATGTTGTCTGCATTCTCGGTCGCCCCCCTGGCTGAGACCTATCCTGTGACCACCCGGAGTCAAGCTCGAGCTGCGGAGGCGGAATCACACTCAGAGGAGGCCCAGGTAAGACACCCCAGCCCTACACGTATTCCCATAGCCAGACATTTCTTGGGCCACCCAGCTGAGTTTAAAAGGAAGGTACTTGAGGATCCCTCATTACAGGGGTATCGTGGGAAGGCACAGGAGGCGAGAGGAGTACTGGAAAGGGAACAGTTTGTATGGCATCAGGGACTCCTCTACCAGGTTACAGAGCAGCGCCACACAGGGACGAGCCCCACTATAAAACGACAGCTGGTAGTTCCCAAGAAGTATAGGCAGGAGCTACTGCGAATCTCTCATGACATACCCTTGGCCGGGCACCTCGACGTCAGTCGCACCAAGCATCGTCTGACACAAAACTTCTTTTGGCCGGGGTAACCTATGATGTTCGTCAGTACTGCCAGACCTGTGACAGTTGCCAGCGCATTGGCAAGAGGGGAGATCGCTGCAAGGCCAAATTACACCCCCTCCCCATTGTGGAGGAGCCATTTAGCCGAGTAGCGGTCGATCTGATAGGGCCGTTAGCCAAATCCAGTCCGTCAGGGAAAAAGTATATATTGACAGTGGTAGATTATGCCACACGGTATCCAGAGGCGCTTGCATTACCTATCATACATGCATATCATATTCGAGGTGCTGGGGGTTCTGTAACAGATATAAACTGCAGAGGCCGGAGAGAAAGTGTCCAGGAGTCCGGGAACTAACTCCATTCACAGAAACTTTCTGCGCTCCTAAACCTCAATGAGCACACGGGAAAATGTCATGAAGGCACCTCCACTACATGTACTTTACAAAAACAGCATTGGGGTACACAGCTTAGACCAAGGTGCTCATACAGCACAGGTGTAGGTCTACTTCACATTACAAAATGGTGCAATACGGCAGGAAAATATACTGCCACAATTATGTACAATCATTTCTTCAAGCTGTTCCTACAAGCTATAGGTGTGTACAGTTGTGCTCAAAAGTTTACATACCCCGGCAGAATTTTTGCTTTCTTGGCCTTTTTCCAGAGAATATGAATGATAACACCAAAACTTTTTCTCCACTCATGGTTAGTGGTTGGGAGAAGCCATTTATTGTCAAACTACTGTGTTTTCTCTTTCTAAATCATAATGACAACCAAAACAGCCAAATGACCCTGATCAAAAGTTCACATACCCTGGTGATTTTGGCCTGATAACATGCATAGAAGTTGACACAAATGGGTTTGAATGGCTACTAAAGGTAACTTCCTCACCTGTGACCTGTTTGCTTGTAATAAGTGTGTGTGCATAAAAGCTGAGTGAGTTTCTGGGATCCAGACAGACTCTTGCATCTTTCATCCAGCAACTAACGTTTCTGAATTATGAGTCATGGGGAAAGCAAAAGAATTGTCAACGGATCTACGGGAAAACGTAGTTGAACTGTATAAAACAGGAAAGGGATACAAAAAGGTATCCAAGGAATTGATAATGCCAGTCAGCAGGGTTCAAACTGTGATTAACAAATGGAAAATCAGGGCTCTATAAAAACAAAACCACGGTCTGATAGACCAACAAAAATTTTGTCCACAACTGCCAGGAAAATTGTTTGGGATGCAAAGAAAACACACAAATAACATCAGCTGAAATACAGGACTCTCTGAAAACTAGCGGTGTGGCTGTTTCAAGATGCACAATAAGGTGGCACTTGAAGAAAATTGGCTACATGGTCAAGTTGCCAGAAGAAAGCCATTACTGCGCAAATGCCACAAAGTATCTAGCCTACAATACGCAAAATAGCACAGAGACTAGCCTCAAAGTTCTGGAACAAGGTAATTTGGAGCGATGAGACCAAAATTGAACTTTTTGGCCACAATCATAAACATTACATTTGGAGAGACGTCAACAAGGCCTATGATAAAAGGAAACACCATTCCTACTGTAAAACACGGAGGTGGATTGCTGACGTTTTGGGTATTTGCGAGCTACAAAGACACAGGAAACTAGGTCATAGTTGAAGGAAAGATGAATGTATCACATTATCAGCAAATAATGGAGCCAAATTTGCACTCATCAGCACTGAAGCTGCGCATTGGACGCACTTGGACGTTCCAACATGACAACGATCCAAAACACAAGGCCAAGTCAACCTGTAATTGGCTACAGCAGAACAAATTGAAGGTTCTGGAGTTGCCATCTCAGTCTCCTGACCTCAGTATCATTGAACCACTCTGGGGAGATCTCAAGCGCGCAGTTCATGGCTGACAGCCCAAGAATTTACAGGAACTGGAGGCTTTTTGCCAAGAACAGTGGGCAGCTTTACCATCTGACAAAATAAAGAGCCTCATCCACAACTACCACAAAAGGCTTCAAGATGTCATTGATGTTAGAGGGGGCAATACATGGTATTAAGAAATGGGGTATGTGAACTATTGATCAGGGTCATTTGGATGTTTTTGTTTGTCATTATGATTTAAAAGAGAAAACACAGTAGTTTGACAATAAATGGCTTCACCCAACCATTAACCATGAGTGTAGCAAAAGTTTTGATGTTATCATTCATATTCTCTGAAAAAAGTCCAAGAAAGCAAAAATTGTTGGGGTATGTAAACTTTTGAGCACAACAGTATATGTCTGCAAAATCAATTTATCCTGTAGTACAAAAAATTATCAAAACAGGAACAATTTAGTGATGAGTGTGCATGCTCGTGTGCTAAGAGTGTCTTTAGCGTGCTCGAAAAATATGTTCGAGTCCCCGCGGCTGCATGTCTCGCCGCTGTCTGACAGGTGCAACAAATGCAGGGATTACCTGTTTGTTACGCAATCCCTGCATGTGTGACGGCTGTATAACAGCGTCGAGACATGCAACCGCGGGGACTCAAACATATTTTGAGCACGCCGAAGACAATTGATGCGCACCTGAGCATGCTCGCTCATCACTATAACAATTCCCGGGAGCAGTGATGGGCCGAAACTTCTATTGACAGAAGAGGAAGCCGTTCAGGACTACACAGCTTCAGGTAACTAATGTCTGTCCTATATAAGGCAGATTACTGAACAGGAACTTCAAGGGTCCTACACAGCTCAGTATACAACTCCTGTATAACAGATGCCACACATCCAAACAGAGTCATCTACTCACAAAAGTTTGGTCTTTATTTTTACAGATTTCTGGTTGAACTGCTGGGACTGCTTGATGAGTCCTAACGATTCCAGTGTTTCAGGATCCAGACGCTCCTTCAGAATAGTGTCTGACACTAGATACTGTTAAAAACACAGACAGTAAATGATACAAAGGTAATATTCCACTGCACAAAGACATTTTCCAGGAAGTCGTAAACTCTGCTGTACAGCTTGTCATAGTGCAAACATTGGGCACAAGGGCTACAGACTATTAGTTCAAAGGGAACCTGTCACTGATTCAGGAAGCCAAACCACAGGCAGGATGAATCGGAGCCCGGCTACAGAATTGCAGCCAGGTAGACTTTTTGGGGCTGGAACACTCCTGTGTTTCAGAGAAAATATAGTTAGATGGTCCAGTCCGGGAACTATATCCAGAGATGAGATCACCGCTCATACCACGTACACATACAGGAGAGACCTGTCAATCACCTCTAACAGTGCTGGGAAAAACTGTCAGTGGTGGTGCAGGAATAGTCTCGTTCTGGCTATGGTCCTCAGCCGGATCTTCTAACTAGATTTTGTTTGAAATGCAAAGAAAATAATTATTCCTGGCTGCAATTGTGCAGCCAGGCTCTGATACACGCTGTCCGTTATTTGGGCGGCATGAATCGGGTGACAAGTCCCTCTAGGGCCACGTCACACATAGTGACACACCAGCGATCCCGACAACGATATGCACTTGTCAGTATCGCTGGTGTGTCGCTACATGATCACTGGTGAGCTGCCAAACAGGCAGCGATCAGGACAGCGACACTGCGGATAAGGTCGCTTAGTTACCCGCAGTGTACATTGGATACCAGCCCGCTGGTGCAGGGAGCTGGTATCCAACGTACACAACGGGTTTCGGTTACCAGCTGATCGCTTGTCTCCTGCCTGCCACAAGCAGCGATGCGTGCTGGCCTGCGGGAGACCAGCGATCAAAAAAATGTCCAGGACATTCAGCGATGATCAGCGATACACAGCAGGGGGGCTGATCGTCGCTGAATGTCACACACAGCGATATCGCTGGGGAGATCGCTGTTGCGTTACAAAACTATGACATCATACATCATTCCTAACAGTAACATCAGAGGTAAGGAATTCTTAGCTAGGTTCCTATGGACACCAGTCATAAAGCAGCACTTTAGCCCAATTATCCCTATTAGGCTGCAGAAATGTCAATGGTTTTGGGAGAAGAGGGGTAATGAAACGTTTTTTTTTTTCTTTTTCATATGATCTCATTTTAAACCGGAGCACTTTTATTTTAAGGATTTAGAAAACAGATCAACCCCTGTTGTGCCCTGTTCTCAATACACACACACCAAACTAGATGTACGGTAATCTTACCAAGCAAGATAAGACCAATTGGGTAAAATGATCTCGCCTCCATTTTTCTTCCAAACAGCTTGTTTCAATATCTATTAAGAAAAAAAGAAGAGTTAAAACAACAAAGTAAAAATCATGAATGCTCATCGGTTTTCACACTTCTCATTGCACTTGTCCATTCAATGCTGGGGTCAGAGGCGACATGGTCAGCGAAACTCAGTTCTCCATGTAGATGTGGGGTCTAGACGTGAGACCTGCACCCATCAGGCACTGATGGCATACTCCTTTAAGTGAGGGGTGGAATATTTAGTCTTTTATTGAACATTTTCTATGTTCAGTGTTCCTTTCATCCCTGGTGCTATGTATTTCTATGGCTTTTACAACTGCATGCAGTGCACTGCTCAGAAAACACCTTCCTAAATGGAACAGTGCCCCATATAAAATAGAGAAGGAAACAGGAGTGGATGGATCCCAAGCACTGCCGCTAACAGAGGTTAATCCAGGCGGTAAGTATAAACCCCGCCCCGCCCCCCCCCCCAAAAAAAAAAAAAACTTCCAATTTATTGCAACGTGTTTCATGGCTGCTCAACCTTTCAATCAAAGGCTGATAAAGAAACTTTCCAGATCAATATTTTTTTTTTTAAATGGTAGCTCATCATTTGTTATATATCTATTGTCATATGACTGCAATCTTCAATATGTAGGGAGAACAATACGCAGAATTAATAAGCATAGATACAACATCAATGATTGCATTATTAATCATAGCTTATCAAGACACTTTGGAGCACAAGCAGAAAAACTCAATGAATTTACATCTGACCACAGTAGAACAAATTTTCCGACCACAAATAGATTTCAGAAAGGAGTTAATCGGGAATCATACTGGATATTTAAATGATCTACTCTTGTACCAGAAGGATTAAGTGAAACTGTTGCGAATACAAGGAAGCAAATTACATTAAATTAATAAAATTAATATTACAATTAGGTCTAAACACTATTATCATAAAATTGCGACCCCTTGCCTATATTTATATTGTATGTTTGGGTGTATGAACACACTTTTTACTCAGTCATATATACACTTCTCAAAAACATAAAGGGAACATGCTGGGTATTATTGAATGAAATATTCCAGTTGCAAATCTTTATTCATTACACAGTGGAATGTGTTGAGAATAAAACATAAAAATGATCAATGTAAATCTAAATTAATATCCCATGGAGGTCCGGATTTGGAATGATAAGCAAAAGCAAAGTGCAAAAACAAATTACAGGCTGATCCAACTTCAGTTGAAATGCCTCAAGGCAAGAAAATGATGCTCAGTAGTGTGTGTGGCCTCCACGTGCCTGTATGAACTCCCTACGCCTGGGTATGGTCCTGATGAAGCAGCGGATGTTCTCCTGAGAGATCTCCTGCCGGGCTGGGATTAAAGGGAACTTGTCACCCCCCCTGGCCGTTTTGAAGTAAAAGAGCCACCTTCAGCAGCACTAAGGCAGCAGTCTGTGAAGGTGGCTCTTTTTTTCTGTGCCACTGGAACCCTGAAATGTTTAGTTTAAAAAATTGGTCCCCATACCTTAGATGGGTCACTGAGGAATGTCCTGTTCCCGTGACATATCCTCCCCCCAGCCGTCCATCAAGCCCCTTCATTGATACCGCGCCTCCTCCAGGCTTTTTTTTTTCCTTTCGTTTCTGTGTGGCGCCTGCGCTCTTGTATCAGTCCCCAGGTATGCGCAGTGCGCGCTGCCCGGGAACTGTCTGAAGACTATAGCGCCTGAGTCGTTGCCTTTCCCCTGATCTCTCCCCGCAGTGTGTTATCATGTATTCACACTGCGGGGCAGGAAATCTGGCACCTGCGCAGTCTACAGTCATGGCCAAAAGTTTTAAGAATGACACAAATATTAATTTTTTACAAAGTCTACTGCTTCACTTTTTCTAATGGCAATTTGCATATACTCCAGAATGTTATAAAGAGTGATCAGCTTAACAGCAATTACTTGCAAAGTCAATATTTGGCTAGAAAATGAACTTTATCCCCCAAAACACATTTCAACATCATTGCAGCCTTGCCTTAAAAGGACCAGCTAACCTCTTTTCAGTGATTGCTCCATTAACACAGGTGTGGGTGTTGATGAGGACATGGCTGGAGATCAATCTGTCATGATTAAGTAAGAATGACACCACTGGACACTTTAAAAGGAGGCTGGTGCTTGGCATCATTGTTTCTCTTCTGTTAACCATGGTCATCTCTAAAGAAACACGTGCAGTCATCATTGCAATGCACAAAAATGGCCTAGCAGGTAAGAGTATCACAGCTAGAAAGATTGCACCTCAGTCAACAATCTATCGCATCATCAAGAACTTCAAGAAGAGAGGTTCCATTGTTGCCAAAAAGGCTCCAGGGCGCCCAAGAAAGACCAGCAAGCGCCAGGACCGTCTCTTAAAAGTGTTTCAGCTGCGGGATCGGGCTACCAGCAGTGCAGAGCTTGCTCAGGAATGGCAGCAGGCAGGTGTGAGTGCATCTGCACGCACTGTGAGGCGGAGACTCTTGGAGCAAGGCCTGGTCTCAAGGAGGGCAGCAAAGAAGCCACTTCTCTCCAGAAAAAACATCATGGACAGACTGATATTCTGCAAAAGGTACAGGCAGTGGACTGCTGAGGACTGGGGTAAAGTTATTTTCTCTGATGAATCCCCTTTTCGATTGTTTGGAACATCAGGAAAACGCCTCATTCGGAGAAGACAAGGTGAGCGCTACCACCAGTCTTGTCTCATGCCAACTGTTAAGCATCCTGAAACCATTCATGTGTGGGGTTGCTTCTCAGCCAAGGGAATCGGCTCTCTCACAGTCTTGCCTAAAAACACAGCCATGAATAAAGAATGGTACCAGAATGTCCTCCAAGAGCAACTTCTCCCAACCCTCCAAGAGCAGTTGGGCGATCAACAATGCCTTTTCCAGCATGATGGAGCACCTTACCATAAAGCAAAGGTGATAACTAAATGGCTCAGGGAACAAAACAGAGATTTTGGGTCCATGGCCTGGAAACTCCCCAGATCTTAATCCCATTGAGAACTTGTGGTCAATCATCAAGAGACGGGTGGACAAACAAAAACCTAAAAATTCTGACAAAATGAAAGCATTGATTGTGCAAGAATGGACTGCTATCAGTCAGGATTTGGTCCAGAAGTTGATTGAGAGCATGACAGGGAGAATTGCAGAGGTCCTGAAGAAGAAGGGTCAACACTGCAAATATTGACTTGCTGCATTAACTCATTCTAACTGTCAATATAAGCTTTTGTTACTCATATGTTTGCAATTATTATATTTCTGTCTGTGATAAAAACATCTGTCAAACACACATAAAAACCTGAGGGCAGCAGATCATGTGAAAATATAATATTTGTGTCATTCTCAAAACTTTTGGCCATGACTGTACATGTGTAGCTGCGCCTGCCCCCTTCTCCCAGACTCCCTCCACTTTCAGACAGTCTTCGGCGTCGTTTGTGCTGAACTAGTTCTGGACGGTCAGCACATCCGACGCCGAAGACTGTCTGAAAGTGGAGGGAGTCTGGGAGAAGGGGGCAGGTGCAGCTACACAGGTAGACTGCGCAGGCGCCAGATTTCCTGCCCGCAGTGTGAATACATGATAACACACTGCGGGGAGAGATCAGGGGAAAGGCAACGACGCAGGCGCTATAGTCTTCGGACAGTTCCCGGGCAGCGCGCACTGCGCATGCCCGGGGACTGATACAAGAGCGCAGGCGCCACACAAACGAAAGGAAAAAAAAAAGCCCGGAGGAGGCGCGGTATCAATAAAGGGGCTTGATGGACAGCTGGATAACAACAGGAGGATAAGTCACGGAAATAGGACATACCTCAGTGACCCATCTAAGGTATGGGGACCGATTTTTAAAACTGAATATTTCTGCATTGCAGGGGTACAAAAAAAAAAAAAGAGCCACCTTCACAGACTGCTGCCTTAGTGCTGCTGAAGGTGGCTCTTTTACTTCAAAATGGCCAGGTAAGGGAACAAGTTCGCTTTAAAGCATCAGTCAACTCCTGAGCAGTCTGTGGTACAACGTAGCATTGGTGGATGGAACTAGACATGATGTCCCGGATGTGCTCAATTGGATTCAGGTCTGGAGAGCAAGCAGGGCAGTCCATAGCATCACTGCCTTCATCATGAGGGAACCGCTGACACTTCAGCCACATGAGGCTTAGCATTGTCATGCATCAGAAGGAACCCAGGGCCCACTGCACCAGCATATGGTCTCACAATGGGTCTGAGGATCTCATACTGGTACCTAATGGCAGTCCGGGTACGTGTGGCCAGCACGTGGAGGTCTGTGCAGTCCTCTAAAGAAATGCCTCCCACACAATTACTGACCCACTGCCAAAGCGGTCATGCCGGAAGATGTTGCAGGCAGCAGGATATTCTCTATGGCGTGTCCAGACTTGGTCACATGTGCGCAGTGTGAACCTGCTCTCATCTGTAGAGTACACAGAGTGCCAATGTCAAAGCTGCCAATCTTGGTGTTGTCTGGCACATGCCAATCGCCCTGCACAATGTTGGGCTTTAAGCTCAACACAATTGTGGACATCGGGCCCTCATACCACCCTCATGGAGTCTGTTTCTGAAAGTTTGAGCAGACACAGATGTTAATAGATTGCTGGAGATTGTTTACCGGGCTCTGGCACTGCTCCTCCTTGCAAAAAGGAGGAGGTAGCGGTCCTGCTACTGGGTTGTTACCCTCCCACGGCCCCCTCCACATTGACTGGTATCTGCGCCATGCTCTGGACACTGTGCTGACAGACACAGCTGTCCTTCTTGCCACAGCTTGCATTGGTGTGCCATCCTGGATGAGCTGCACTACCTTAACAACTTCTGTGGGTTGTGGACACAGCCTCATACTACTGTAGAGTACCTCCACGGTTGATAGCAACGACAAAATGCAAAAGTGACTAAAAAAAACAGCCAAAAAAGTTGGTAACAGAGAAATGGTCTCTGTTCACCCCCTTCAGAACCACTGCTTTATCTGGGTTGTCTTGCTAATTGCCTGTCATTTCTATCTGTTGTCTGTCCCATTTGCACAACAGCAGGAGACATTGATTCACAATCTGTGTTGCTTCATAACTGGACAAGTTGATTTCCCAGAAGGGTGATTGACTTGGAGTTACATTGTGTTGTTTAAGTGTTCTCTTTATTTTATTTTTTTTGAGTAGTGTATATGTATGTAAGCTTTGTGTTGTATTTTTATGCATATTTTTGTATTCAATCTAATATTCTTAATTTAAACGAGTTGTTGTTTATCTAAGTGATAACACGTGTTTGGAACTTCACCTCCGACCCACAATAAGGGCGGAGGCATTCCTTTTCTGTTATGCATGAGGAAAGAGCAGGTTCTACTCCGAAACATGTTGCAATAAATTTGAAGTTATTTACTGCCTGGATTAACCTCTGTTAGTGGCAGCACCTGGGTTCCAGCACATTCTTCTCTCCTTCATTTGTCATGTCTTCTCGTCAGTTGGTGTCAGTACAGCGGCCACGATTGGAATATACATCACCCCTTGAATAGTTACAACCTGTCCAGTTGAATGACCATCTCGCCAACTCACCCTTCCTTACCTGTTGCCCACGATGTTACACAAAGAGCGACTAAATTTTTCTCTTTCCATATAAAATAGATACAGCATATATTCGCTGCCTGGACCGATGCAGAGATGTCAGCGTTTTGTCTGCAGGCGCTCGGGTGACATTGCTATGAGATACAAGCACTGAAGTCCACTTGCAAGTGCTGACTGGCTGCAGCGCTCACCTAGCAATTTCAGGTGAGCGTCTGCAGACACAGTGTCTGTCCACAAAGGAAGTATTTGCTGTCTTTATTTCATATGAAGTACCATTTCATGTAATAAGGGGTTGACCAAGTAGTGGACAATCCCTTTATTGTACCTCCACAACTATTAGATAACGTTCAAACCAGAGTTTAGGCATGCAATTAATGTATACACAAGCTAAAAAAAAAGCCAGTGCTTAACATTTAGGTTTTTCACTGCATACCACTATTGAGTTCCTAAGATGCCGTATCTGTATGAGCATTTAGTGGATATGTCTGAACATATACGTTACACAAATGCCTAAACACAGTGTGAACATGGCCTTACTGGTGGACGAGTGCAGGGAGCATTGGCCACGCTGGATACAACCATGCACAATGCTCGGCTGAGATCAACACCGGCTACATACATATCTTTCACCCCCTGTAACTACTGGGTGAATCCTCCCTGAAACCTCTTTTGGGTGGTAAAAGCAACATATGAAGTCTACCCACAAAAATCATTGGGTTGGGGATGTCTTTTTTTAAACCATGGACTGTGGCCTATGGGAAAACCAATACAATAAGATGAATCTCACTGCTCAGCTATCTGGGGATCCTCCTCTAGGCTTCTGTTAGGCCAAGTTCACACGGTCAGTATATTTAATCAATATTTGTAAGTCAAAACCAGGAGTGGGACAATCAGAGGAAAAGTATAATAGAAACACATCACCACTTCTGTATTTATCACCCACTCCTGGTTTTGGCTTACAGACACTAAATGTGTGAACATGGCCTAACAGTTATAGCCTCATAATGACAATGTTAAAGATATTTTGAAAATAAATCCAAAATGTTTCTATTATTGATCTCTAAACACACTTACCCAAAACACAGAAGATATCCGCTAGTATAGATGGCATGTCCTCTCTTAAGTCCTGGACACAAAGAAAACATTTGACATAAGAACACTTACAAACAAATTAAAGTTCCACGTTAACAGATCAACATGTATAACCCACTATGGATCCTACTGCGGAGCTGCAAAAGGAAAGCCTCACCCATTAGGGCTAATCTGAATGCAGAGTCTGTGTGGAATCAGTTCACACACTGCGGATTTGAGTAGGATTTCTGATTAGTTCGGGACAACAACCGTTTCATGCTGTGAAGGCGCTTATACCGGTCCAAATGATTTAGACTATAAAGGCGCCTTGACAGCGTGAAACGGCCGTTGTCCTGCTTTGTCTCCTCGCCCAGTCCCTGCCTGACGTCTTGTTTGTGCTCCTAATGGATTAAAGAACACGTATGTTGCAGTATTGACAAGTGCCATCTTCTATTTGATCGCTAAGGTGTGCGCCACCAAGTAGTGCCGTTGTTGGCGGATTTGTTCCATACGCGGGAGAACATACGTGCTAATATACTAATAGCAGGGGCCAAACAACCTCCACCTCGATTATTTCTGATTCGTTCCAATCTCGAAATCTGCATCAAACCCACTAACAGTCTTGTGCGAGTCTCATCAACACCCGGCACTGCCGCCGGCACTCGGACTGGAGCGTGAGGCTGCATAGAAACACACGCAGCCGCACGCTCCGGAACGAGTGCCGGCGGCAGTGCCGGGTGTTGATGCGAGAAACTAGCACGAGACTCGTGCGAGTTTCTCGCAAGTCTGACCCCGGCCTTACACTGTTTATAGCACTAGAAAGGGCAGAAGGAATGAAAAAAAAAAAAAAAGGGCTTCAAAGAATCGCACCACTGAGATCAGCGGCATCGACAGAAAGAGTCGGAGTGTCAGCAATACCGGCGGTTGTGAAAACACGACCTTCAGCATTCCCTGACGGCAAGAGGATGGCAGGGCATGTTGGGAGCTGTAGTCTCACAACCCTGGAGGGCCGAAGGCTGCTGATCTCTGCAAGTCAATATGTGTCAGATATAAACATACACATATACAGGCAATGTGTATTTGTGACAATGAAATGGAGTAGAAATTTTCGGTAGTGTGAACTATTGTCAGTGGGTTGGATTGTGGATATTATCAGACTCTCTGGCAGCTGATTAATTCTCCGACAAACCAAAGCATCAGCTGTTGAAATTCTAAAAGCCAAAACCTTCTCTCACCCCCCCCCCCCCCCAATATCACCCATCAGGGAAGAGACGGGACAACCCCATACACAATACTTTACTTGATGTTACCATACCATCTTATTCTTAAGAGTCACAACTGTTCTAAATGTAATCTAATGTATCCCTGTATTTCTTTCTAGACACACTGAAACCTATCACTACTAGACTGTCAAGTATACCAGTACCCCACAGACAGCCTTAGGCCCACCCCCACACGTCAGTGTCTCCAGTACGTGCGGTGACAGTTTTCATACATGTAGGGGAAGTGTTTGCCATCAATGATAGGAAGGTGGAAGTATGACTGTGCTCACTTAATACACTGGTTACAAATGCCCTATATAGGATTAAACCTGTTTGCCTGCCCGCAGTAGGTCTGCATACTCGTTAATTATGTTTAATAAAGGAATCTGTATCGAGGACAAGATCTCAAAATAGTTTTTGGTATAGTACCTCTGAATTAAATAATGATGTACACTCTAAGGGACTCTATAAGAAGTAAGGGGTGGGTAAAGTAAGAGACCCAAGCACTGATAAATACCTAGGAAATACTGAGCCTATAGTTAATATATAAGGTTAATGTCTATTACCTTACTCAGGAACAGGAGCACAAGTAGGTGGATGATGGCACTTCCCCCTCAACCAAACGCATGTTTCAAAGTCGCTTCCCCGGAAGAAGCGATGGCGAAACATGCGTTGGGGTGAGGGGGAAGCATCATCCATCCACCTACTTGTGCTCCTGAGTAAGGTAATATACATCAACCTAACATCAGGACGTGTGAAAGACCTTAGCGACATTCCTCTTTCCTCTCATCGCTCACTGTCCCCATACCCAATACAAGAGTCCTTCCACTACATTTACCCATCTTTCATCTACTACATCTACACGTCATCTACCATTTGCCCAACCACATTCTCAATTCAGTTCTGGTTTCTCTTCCCTCTTCCATGATATCCTACTTCACGCTACCCTTTCTAATATCCCGTTTCCTCATCCCTAGTTATTCCCACAGGCATTTCACACGCACTATTCTCTTTTCCCTATAATCGAAGCCAGCCAAACATCCCCTCTTCATCAGGTCTCCTCCCAAGTCCTATCACTACATGGCACAGCTCAATAGACCCCCAATCTCACGTGACATTTACGTTACTATCCCCACTGTCAGACAGCTGTGTAGTCACTTACTATGATATCGGTCAGCGCTCCGGCAGCTTGATCCTGCTTCAGATTTCCTTTAACTACGTGACAGGCAAGCTCATAAAGAGCCTGCTGGATATCTAATACACAGGAAAACACAATGGTGTCATTCGCGTGAAAGAAAAAAGATACAAGATATAGAAAATGTATAATAAATAATGCAAAAACAAAATGAATTAAAACAAAAACCACAACACACAAGGGATAAACAGGAGGCTTCAGAAGTCCAGCAATTGTTGCCATCACTGAGAACGGGTTAATAACCCCCTGAGCTTAGTCACCAGTAATACCGTTGTCCGTGCACTGGTGACCGGCCTGCTCTGAGGTGTCCAGTCCTGTATGAGCAGCACGTGAAGACGAGAGCACTTAATGAGAGGGCCTTACACCAAGCAACATGATCGGGTCTTATTAATGTCCATCCACACCCTCTAGGCCTGACAGCTGGGGTCCGGTCACATAGGCACCAACTGGATCTCATGTGATCTTCTCTGTGTGGACAATGACAGCATGTACTGGACTGTCTTGATGTAGGGAGCAGTCTACGCCATGGACATAAGAAGGCAGCTCCTGCACCATCCGCCATGAGTACGAGCACACGGAGCTGCACCAAAAATCCAAAAAAGTGACTTCTCTGTAAAAGATCCTTCATGATATGAATTGGGCTGGATTATACGTGACATACGGATTTTTGTGTTACTCACCGTAAAATCCTTTTCTCCGAGACGCTCATTGGGGGACACAGGACTGTGGGTGTATGCTACTGCCACTAGGAGGCTGACACTAAGTAAACATAAAAAAGGTTAGCTCCTCCTCCGCCGTATACACCTCAGCACTGGCCGCAGGCAAATCCAGTTTAGTGCAAAAAGCAGTAGGAGGCTAAAATAAATCAGAGTTAACACAGATACAGCATATCCAGAAGAAAAAAAAAAAAAAAAAAAAACTGCTGATACAGATTAATCAGAGAATAGAGTTAACTCAAAACAAAGCCATCCGGCTATTAGGGAGGGTGCTGTGTCCCCCAATGAGCGTCTCGGAGAAAAGGATTTTACGGTGAGTAACACAAAAATCCGTATTTCTCCTTCGTCTCATTGGGGGACACAGGACTGTGGGACGTCCCAAAGCAGTCCCTTGGGTGGGAAACGACTCCACAGTGTAATTTATAATTAAGCATTGCTTATAGGTGCGCAACCGCACCCTGAAGAATCCTTCTACCCAGACTGGCATCCGCAGAAACCTGGGTATGGATATTATAATGCTTAGAAAAGGTATGCAGACTGGACCAGGTTGCTGCCTTACAAACCTGTTCCACCGAAGCCTGATGCCGAAGGGCCCAGGAGGCACCCACCGCTCTGGTGGAGTGAGCCTTGATTCCTGCGGGAACCACCGCGCCTCTGATGCGGTAAGCTTCCTGAATGGCTAACCGAATCCACCTAGCCAAGGTAGATTTAGAGGCAGCGAGTCCCTTCCTGCGACCTTCAGGGAGGACAAACAGCGTGTCCGTCTGTCGAAAAGACGCCGTCCGAGATACATATCTCCTGAGAGCTCTCACCAGATCCAGCGTATGGAGAGCCTTCTCCACTCGGTGCGTCGGAGCTGGGCAAAAAGAGGGCAAGACAATGTCCTCATTAATATGAAAAGAGGACACGACTTTAGGCAAAAAAGGTGGTGTTGGTCTGAGCACCACCTTATCCTGATGGAAAAGCAAGTACGGAGCTCGACAAGACAGTGCGGCCAGCTCCGAAACCCGCCTTATGGAAGTTATGGCTACCAAAAACACCACCTTCCAGGACAGAAATGACCAGAGAAACCTCCTGCAAAGGTTCAAAAGGAGACTCCTGCAGGACTCCCAAGACTAGATTGAGATCCCAAACGTCTAAGGAGCCTTGTAGGGGGGAACTAAATGTACAACCCCCTGAATAAAGGTCCTAACCTGAAAATTAGACGCAATCCTTCGCTGAAAAAGCACTGATAAGGCTGATATCTGCCGTCTAAGCGTACTTGGCGCTAGACCTGAATCTAGGCCTGCCTGGAGAAATGACAGAATGTTTGGAATTGAAAACCGAAGCGGGGAACAACCATGTTCCCTGCACCAAGCAAAAAAGACCTTCCAAGTCCCATGGTAGATGCGAGCAGAGACAGGCTTTCGGCGCTAGCCATCGTTGCGGCGACCTTTTTAGAGAATCCAGCCCTGGTCAGGATCCAAGATTCAACGGCCAAGCCGTCAAACACAGGACCGCTGAGTTCTGGTGGTAAACTGGGCCTTGAGAGAGAAGGTCCGCGCGCTCTGGCAGTCGCCAGGGTGCGTCGGCGAGCAATTGTACCAGCTCCGCGTACCATGAGCGACGTGGCCAATCTGGAGCGATTAATATCACTGGGACCCCTTCTAACCTGATCTTCCTGATCACCCTTGGGAGCAGAGCTATTGGTGGAAACAAGTATGGAAGATGAAACTGATTCCATGGTAGAACCAGGGCATCCACTGCTATTGCCTGCGGATCCCGGTACCGGGAAACAAAGTTGGGCACCTTGGCATTTATCCTGGAAGCCATCAGGTCCACATCTGGGGTTCCCCAGCGTCGGCATATCTGCTGAAAAATCTCGGGATGTAGAGACCACTCCCCTGACGCTATGCCGTGACGGCTGAGAAAATCTGCTGCCCAGTTTTCCTCGCCTGGTATGTGGACTGCTGAAATCACAGAATGATTTACCTCTGCCCAGGTCAGAATCTGTTTTACCTCGTGCATGGCCGCCTTGCTGCGGGTACCTCCCTGATGGTTTATGTATGCCACCGCCGTGGCATTGTCCGATTGTATTCTGACTGGGTGGCCCGCCAGATGCTGGTGAAAATGCCTCAGAGCCAGCCGAACCGCTCGGATCTCTAAAACATTGATCGGAAGGCTCGATTCTTGCTGAGACCAAATTCCCTGAGCTGTGTGGTGACGAAACACTGCTCCCCATCCGAGCAGGCTGGCGTCCGTTGTGACTACCAACCAAAAATTTGGAGGAAACAAACGACCCTGTCGAAGAGTGGTGTCCCTCGTCCACCACGTAAGAGTCTGTCTGACCTGCAGGGACAGACGACACCGCAGATTGAGGGAGTAAGGGCTCCCGTCCCACACTGCCAAGAGTGCATGCTGAAGGGGGCGAAGATGAAACTGGGCAAACGGAATAGCCTCGATTGCCGCCACCATCCTTCCTAGGACCCTCATGCAAAACCGGATGGTGTGAGGAATTGGTTGGCGAAGGATCCGTACCTCTTGGCGGAGAACTAAGGCCTTGTCCTGAGGAAGAATTATCAACCCCTGAGCGGTGTCGAAATTCATCCCTAAAAAGGTGATCTTCCGAGATGGCACGGGAGATGACTTCTTCATATTTACCAGCCACCCCAAACGAGCAAGGGTGTCTAACGTAATGTTGACACTTTCCTCGCAGGTCTGAAAAGACGGACCCTTGATGAGGAGGTCGTCTAAGTAAGGCAGGATGACTATCCCCCTGGAGTGCAGAATGGACACAACAGTAGCCATGACTTTTGTGAACACCCTGGGGGCTGTGGCTAGGCCGAATGGCAGGGCTGCGAACTGAAGATGAAGTTTGCCGATGGCAAACCGAAGAAACCTTTGATGAGGGGGAAATATGGGGATGTGAAGATAGGCATCCTGGATGTCTATTGATGCTAGAAATTCCCCTTTTTCCATGCTAGCAATGACCGAACGGAGAGATTCCATTCGGAAATGCCGAATTTTGACAAACCGGTTCAATCGCTTTAGATCTAGAATGGGCCTTACGGTACCATCCTTCTTGGGTACAATGAACAGGTTGGAATAAAATCCCTGACCTCTTTCGACCTCCGGTACAGGTACGACAACCCCGCTGTGCCGAAGAGACTCGACTGCCCTGAATAAGGCACGAATCCGAGACTCCTCCTTGGGAAGGCGCGAGGGAAAAAAGCGATTTGGGGGAAGGCTGGTAAATTCTATTTTGTACCCCGTGGAGACTAACTCCCTGACCCACTCATCGTGAGTCACTGATAGCCAAGTGGGACGAAACCAGAGTAAGCGGCCGCCTACCCTGGAAAAATTGACCGGATTCTGCCTCCAGTCATTTGTCCGAATATCTTTGGGGTTTGGACCCTCTGGATCTTGGCTGATAAGATCTCCCTCTTCCCAGAGGATTGGTCCTGTAGGTGACCTGGCGATCTCTGGCCTGATTAGGCCGACCTGAGCCGCTGGAGGTGGCTGGCATGGCCCAGCCTGGGTTACGAAAGGCCCTAAAACGAGGCTGAGGTTGTCGACGAAAAGGTTGTCTAATCCTTTGCTGAGGAAGGAAATTGCTCTTCCCTCCCGTTGCATCAGATATGAGCTGATCCAGTCTCTCGCCAAATAACCGACCACTCTGGTATGGTAAAGATGTAAGCGACTTTTTTGAGGTTGAATCTGCTCGCCAGGTTCTTAGCCACAAGGATCTTCTAATGGCAATTGCATTAGCAGCGGCTAATGCTGCGCAATTTGCCGCATCCATGGATGCATTAATTAAGAAGTCTCCAGCAAGAGCTATTTGATTAGAAATTTGGGATACCTCAGACGGCACCTCTATGCCGTGAAGAGCTTTATTTAAAGACTCCGACCAGGATATTATGGCCTTGGCAACCCAAGTCGCTGCAAAAGAAGGAGAAAGAGCAGAACCTGATGCCTCAAATACCGAACGGGCCAAACTCTCAATTAGACGATCCGTTGGCTCCTTAATAGAGGAACCGCTGGGAATGGAGAGGAGCGTTTTAGATGCCAAACGCGAAACAGGAGGATCAACCGAAGGAGATTCTGTCCACTTCTTAAGGAGCTCAGGAGCAAAAGGATATCTAGTATTGAGAGCCTTTTGTCCAGCAAAGCGCTTGTCCGGTTTCTCCCGGTGGCGCTGCACTAATTCCTCAAACTCAGGATGAGCACCAAAAACCTTATGGGCTTGCCTGGCTCGTTTAAAGGACACCTTGTGACCAGAGGTCAAGGTGGACTCATCGTCTATCCCCAGAGTTTGATTGATAGCTTCGATCAAACTGTCAATAGTTTCTTGACTAAACTGTGCCTCTAGATTAAGTGATTCTTCCAAATCGGAATCCGAATATTGATCACTTGCCAAGGGAGAGGGCGAGCGGGAGACGGAACTAACGGATGCCGAGGCTCCAGACGGCATGGGCGACACAGTGTGGGTTCGTTTCCCCTGTGTCTGCCTGGTGAGAGCGCGGCCCCTGCAGGCCTGAGGTTCCTGATATGTAGCCAAGACAGGTGAACCACTGTCCCTGCTCCTATCGGGAGCTTGAAGGGACTCGACCGCTCTGGTCAATGACGCCACAGATTGAGCCAGGGAAAGGGCCCACTCAGGGGGGCTTGACGCACTAGGCTCGGCTATAGGAGCGGGTTCCTGAGCCCGTTCAGAGTCACAGGCTTCGCAGACCCGAGAAGTCTGGGCGTGCGGAAAAGGAGACCTACAAGCAATGCATGCGGTATAAAGTATCGTATGAGTCTTGGTTCTTTTGGACATTCTGAATCCGTCACAGTACACAATAAACTGTATGTGTCAGACAGCGAAGGGTGCAAAAGTGCGCAATAATTAGGCTGGAGGTAGTAACACTTACCCCAGTCCTGTATCCCCAGCGTTCTTTCGTGTATAACGAGCAGAAAGAAACAGGACATCCGAGCTCCAATCTTTCAAAAAAGAGCGCTTCTCAATCAGAGAGGAAGTGCTCATGTAGCCGAGCCTCAGAGGGAGGGTCAAGAGGCGCGGCCTAGACGTCAGGGCTTCCGTCCCACCAACTTCCGGCTGCGGCCTATCTCCGGCAAAAGCCGGGGACTAAATTTGAAGCCGCAGCCTAGCGGCCACAGAAGCCGCGGTCTAAATTTCCAGCGGAGGCGGCCCCAAAGTCGGAGGGCGGGTCCGCCGGAAGAAGACGCCGCCGGGGGCGGAGCCCACCCCCGCGACCGCGCCCTCTAGCTGACGCCGGCATTGCATACCTCCGACCGCGGCCTATCCCCGGCAAAAGCCGGGGACTAGATTTGAAGCCGCGGCCTAGCGCCATCTGAAGCCGCGGCCTAAATTTTCCGGCGGCGGCCACCCCAAAGTCGGAGAGCGGCCCCGCCGGAAGAAAACGCCCGGGAGCGGTCCCCATACTCACGACCGCGGCTCCCCTCCGGCCGACGCCGGCTACCATATTCCAGTCCGCGGCCTAGTTCCAGGGTAAAAGCCGGGGACTAAATTTTTGCCCGGAGCGCTGCTGTATCCTTTGGCGGCGGCCGTCCTGGATCTTGAAGGTGAGATTCCTCTTGCAGCTTCTGTCCACTTCTTAAGGGCATTAAAGGGGGACTCTCCGTGAAAAAGGAAAAAAGGACGGTGCAGGAACCCTAACTCCATCACCCCTTCAGGGGATGAGGAGAGGGACCGTCCGCCTCCTTGCAGCACCGCAGTCTGGCATTGGTGGTGCAGTGGGGGCCGCACGGACTAACTCCTGCCTCTGTACAGCCTAGGGTTTCAATACCTTAGGGTGGTCAGGGCTGAGTCCGGCATTCATGTCCCACGTTGCGGGAGAGGATACGTTGGAGGCTTTACTCCACGTGCTCGCCCGTTGATGGTTTGGGGAGATCGGACCCTTTCAATAGGATCCGTCGCCCCTATCTCATCTTCGTGGGGAAAAGAAAAAAAAATGGTCTGGAAAAAGAACCAGACGTGTGCCTCCATCAGACACTAAGCAATAACTGGATTTGCCTGCGGCCAGTGCTGAGGTGTATACGGCGGAGGAGGAGCTAACCTTTTTTATGTTTACTTAGTGTCAGCCTCCTAGTGGCAGTAGCATACACCCACAGTCCTGTGTCCCCCAATGAGACGAAGGAGAAATCAGAGTTCTTATTCATTTTCATGAACATAATGATATTGGCTTCTACAGGCAGCTCATCCACTTGTCCTAAACACTAGTGAGAAATCTGCAAGTGTGCTTGTCTGAATGCTGCCGAAAGCGGAAGTCTTGGTACACATCATGTCTGCAGAAGGCCAGGAAAGCAAAGGGGGCCTCTACTAAGTACTAAAGATGCCAGTCATGTAGGGGACGCATAATCCCGAGACTGCGGTCGTCAGTAAAATTGCATTTTGTGATGAATTTGGAGAAAGCCCTTGTTATGTCAGTTATGTTCAGTTCTTGTCTTATTGCCTTAATGCAAAGAGCAGAGCAGCCAATTTCTGGTAATAAACCTTATCTGCAAGGAGGGTGGAATATTCTTTCCCGTATTGATAAATGCAAAGTCCTCCTGGAAAGGAGAGTGAGCAGAGGAAGCCACCATGGAAACGAGCAATGACCAGGAGCATGTGGCCACCAAGTGACTATACCCCGCTGCTGCCATGTAAAGCACCTGGTAAATATTTACCTTTAAATGTCACATTTTCTTGTCCTTTTTCACTGAGGCTGCGACACAACTGCACACTGTGGAGAAAGGACATTGTAAGTAGAACGAACGCACCAGAGATGTCAAAGAAAGAACGTGAGAAAAACACATTCATGAAAACTGGCGTTACACACCTAAGCGCTGGAGCCAGGGGAGGTGACTAAAGCTCAGTTTGTCTGCTTTTGTTTTAAAAAAAAAGTTACTTCTCCCGGGGTTAAACTGGGTTGTCCGAAAATCAGAAAACCGCTTTTAAAAAGGAGTTGTCCACTACACTTCAAGAATGCGCTATTGGGTCCAGTGGGGTGGTACAAAACCAAAATAACCCATTCATCTGCTGGATTGGCATCGCTCCTCCCTTCAGTATTGTGGTTCCCACCAGTCTCCTGGCATGTGACCGCTGCAGGCAATCAGTGGCTGCTGGCTGGCTACAGAAGTCAAGTTTTATAAGAGCCAGAATAAACAGTGAATTCATCAGGCTCCGACAAACTCCGGCCACAGCAGCTACTTAGTGACTGTACACGGGGCGGCCATACCAAAGGTGAACAAAGCTGGCCCAGCAGGTGACTACGTAATATTTCTTATTTTACCAACACCCTGGGCAGGGCCGGCGTCAGCACCCGGCACACCAGGGCAAGTGCCGGGGCCCTGAGCAGGCGGGGGGGCCCACTCGCCTTCTGGCACCCCCCCTCCTTTAGCGGAGGAGAGCGGTGTCAGCGCCGCCACTGGGCCCCCCCCCCGCTTGCTCAGGGCCCCGGCATCAGATGGCACAATACTTACCTCTCCCGTGCCTCCGCTGCCGCAGCTCCGGGCTCCAGGGGGCGCCGGCGCTTCCTCTCACAGCAGGCCGCTGAATGACGTCATCATTCAGCGGCCGGCTGTGACAGAGAGCGCGGACGCTGGACGGGTAAGGCTACTTTCACACATCAGGCTTTTTGAATCAGGCGCGATCCGGCGTGTTTCTAAAAAAACGGATCCGGTACCGGATGCGTTTTTTTAGCATTGACTTACATTAGCGCCGGATCGCGCCTGATGTCCCTGCGTTGCATCCGTTTTTGGCCGGATCCGTCTGAATTGTACATTCCGGCGGCCGGACAAGACGGTTTTTGTATTTTTTTTTTTTTTTCCGGAGACGCCTGACAGTGCCTGAATGATGATGGGCAGGCATTGATGATAATGGGGAGGCCATGATGATGATGGGGAGACAATGATGATGATGGGGAGACAATGATGATGATGGGGAGACAATGATGATGATAAGGAGGCAATCATGATGATGAGGAGAAAATCATGATGATAATGGGGAGTCTTTCCACAGCGCCCTTTCCTGAGCCGTAAAAGTGCAGAATGCAGTACAGCGCAGAGGAGAGCTCCATATTTTGTATGGAGCATTATATGGGGACCAGTATCCTGTATGGAGCATTATATGGGGACAGTATCCTGTATGGAGCATTATATGAGGGGTGACATCCTGCATGGGGTATTATATGGGTGATGAGGGGGAGACTGTGGTGCCCATAATATTGTATGGAGGACTGTACTGTCCAGTCTGTACTGTGCGCTGTGAGGATTTGGCGGTTTTTGAGCTATTGTACAATTTACAGTAGGTATCAGTCATGTAATGGAAGAAGAGAAGTGTTTGGCGTTGTACTGTACCCATATTTCTCTGCAGTATCTGTATATTATGAATCGTGGTCTGTGTTAAAGGGGCCCACTGAGGCTCTTTCGCCCGGGGCCCATAAAAACCTGGAGCCGGCCCTGACCCTGGGCCTTCCAACACAATTATGAAATGTTCTGGGCAATCCTTTTTAACCCCTTAATCCCATGGGACGTACTATTCCGTCCACGTGCCCTGGTACTTAATTCCCAGGGACAGAATAGTACGTCCCAGGCGATCAGCCGCGCTCCCAGGGAGAGCGCAGCTGATCGCAGCCGGGTGTCAGCTGTTTATCACAGCTGACACCCGGCACTATGTGCCAGGAGCGGTCACGGACAGCTCCCGGCACATTAACCCATGGCACACCGCGATGAAACATGATCGCGATGTACTGGGGGCACAAGGGAGCATCGCGCAGGGAGGGGGCGATGTGACCGCGCTGTTCTTAAGGCCTCTTCCCTGCAGGACCCCGGATCCAAGATGGCCTCCGGGTCCAGCAGGGACGTGGCTTCCTCAGTGCCTGCTGAGAGCAGGCGCTGAGGAAGCCTGCAGCAGTGCCTGTGCGATCGCTGGTGTGACAGAGTGCTGTGCACACTGTCACACCAGCGATCTGACACTACACAGTGATGTCCCACCCTGGGACAAAGTAAAAATGTAAAAAAAATAAAAATAAACATTTGTAAAAAAAAAATTCCTAAATAATGAAAAAAAAAAATATTCCCCAATAAATTCATTTCTTTAATGGAAAAAAAAACAACAATAAAAGTACACGTTTAGTATCGCCGTGTCCGTAACGACCCGTACTATAAAACTGTCCCATTAGTTAACCCCTTTAGTGAACCCCTTAAAAAAAAAAAAAAACAAGGCAAAAAAAAAAAAAATGATTTATCATCATACCGCCGAACAAAAAGTGGAATAACACGCGATCAAAAAGACGGATATAAACAAACATGGTACCGCTGAAAACGTCATCTTGTCCCGCAAAAAAAAAGCCGCCATACAGCATCATCAGCGAAAAAAATAAAAAAGTTATAGCTTGCAGAATAAAGCGATGCAAAAATAATTATTTTTTATATATAATCGTTTTTATTGTATAAAAGCGCCAAAACATAAAAAAATTATATAAATGAGGTATCACTGTAATCGTATTGACCCTCCTTTATCACCCCCTTAGTTAATGAAAAATAATAACATTTAAAAAAAAGTATTTATTTCCATTTTTCCGTTAGGGTTGGGGCTAAAGTTAGGGTTAGAGTTGGGGCACGGGTGTGTTAGGGTTAGGTTTGTGGTTAGGGTTATGATTAGGGTTGGGATTAGTGTTAGGGGTGTGTTGGGGTTAGGGTTGGAGTTAGAATTGGGGGGTTTCCACTGTTTAGGCACATCAGGGGCTCTACAAATGTGACATGGCGTCTGATCTCAATTCCAGCCAATTCAGCGTTGAAAAAGTCAAACGATGCTCCTTCCCTTCTGAGCTCTGCCATGCGCCCAAACAGTAATTTACCCCCACATATGGGGTATCAGCATACTCAGGACAAATTGCACAATAACTCTTGGGGTCCAATTTCTTCTGTTACCCTTGGGAAAATAAAAAATTGGGGGCGAAAATATCGTTTTTGTGGAAAAAAAATATGATTTATTATTTTTATGGCTCTACGTTATAAACTTCTGTGAAGCACTTGGGGGTTCAAAGTTCTCACCACACATCTAAATAAGTTCCTTTGGGGGTCTAGTTTCCAAAATGGGGTCACTTGTGGGAGGTTTCCACTGTTTAGGCACATCAGGGACTCTGCAAATTGAACTTGACACCCATCAAAGTCTACATTCCAAAATGTCATTACTTCCTTTCCGAGCCCTGCCGTGCGCCCAAACAGTATTTCTCCCCCACATATGGGATACAGCATATTCAGGACAAATTGGACAACAACTTTTGGGGTCCAATTTCCTTGTGAAAAATCAAAAATTGGAAAATTGGGGACTAAAAAATCATTTTTTGTTGAATTTTTTTTCTTTTTTCACACCCAGGCATTATAAACTTTAGTGAAACATTTGGGGGTTGAACGTCCTCCCAACAGATCTATATAAGTTCCTTAAGGGGTCTAGTTTCCAAAATGCTGTCACTTGTGGGGGGTTTCCACTGTTTAGGCACATCAGGGCTCTCCAAACGCAACATGGCATACAGCCAATTCTGCGTTGAAAAAGTCAAACTGCGCTCCTTCCCTTCCGAGCTCATTAGCGTACTCAGGACAAATTGCACAATAACTTTTGAGGGGTTGTTACCCTTGGAAAAGTAAAAAATAGGGTGAAAAGATCATTTTTGTGGAAAAAATATGATTTTTTAATTTTACGGCTCTACGTTATAAACTTGTGTGAAGCACTTGGGGGTTCAAAGTGCTCATCACAGATCTAGATAAGTTCCTTAGGGGGTCTAGTTTCTAAAATGGGGTCACTTGTGGGGGGTTTCCACTGTTTAGGCACATCAGGGGCTCTCCAAATGCGACATGGCATCCAATCTCGATTCCAGCCAATTTTGGTTTGAAAAAGTCAAATGGCGCTCCTTTCCTTCCGAGCTCTGCCGTGCACCTAAACAGTGGTTCTCCCACATATATGTGGTATCAGCGTACTCAGAACAAATTGGACAACAACTTTTATGGTCCAATTTCTCATGTTACCCTTGGGAAAATAAAAAATTGGTGACTTAAATATTACTTTTCTGGGGAAAAAATAGGATTTTTTATTTTCATGCCCGGTCATTATAAATTTGTGTGAAGCACTTGGGGGTTCAAAGTGCTCACCACAGATCTAGATAAGTTCCTTAGGGGGTCTAGTTTCCAAAATGGGGTCACTTGTGGGGGGTTTCCACTGTTTAGGCACATCAGGGACTCTGCAAACTGAACATGACACCCATCAAAGTCTGCATTTCAAAACGTTATTACTTCCTTTCCAAGCCCTGCGGTGCATCCAAACAGTATTTCTCCCACACATATGGGGTATCAGCATACTCAGAACAAATTGGACAACAACTTTTGGGTTCCAATTTCCTTGGGAAAAATCAAAAATTGGGGACTAAAAAATCATTTTTGTGTAATATTTTTTTTTTCACACCCAGGCATTATAAACTTTAGTGAAACACTTGGGGGTTCAAAGTGCTCACAACAGATCTAGATAAGTTCCTTAGGGGGTCTAGTTTCCAAAATGGTGTCACATGTGGGGGGTTTCCACTGTTTAGGCACATCAGGGGATCTCCAAAAGCGACATGGCGTCCAATCTCAATTCCCGCCAATTTTGGTTTGAAAAAGTCAAACGGCGCTCCTTCCCTTCCAAGCCCTGCCGTGCGCCCAGACAGTGGTTTCCCCCCCCACATATGGGGTATCGACGTACTCAGGAGAAATTGCACAACAACTTTTTCTGCCCATTTTCTCCTTTTACCCCTGTGAAAATAAAAAAATTGTTTGTAAAAGATCATTTTTGTGACTAAAAAGTTAAATGTTCATTTTTTCCTTCCAAGTTGCTTCAGCTCCTGTGAAGCACTTGAAGGGTTAATAAACTTCTTGTATGTGGCTTTGAGTACCTTGAGGGGTGCAGTTTTGAGAAAGGTGTCACTTTTGGGTATTTTCTGCCATATAGACCCCTCAAAGTGACTTCAAATGTGAGGTGGTCCCTAAAAAAAATGGTTTTGTACAATTTGTTGTAAAAATGAGAAATCGCTGCTCAACTTTTAACCCTTATAACGTCGCAACAAGAAAAAAAATTTGGTTTCAAAATTGTGCTGATGTAAAGTAGACATGTGGGAAATGTTATTTAGTAACTATTTTGTGTGACATATTTCTCTGCTTTAAGGGAATAAAAATTAAAAGTTTGAAAATTGCAAAATTTTCGCCATATTTCCATTTTTTTCATAAATAACTGCAAATTATATCGAAGAAATTCTACCACTATCACGAAGTACAATATGTCATGAGAAAACAATCTCAGAATCGTGAAGATCCGTTGAAGCGCTCCAGAGTTATAGCCTCATAAAGAGACAGTGGTCAGAATTGTAAAAATTGGCGCGGTCATTAATGTGCAAACCAGCCTTGGGGGTTAAGGGGTTAATAGGTCAATTTAACCCCCTTCTTCAGATTTGGATTCTTGACCTTAAAGTCGCTGTCCCAGATAAAAATAAATAAAAATTGAGTATTAGTTATCTCCCCGGTCTCTGTTTGGCTGCAGTGGTGGTGTTGCATTGACAGCGTAATGACTGTTGATGTAGATGGCATCAGCTGCTGAGCTCAGCGACTGACTGCAGCTGTCGGCAGGAGGTTACCGCTGCAACCAAAGAATCCTGCGGCGTCGGAGACAAAACCGGGATGATAAGTAAAAGCATAGTTTGCTGCACTTTTTTTTTAAAAGTGTAACATTCTATGCAAAGTTTTTTGAAAGGGGGCAAACTCCTTAAACCAAAGCAAAAAAGTGAAATTCTGCTATGCCTTTACTTAACAGGTTTTAACTTTGTAGGCGTTAAAGGGATTGTCCAGTACTTTTAAATGATGGTCTACCCTTAGGATAGCTCAACACCAACATCAGATAAGTGGGGATGTAACGCCCGGCTCCCAGCCAATCAGCTGTTCCAGATGCTGATGGTGGCCGGATGTGATCAGTTGCAAAGCTGCCCAGCACAGGCCAGGGCGCGGCCAGCACAGGGCCAGGGCGCGGCCCAGCACAGGCCAGGGCGCGGCCCAGCACAGGCCAGGGCGCGGCCCAGCACAGGGCCAGGCGCGGCCCAGCACAGGGCCAGGGCGCGGCCCGGCACAGGGCGCGGCCCGGCACAGGGCGCTGCCCGGCACAGGGCCAGGGCGCGGCACAGGGCCAGGGCGCGGCACAGGGCGCGCACAGCACAGGACGCGGCACAGCACAGGACGCGCAACAGCACAGGACGCTGCACAGCACAGGCGGGCACAGCACAGGGCGCGGCACAGCACAGGGCGCGGCACAGCACAGGGCCAGGGCGCGGCACAGCACAGGGCGCGACAGGGCGCGGCACGGCACAGGGCGCGGCACGGCCAGGGCGCGGCACGCACAGGCGCGCGGCACAGAGCCAGGGCGCGGCACAGCTCAAGCCAGGGCGCGGCACAGCTCAGAGCCAGGGCGCGGCACAGCTCAGAGCCAGGGCGCGGCACAGCTCAGAGCCAGGCGCGGCACAGCCTCCAGGGCGAAGCCAGAGCGGCGCGGCACAGCTCAGAGCCAGGCGCGGCACAGCACATAACTTACATTAATTTGCCCTTTTACCCTCTAAATTATCCCCCCTCCCCCCCAAAACCAAAAACAGAGAGAAGAGATTGAGGGCCGGAGAAAAGCCAAGCTGCCGCGGTTCTGATCGTGGTGATAAGACTTATCGTACTGACCACAGTTGAAGAGAGAAATAAACTGAACCCTGGATGTAGGATTAAAACTGGTGCATGAAAACTGCAGCACAACCTTTTTACGGTAGTACCATATGATTAAACCCATTGGCCATTAGGGGTTAAATATACTTCTGGGAGGAATAAAGACATTGTATAAGGAGGAAGCCTAAGGAAAAAAAAAGTTCCAAAATAATTGGGAATATATTTGCTAATACAGACTTATCAGAAAGACCCCTGTTAAACGGATACTCCGCGACTAGGCCATCTTTATATTCCGGTTACAAACTATTATGGTAGAGTCCACATATGTGTCACAGATAATATTGGGAACAAATAGCGAAAGAAAAAAAATAGCACAGCATAAAGCACAGAAACCTGACAGACCCATTGGAGTGAATGGAGCCCATCACATCGCACATTTAAAGGGAATCTCTCACCAGGTTCTTGTCACCTAATCTGAGAGCAGGGTAATGTAGAGACAGAGACCCTGATTCCAGCGATGTGTCACTTCCTGCTTAGTGTAGTATTGGCAAAATTACTTACAATCATAAAAATGGGCAACTATGATAAAACTTGGATTGGTTCCCAGAAGCGCATCTTTTGGCAAATGGCCTCATTGTACGCCTAGTCCCAAAATAAGCACTCAAGTACCAAACAAAACTCAATTTAGTGGAGGAACACAGTGTCCTGCATTGAGGAGAGGCCCGGTAGCTGGATGGCCGGGATCCAGCACGTCATACAGAACTATGTTAGTAAGTTGTGAAAATTGCTTTATAACGCTCATTTACTTATATTATTGAGCGGCTGCAAAATCTCTTTAACCCTTTAAGAATTCAGGCATTTTTTTCTTTTTTTATGCGTTATTTCCTTCTTTTTTAAGAGCCATAACATTTTTATTTTTCTATCAATACTGCTGAATGAGGGCCTGGTTTTTTTTTTTAGTGAAAAGTGGTGCTTGGCACCATTCATTTTAAAGTACCGTAATGAAAAAAACAACATTCCAGGTGGGAAGAGACTGAAAAAAATCCTCTCTATTTACAATATTTAGTAGGCAGTAGATGTGAATACTTCTCTGTCCAATTATGACAAGAGCATTCTTAAAGTGATACCTTTATTGGCTAACCGCAGTAGAAATGACTTTGCAATATTATTATCCAGATCAGTGTAAAATATTTCAATATCAAACTTATGTTCTTTTTTTATATATAGACTTAACATTCAGAACCTTGTATTGTTCTAGTGATGGACCTGAATGGAGCTGTAGTTTTTAATTACCGTAAACCATTTTGATGCTTTTTAATGTGTTTGATGAGTGAAGAACCAGAAAACATCGAAAATCAGGATTTTCCCTTTTTTTCAGCGCCTATTAGTGCAGTCTATATACATTTTATATAATAATAGATCTGACTTTTTCAGACACAACAACGACCAAATGTGTTTGTTTTTCATATTTTAATGTTTCAACTGAAAAAAAGGAAGGGGGTTAAACTATTATATATATATATTTAACTTTTTTTTTTGTTTAATTTTCTTAAGTCTTCGTAGAGGACTTCAGCCTGCAGGAATCTGCTAGCTTATACTATATACTGCTATACAAGTATATTGCAGTATATAGCTTCTCTTATGAAGCCCAGCCTCTGGATGAGCTTCACAGGACTAATAGCAGCCTTCAGTCGCCCCTCCACTGTCTTAGCAACCCATGGACTCCCTGCGATCACATCATGAGGGGGCCGACGGGATCCGGTGTGTGAGCACATGGGATGTGACAGCTGAGAGACACAGAATGGTGCTCCAATCAATGGAAGGATTTTTTTTTTTTAAATCTTATTGGGGCCACTTTAGAACTGACGACGCGGCTGTCACGTAGTGCAGAACCTCTTGAAAGATACAAGCAGAAAGTAAAAGTCATGGATCCCACATGGGCAGCAACTAAAGCCAAAAGTTTCAATTTAAACGGTTTTGTCTTTAAGGAAAAGCTACAAAAATAGAAACTTTGGCCCCGATTCTTCGTGGTTGTTTCTGCACTTAAAATAATTTGTTCTTTTTTTAGTGGCTTTAGTATTTACGCTTTATTCTTTGTACGCTTTGTGCCAATTTTTTTTCCTCTTGAGAAATTTGCTTACCCAGATGTTTGAGACAGACTCATCAAATGCGATTTTTACCAAATTTCCTTTTTTTTGGGGGGAGGGAGGATGGGGGGAAAATATCACCCCTGGGTTGAGGTTTTTGTGGGGAGTTTTAAGTCTGAAATACTTTTGGGACTTTTTAACCCCTTAAGGGTATGCCACACTAAGCGAGATCGCTAACGAGATCGCTACTGAGTCACCATTTATGACGCAGTAGCAATCTCGTTAGCGACTTTAGCTGTGTGTGACATGTAGCAGCGATGTGGCCCCTGCTGAGATGTCGCTGATCGCTTATGAACGTTCTGAGCCGTTTGTTTTCGCTGGTGTCCCGCTGGTGAGCCTGAATCGCTGAGTGTGACACCCTTTATGAACGACTTCACCAGCGTCGCAGGTGGGACTAGGTTTTCCCAACGACCGCAGAGGTCGTTATACAGATCGCTGATGAGTTGTGTTTGGAATCTAACTAGCGATCACATAGCGATCTCGCCAGGTTAAGTCGTTGTCGTGATCGCTGGTGCGATCGCTAAGTGTGACAGTGCCTTTAGTGACAACCAATAAGGCTTAAAACTGACCTGCACTATAAAAGAATAGCATCCTCCAACCGGTGACAATCCTGCAGATGTCAGCTGTACACTATAGCTGACAACTTGCTGCATCAGCCACGATCAGTGTTGGCACCGACCATGGCCATTTAACTCCGTAAATACTGCGGACAATAGTGACTAGGCATCTAGATAGCTAACAGAGTGTGGGGGCTCCCTCTTTAACCCCATAAGCACCCTGAGATATTGATAGTGTGGTCCCGTTGTTTGCCATGGCAATTCATGGCCAAATAACGGCCATAAAGTCTGCCGGCTACAGCGACCTGTTCAGACACTAGAAACATTTAGGTGGTAAAAATACATTGTTTCATTCCTTTCATGTCACTCTGCATTAATTCATGAAAAGCACCTGAAAACAATCTTTAACGCATTGAGGGGCACTGTATTTATATATAGCCCCCCCCCCAGTCATTCAAAAACGGAATAGATGCTACAAAAAATAATTTTTGTAAATTTCCTCGAAAAAAAAAATGAAAAATTACTGTTACATTGTTAAACCTTCTAAAATGCTAACAAAATCATACAACATTTTACATAAAGTGCTGATGTAAAGCCAACATGAGGGAAATGTTATTTATTAATGTTTCTGTGTGGTGTGACAGTCCGAATCAAATTGATAATTGCCATTTTTTTTTAATTTGTCAAATTTCTGATATTTTTTATAAACTAAGACATATCAACCTAAAGGTACCATTATCATAAAGTATGAGGAGTCTAAAAAAAAAAAAAAATTCTCAAAGTCAATGGGATATGTTGAAGCGTTCCAGAGTTATTACCACATAAAGGGACACTGGTCAGATTTAAAAAATGTGGCACGGTCATTAAGGGGTTAAAAGGAATTCTGCCACCTAATTTGAGAGCAGCACAATGTACAGACAGAGACCCCGATTCTAGCTGCTTGCTGTAGTTTTGATATCATCAAAGACTAATAATCCTGCTGCCATGTAGTCCCCCATATTCATGTGCTCTGTATAGCCCTTTCCCCACTGCTGATTGGCTGCTTTCTGCCTATGCAGTGTACACAGAAAGCTGGCAATTAGTGGTGGGGTTACAAAGATCAACATTCAGATGACTGCAAGATCTGCAGAGAAAACTGCGCTTTATCAAAACTGCAGCAAGCAGCCCCTTAATTAACATCACTGGAATCAGGGTTTCTGCCCCTTTATCATGATGATCTCTGTGCAGCATAATCCTGATGACAGAATCCCTTTCACGATTTGAGTCTTTTTGGGCTAAAAAGTCATAAAATCTGGTTAGACAAAAAATAAAGAGCAATTTTTCAGATTACGTCAAACTCTTGAACCACATAAACTACAGATGAGACGTCAGGGTATCAGACACCGCCATGTCCTGTGCCAGGATATACAGCTGCTGGTGTGAACACTGCTGTATGTGACAGGATGACGACTCCGGGGACCTGTGTGTTACGTCTCTCAGCGATAGAGCCCAATGTCACCATTCCTGTCACAGGACGCCATGTCAGCCCTCCTCTGTGCACAGGAGACCCCGTCCCGGCTCACGCTGCGCTGCTCACAGCGAGGGACACCCGTTATATAACCCGCCGAAGACACAAGTGGAGCAGCCAATCAGATCACGTTTTCTATCAGCAAACCGTATACGGAAATACGAAAACCGCGACCTGATTGGTCAGCACGATCAACCGCAGGAAACTAAGCGCAGGCCGCGCATATGACGGCCTACGGTAAAGCGAGGCGTCCGGGGATTCTCGGGCTGCCCCTCCGCCCCGGGAGCCGCGCGCACAGCCGGAGACCAGCAGCTTCCCTCCCGCCGTGTCCCATCCGGCCCTCCCCACACTCTCACGTTGCTCGGCCAGGCCGCCCGGATATCTCCCTCCCGCCTAAATCTCCTGTCCCATCCCGGATCCAATCCCCTCCCGTCCCGCAGCGACCATGGGAGCCCGAAACTGTAACTTACAAGTCGTTTTTTCCGGATTTTTCCCAATTCTTTATCCAATCAGCAGGTAGCGCTGCCGCCGCCATCTTCCCTCTCTAGTACAGATAGCCCGGATGTTTAGCACATCAGCAGAGGTCAAAGGGGAGGTGGGAGGAGCGGTGTATGCCGGGAGGCGGCCTCCCTGCACCGGGGGCGCCAGTACTGTGCGCAGGGACAGCACGCAATGTCGTGGGAAATATCGCGATAACGGCACTAGAGGGAGCTCCGGCACTGGCACCAGACGACACAGAGTCAGCAGGACGTGTGGGGTCACTGCTCGGAGGGGCCTGTTCTGCTGAGGCTCCTCACTGGCCACTGTTATTCCATCATTTATTTCTCCTCCTTTGGTTACTGATCATACACATCTCTGGATGGCCGTGGGTGGTCCTCCACTCGGTGGTCAGTGGGGTCCTCCACTCGGTGGTCAGTGGGGTCCTCCACTCGGTGGTCAGGGGGGGTCCTCTGCTCGGCGGTCAGTGGGGTCCTCCACTCATTGGTTAGAGGATGTCCTCTGCTCAGTGGTCGTCCTCTGGTGGTCAGTGGGGTCCTCCGCTCGGCCGTCAGTGGGGTTCTCCGCTCATTGGTTAGAGGATGTTCTCTGCTTAGTGTCGTCCTCTGGTGGTCAGTGGGGTCCTCCACTCGGCGTCAGTGGGGTTCTCCGCTCATTGGTTAGAGGATGTCCTCTGGGGGTCAGTGGGGTCTCCACTCATGGTTAGAGGATGTCCTCTGCTCAGTGGTCGTCCTCTGGTGGTCAGTGGGGTCCTCCGCTCGGCCGTCAGTGGGGTTCTCCGCTCATTGGTTAGAGGATGTTCTCTGCTTAGTGGTCGTCCTCTGGTGGTCAGTGGGGTTCTCTGCTCATTGGTTAGAGGATGTCCTCTGGGGGTCAGTAGGGTCCTCCGCTCGGTCAGTGTGGTCCTCCACTCATTGGTTAGAGGATGTCCTGTGGTCAGTGGGGTTCTCCGCTCATTGGTTAGAGGATGTCCTGTGGTCAGTAGGGTCCTCCGCTCGGCCGTCAGTGGGGTTCTCTGCTCTGTCAGTGTGGTCCTCCGCTCATTGGTTAGAGGATGTCCTCTGGTCAGTAGGGTCCTCCGCTCGGCCGTCAGTGGGGTTCTCCGCTCATTGGTTAGAGGATGTTCTCTGCTTAGTGGTCGTCCTCTGGTGGTCAGTGGGGTCCTCCACTCGGCCGTCAGTGGGGTTCTCCGCTCATTGGTTAGAGGATGTCCTCTGGGGGTCAGTGGGGTCCTCCACTCATTGGTTAGAGGATGTCCTGTGGTCAGTGGGGGTCCTCCGCTCGGCCGTCAGTGGGGTTCTCCACTCATTGGTTAGAGGATGTCCTCTGGTCAGTAGGGTCCTCCGCTCGGCCGTCAGTGGGGTTCTCCGCTCATTGGTTAGAGGATGTCCTGTGGTCAGTGGGGGTCCTCCGCTCGGTCGTCAGTGGGGTCCTCCGCTCATTGGTTAGAGGATGTCCTCTGCTCGGTGGTCAGTAGGGGTTTTCCCCTCAGTTGCCGGGGGTGATCCTCCGCTCAGTGGTTACTTTTAAGCTTAGGTTACACAGCTGGTGACATTAAATAATCCCCACTCAGTAGGTATTTACCAGCCATGTAATGCCCCTGTTCCTACAGGTAGACCACACTTCAGGTGCGCACTTATCTGTCACACATCGCTCAGTGCATATACACTGCCTTTTCTCTCGGCAGCACAGCTCCTGCTTACAGACCCCAAAAGATGTGCAGTCCAGATCATTTCACCCAACAAATCGGTGCTTTCCTCATTTTTTGGGTAATTGGCAGCCTGTGACTACACGATTATTGGGAAACGTGTGTTCACAGGAAACCTCGTTTCCTGATGATCGTGCAGTGTACATGAACCATCAGATTGACAAACTGGACATATAATTATTAAAAACACAGATTGCAATCAAGTACCAGTCGTACGTGACTTGCATCGAGGTCTATGGTCGCTTGTGACCTGTGTTTAAAATTCTGCCCATTTGTATTTTTTTGTATTCTGCCTTCTCACCACGTTCATCATTAGAGGTCACCTGACCATGTTGCTGTGTAGCCCTAGATGCCGTGGTAGTTATACTCCACACTACTCATGGGGTCAAACATCACCTATCAGACTTGGCTGTGTCAGCCTTCCTGCAGAGTGCCATTGATGATAGCGCCATTATTGAGCTCCATTTGTATTTTGCCTTCTCACCACATTCATCATTATTAGAGGTTACCCACCAATGTTGCTGTGTAGCCCTAGATGCCGTGGTAGTTATACTCCACACTACTCATAGGTCAAACATCACCTATCAGACTTGGCTGTGTCAGCCTTCCTGCAGAGTGCCATTGATGATAGCGCCATTATTGAGCTCCATTTGTATTTTGCCTTCTCACCACATTCATCATTATTAGAGGTTACCCGACCAATGTTGCTGTGTAGCCCTAGATGCAGAGGTAGTTATACTCCACACTACTTATGGGGTCAAACATCACCTATCAGACTTAGCTGTGTCAGCCTTCCTGCAGAGTGCCATTGATGATAGCGGTACATGTACAGTACTGAGCAGGGACCACCTCCCGCCCGTTCAGTACATTGCACCATATATGTATGATACACAGTGGTAAAGGCTTCCGCTCAGCTTCACATGGAAGTATGACTGGCACTGTGCGGAACTACACCGTATGGACAAAAGTACTGGGACGTACTTATTAAGCACTGAATTTCCAAAAATCCAGCCCCTCGCCATGCAGTCTGCCTCTACTGTTTGTGAAAGAATGGGTTATTGTAGAGAGCTCACTGATAGCAGCACGGTCCTGTCAAAGGAAATCTCAATGATTCTGCATTCCGTAACATTTTGAACAATTGTAGCTTCCAACTTTATGGGAACAGTTTGGGGAAGGCTTTTTTTTTTTGTCCTAGCATGACTGCCCCAGTGCACAAAGCAAGGTCCATTAATTCATATTTGGGGGAGTTGGGAAGAACTTGACCTCAACCCCATCCAACACCTTTTTCAGTCTTGAATGGCCCTTTCATTTATCCACATAATGTCCTTAATATTCCAAGTGGGGAGAAAATGGTAAAAAAAAACAATTCTGTCATTGTTATTTAGATTTTATTTTTTACAGCATAGATTTTGTGGTAAAAATTACGTAGAAACATGATTCTCCAGGTCAGTTTAATTAGTGATTGCAAACATATCTTGTCCTTTTTAACTTGTAGTGGTTAAAAAAAAAAATAACTTACTAAATAAAATGTCATTTTCTGAGACACAGAACTTTTATTTTTCTGTCGTTGAGAGGTTGTTTCTATTAGGAGCTGCAGTTTTTATTTGTGCTGTTTTCGGACACATGCAATGTTTTAGTTGCTTTTTACTGTATTTTTTAGCAGTGGTAACCCAAAAAAATGATAATTCTAAGATTTTGATTTTTTTATCGTTGGGGAGGGCTGAGGCAGGGGCGGACATATCATTGGTGCAACCTGTGCAGCCGCACATGGGCCCAAGATGTGAGGGGGCCCATTTATACCTCCAAAGCAGGTGCAATTTTGCATTTTTAGGAGATCTTGGGCTGCAAAGGGCCCATGTATTGTTCTTGCACAGGGGCCCTTTTGTGACTTTTTCCACCACTGGGCTGAGTGTCATACATACGACTGGGGAGGGCTGAGGGTCATATGTCACTGAGGAGGCTAGGTGCATATACAGTTAGGTCCATAAATATTTGGACAGAGACAACATTTATCTAATTTTGGTTCTAGACATTACCACAATGAATTTTAAACAAAACAATTCAGATGCAGTTGAAGTTCAGACTTTCAGCTTTCATTTGAGGGTATCCACATTAAAATTGGATGAAGGGTTTAGGAGTTTCAGCTCCTTAACATGTGCCACCCTGTTTTTAAAGGGACCAAAAGTAATTGGACAATTGACTTCAAGGCTATTTCATCGACAGGTGTGGGCAATCCCTTCATTATGTCATTCTCAATGAAGAAGATAAAAGGGCTGGAGTTGATTTGAGGTGTGTTGTTTGCATTTGGAAGGTTTTGCTGTGAAGGAAACATGTGGTCAAAGGAGCTCTCCATGCAGGTGAAACAAGCCATCCTTAAGCTTCAAAAACAGAAAAAACCATCTGAGAAATTGCTACAACATTAGGAGTGGCAAAATCTACAGTTTTGTACATCCTGAGAAAGAAAGAAAGCACTGGTGAACTCATCAATGCAAAAAGACCTGGGCCCCACGGAAGACAACAGTGGTGGATGATCGCAGAATACTCTCCATGGTGAAGAGAAACCCCTTCAAAACAGCCAACCCCGTGAACAACACTCTCCAGGAGGTAGGCGTATCAATATCCAAATCTACCATAAAGAGAAGACTGCATGAAAGTAAATACAGAGGGTTCACTGCACGGTGCAAGCCACTCATAAGCATCAAGAATAAAAAGGCTAGGCTGGACTTTGCTAAAAAACATCTAAAAAAGCCAGCACAGTTCTGGAAGAACATTCTTTGGACAGATGAAACCAAGATCAACCTCTACCAGAATGATGGAAAGAGAAAAGTATGGGGAAGGCGTGGTACAGCTCATGATCCAAAGCATACCACATCATCTGTAAAACATGGCTGAGGCAGTGTGATGGCTTGGGCATGCATGGCTGCCATTGGCACTGTGTCACTAGTGTTTATTGATGATGTGACACAGGACAGAAGCAGCCGAATAATTCTGAGGTATTCAGAGCCATACTGTGTGCTCAGATCCAGCCAAATGCAGCCAAACTGATCGGTCGTCGTTTCATACTACAGATGGATAATGACCCAAAACATAAAGCCAAAGCAACCCAAGAGTTTATTAAAGCAAAGAAGTGGAATATTCTTGAATGGCCAAGTCAGTCACCTGATCTCAACCCAATTGAACATGCATTTCACTTGTTAAAGACTAAACTTCAGACAGAAAGGCCACAAACAAACAGCAACTGAAAACCACCGCAGTGAAGGCCTGGCAGAGCATCAGAAAGAAGGAAACACAGCGTCTGGTGATGTCCATGAGTTCAAGACTTCAGGCAGTCATTGCCAACAAAGGGTTTTCAACCAAGTACTAGAAATGATCATTTTATTTACAATTATTTAACCCCTTAACGACCGCTGATACGCCTTTTAACGGCGGTCATTAAGGGTACTTAAACCACAGCGCCGTTAATTAACGGCGCTGTGGAAAAAGTGAATAGCGCCCCCCAGAGGCACATTTTCTCCGGGGTCTCGGCTACCGGGGGGCCGAGACCCCAGAGAACATGAATCGGGTCGGTTTTTACCGACACCGATGTTGCGATCGCCGTTATTAACCCTATAACGGCGACCGCAACAAAAAAAAAAACTGCCATTTAATTTCTTTTGAAATTCCCCAGGACCCCCATGTGGCCCCCGATCCCCTGCATGTAGCCCCAGGGCCCTCCTGGTGCCAGCGCGATGAAGAAAATGGGCGCATGCTCAGTGCGCCCGCCGCTATGTGCTGGGGGGGATGGGCAAATATTCTCTGGGGTCTCGGCTACCGGGGGTAGCCGAGACCCCAGAGAACATGATCCGGGTCGGTATTCACCGATCCCGGTGTTGCGATCGCTGCTATGCAAGCATAGACGCGATCGCAAAAAAAAAAATGATTTCTCTCCCCTCTGATGTGATCGCACATCAGAGGGGAGAAAATGTGGGTCCCCCGATCGCCCCCCCCCATACTTACCGGTGTCCTCCGTCCTCCTCGAGGCCCAAGGAACCCGGCGTCTTCTTCCTGCACAAAAAAAATGGTGGGCGCAGTGTGCCCGCCGATCTGCTTGGCGGCAGATTCAAATTTTTTTTCATTCATTCTCCAGAAAGTGCATTTTGATCACTGTGATAAACTATCACAGTGATCAAAAAAAAAAAAACAGTACATAACCCCCCCATTTATCACCCCCTTAGTTAGGGACATATAATAAAAAATAGAAATTATATTTATTTTCATTTTTCTGTTAGGGTTAGGGTTATAATTAGGGTTTATTAGGGTTAGGGTTATAATTAGGGTTAGGATTAGCATTAGGGTTATAATTAGCGTTAGGGTTAAGCCGGGTTCATACTGCGTTATGGCAGTCCGTTAGACGGACTGCGTTACACTGCGGTATAACGCAATCCGTTAACGCTGCCATTCACCTCCATTTGAGGGCGCATCGCGACGCATGCCGTAAAGCGGCATGCGTTTGCGACATGCCATCATTCAGTGACGGAGCCTCGGACGCGGGCTGCAGCATTTGGGCTCCGTCACCGCTAGCGCAGATGAATCATCTGCTGATTCCTCTGTGCTAACGGGTTGTCACGCTGTATAGCAGATATATTTATATGTGATGACAGTAATCTATATCAAAAGGGCAACATACAATATAACATGCGCATAGATATATGATAACATAGAATTACCTGACAGAAAGTCCAGTGGGTCAATACGGAATCCGTTATACGCTGTCTCCGGCTAGAGGGTGACCGGGTCTATGCTGACCCTAAACTGGGGTCCTAACTAATCCCTCTACCTAGAGGTACTGTTAAAGGTACAGAGGTCCAGGCCACCAGCGTAAACCCTGTCTCCTATCAATCCCTGCCAACTGTAATCTAGTCCTAAGAAGGACCCTGATTACCACCAAAGGGAATGAACAGGTAACGGTTAATGAACAGAAAGACATACAAGAAAGACAAGAAATAAAGTAAATAAAGTCTTACATACAACACTCACACACAGTAGGAACACCTAAGGTCTCAGAGATAAACTATAAGCTGTAAGAGTAAAAACAACTAAGGAGCTCTTAGCTTAAGTATTCTCAGAACCGATCCAGTCTGCTAGACTACATGAATACTTTCACCGGCATCTAACACCCAGACTGGCAGCTATATAAAGGAAGCTAATTAGAACATAATCAAAAGCAGCCGGGCGAGGCTGGACCTAGTCTTAGCAAAGAGCTAGGTAAAATTAACTCCCTCATTACCAAACACAAAGAAACAGCAACTCAGCTGTGAGAAGTCAGAGTGTGTAATCGCGACGATCCTCGTGGCGATACACCCATGACAGTGGTATAGCATAACGCGATCGCTATACCGTTACCAGCCCGTCAACGCTATGTGTTGAAAGGGCTGGTAAAACGCAAAATGAACCTAGGGTTAGGGTTACAATTAGGGTTAAAATTAGGGTTAGGGTTACAATTAGAGTTAGGGTTGCAATTAAGGTTAGGGTTACAATTAGGGTTGGGATTTAGGTTAGGATTAGGGTTGGGATTAGGGTTAGGAGTGTGTTGGGATTAGGGTTGGAGCTAGAATTGAGGGATTTCCACTATTTAGACACATCAGGGGGTCTCGAAACACGACGTGGCGTTCAAAAAGTCAAATGGCGCTCTGTTATGTTTCGGTAGCTGAGGAGTGCAGGTAAAAAAGGCAATACACCAGAGAAGTTGGAATCTATGAGATTGCAGTACCCTGACTAACCACCACAACTAGAGGCAGCCGTGGAGCGTTCCTACGTTGGTCCTAGACGCCTCGTCACAGCCTGAGAAACTAACTACACCTAAAGATAGAAAGAGGAAAGCTATCTGCCCCGGAGCAGATCCCCAAAGAACATAGAAAGCCCCCACACATGTAATGGCGGTTAGACAAGATGAAATACTGACACAGACAGAAAATAGTATGAGCAAACGTTGGGGCCCAAACTACCTAAATAGAAAAGGATAGGAAGGGCACTTACTGCAATCCCAAAAAACCCTGAAAAGCACCAACTCTACTAATTTCAAAATCACCTGAGATCACACGACCTCTACCACCTAAATTAGTTCTCTGGTGTAACAAAATCAAAACAGCAGCCACTGAAAAAACTGGAAAAAGCAAAAGTACAAACATCAGTGGCTGAACTAAACTGAGAGGGCAAAAGCCCCGGAGGGGACCCTGAAGGCCCCTCCAGAAGTGCAGGACAAAATGCAAAAATCAAGCACAAAAAGAAGAAAATGTCTTATCTGTTAGCAGGAGATGCAGACACAACACAGCAGGCTACAAAGGAAACAGGACTCAAGGATTGAGACCAGAACAATTGATCACCGGCAACCCTGATGGGAAGGCGACTCCCTTATATAAGACCAGTCAGTAACACCTGATTCCCACTCCTCACAATCTTCACTGGACAGTCCAGTACCGCTTGTAACCACCAGAGGGAGCCTCTGCTCAGAACTCATTTCAAGTCCATTCACAACAGTACCCCCCCTTGAGGAGGGGTCACCGAACCCTCACTTGAGCAACCAGGTCGGTCAGGATGAGTTCTATGATACGCACGGATGAGTCTCCTAGCATGGATGTCCGAAGCAAACACCCAAGAATTGTCTTCCTGACCATAACCTCTCCACTTAACCAAATACTGGAGTTTCCGTCTAGAAAAACGAGAATTCAATATTTTCTCAACCACAAACTCCATATTGCCCTCAACCAGAACAGGTCAGGAGGCAAAGCAGTAGGAACCACTGGCTCAACAAACCTCTTCAACAAGGACTTGTGGAACACGTTATGGATCTTAAATGTCCCTGGATGAAGCAAACGAAAAGAAACAGGATTAAGAATCTCCATGATCTTATAAGGTCCAATGAACCTAGGCTTAAATTTAGGAGATGCCACTCATAGGAATATTTCTTGAGGACAACCAGACCAAGTCCCCCACTTTAAACCGAGGACCATCAGTCCTATGCCGGTTAGCAAACCGCTGGGCCCTCTCCTGAGAGAGGGACAACCTCTCCACTACCTGGTCCCAAATCTGTTGCATACGCTCCACAACAGAGTCAACACCTGGACAGACAGAAGCCTCCGTCTGTCCTGAAGAAAATCGAGGGTGAAACCCAGAATTACAGAAAAATGGAGACATCAAAGTGGCAGAGCTAGCCCTATTATTAAGAGCAAACTCAGCCAAAGGCAAAAAAGAGACCCAGTCACCCTGATCAGCAGACACAAAGCATCTTAGATAAGTCTCCAATGTCTGGTTTGTTCTCTCAGTTTGACCATTGGTCTGAGGATGAAACGCCGAGGAGAAAGACAATTGAACACCAAGTTTAGAACAAAAGGTCCTCCAAAATCTGGAAACAAACTGGACTCCTCTGTCAGACACAATGTTCTCAGGAATGCCGTGTAAACGAACCACGTGCTGAAGGAACAAAGGCACCAATTCAGAGGAGGAAGGCAACTTAGGTAATGGCACAAGATGTATTATCTTGGAAAACCTATCACAAATCACCCAGATGACGGTCATTCTCTGAGAAACAGGGAGGTCGGAAATGAAATCCATAGAGATATGGGTCCATGGTCTCTTGGGCACAGGCAATGGCATCAACAAACCACTAGAGCGAGAGCAAGGCTTGGAGCGAGAGCAAGTCCCGCAGGACTGCACAAATTCCCTGACATCACGAGACAAGGTAGGCCACCAAAAGGACCGACTAACCAAGTCTCTGGTACCAAAAATTCCGGGATGCCCAGCCAACGCGGAACAATGAATCTCAGACATCACACTCTTTTTCCACTGGTCCGGGACAAACAATTTTCCAACAGGGCAGCGCTCGGGCCTATCCTCCTGACACCCCTCCAGAGCAAGTCTCAAATTGGGTGAGATGGTGGAAAGAACTACACCCTCTTTCAAAATAACAGAAGGATCAGATAACTCAGGAGAGTCCGCAAGGAAACTCCTCGAGAGGGCATCCGCCTTAACATTCTTAGTGCCAGGAAGAAAGGAAACCACAAAATTAAAACGTGTGAAAAACAAGGCCCACCTGGCCTGTCTAGGATTGAGTCGCTTGGCAGATTCCAGATAAACCAGATTCTTATGGTCCGTAAGGACCACCACCTGATGTTTGCTCCCTCCAGCCAATGTCTCCACTCTTCAAAAGCCCACTTCATGGCCAGTAACTCCTGATTACCCACGTCATAATTACGTTCAGTAGGAGAAAATTTTCGAGAGAAAAAGGCACAAGGGTTACTTTTAGAGGTCTCTGGATCTTTTTGGGACAAAACGGCACCTGCCCCAATTTCAGAGGCATCAACCTCCACCTGAAATGGCAGAGAAACATCAGGCTGCCGTAGAACAGGAGCAGAAGTGAATCTCTGCTTAAGTTCCTGAAATGCAGAGACTGCCTCTGGAGGCCAATTCACCACATCAGAACCCTTTCTGGTCAAATCAGTCAATGGTTTAACAATAACTGAGAAATTACCAATAAATTTACGATAAAAATTGGCAAAACCCAAAAATCTTTGAAGAGCCTTTAATGAAGTAGGTTGGACCCAATCACAGATGGCCTGAACCTTGACCGGGTCCATTTCAATAACAGATGGGGACAAAATGAATCCCAGAAATGAGATCCTCTGTACGCCAAAAAGACACTTTGATCCCTTCACATACAGAGCATTCTCTCTCAAAATCTGGAATACAGTTCGAACATGTTTCACATGAGAGTCCCAGTCATTAGAAAAAATCAAGATATCATCCAAATAAACAATCAGAAATTTATCCACAAAATCCCTGAAAATGTCATTCATGAAGGACTGGAAGACAGAAGGAGCATTAGTGAGCCCAAAGGGCATCACAAGGTACTCAAAATGCCCCTCAGGGGTATTGAATGCCGTCTTCCATTCATCCCCGTGCTTAATGCGAATAAGGTTATATGCCCCCCTGAGGTCAAGCTTGGTAAACCAAGTAGCGTTTTTCACCCTGGAAAACAGGTCAAAAATCAAGGGTAACGGATATTGATATTTTACAGTAATATTGTTCAAAAGATGATAATCAATACACGGCCTTAATGAACCATCCTTTTTGGCCACAAAGAAAAAAACCGGCACCTAAGGGTGAAGAGGATGGTCTGATATGACCCTTCTCCAATGATTCCTTGATATAAGACCGCATAGCGTCATGTTCAGGTACAGACAAGTTAAAAAGGCGACCTTTAGGGAATTTACTACCAGGCACTAATTCAATAGCGCAGTCATAGCTCCTATGGGGAGGCAAGGATGCAGATTTACTTTCGCTAAACACATCAGAAAAATCAATCAAAAAGTCAGGAACATCCTGAGCCTGGGGGGAGGCAGAAAAAACAGGAGTGTTGGTATTAACACATTGGCAGCCCCAACTGGTTACAGACACAGATTTCCAATCCAAAACAGGATTATGAGACTGCAACCAAGGGAAGCCCAGTACGATAATATCATGCAGATTATACAAACCAAAAATTTACAGCACTCCTGATGATCAGGTTCAACCCTCATTATCACCTGAGTAGAGAACTGAGGTTTATTCTCAGCCAAAGGGGTAGAATCGATCCCCAGTAGGGGAATAGACTTCTGTAGGGGTATCAAGGGAAACCCACAACGTTTAGCAAAATCATAATCCATCAGGTTAATAGCTGCTCCAGAATCAACGAAAGCCTGAGCAGAAAATGAGGACAGAGAGCATATCAGAGTGACAGTTAATAAAAACTTAGTCTGAACACTACCCAAGACAACTGAGCGTGCAAAACGTCTTCCCCGCTTAGGGCAGACTGAAATAGCATGAGAGGCATCACCACAGTAGAAACATAACCCATTGCGCTTTCGAAACTCATGACGCTGTGCCCCAGAAACCACTCTATCACACTGCATGGGTTCAGAAGCAGGTTCACAAGGCAACACCATTCCACGCATACTTCTCCGCTCACGCAAACGTCTGTCAATTTGAATCGCTAATGACATAGAATCATTGAGACCAGAGGGGACAGAGAATCCCACCATAACATCCTTTACATTATCTGACAGACCCTTCCAAAAAAGGGCCGCCAAAGCGTCGTCATTCCACTTGGTCAGGACTGCCCACCTACGGAATCTCTGACAGTATAACTCAGCGTCATCAAGACCCTGATTTAATGCCAACAAGGCTTTTTCAGCTTGATCAGTGACATTAGGCTCATCGTACAATAACCCCAAAGCCTGAAAAAATGCATCAACATCACTCAAAACAGGATCCCCAGGTGTCAGGGAAAAAGCCCAATCCTGAGGATCGCCGCGCAGGAGAGAGATGACAATTTGA
>JARQOD010000008.1:45354461-45444598 GCA_033576555.1 Oophaga sylvatica
AGGAATCCTCTTCCATGACAACATCACAGAGCTGGTAGATACTAGAGACCTTGGGCTCCTCCATCTTCCGTTTGAGGATGCCCCACAGATGCTGGGTTTAGGTCTGGAGACATGCTTGGCCAGTCCAGCATCTTTACCCTCATTTTCTTTATCGAGGCAGTAGTCTTTTTGGAGGTGTGTTTCAGGTCGTTATCAGGTTGGAATACTGCACTGAAGCCCATTTCTGAAAGGAGGGAATCGTTCTGTTTCAGTATGTTACAGTACATGTTAGCATTCATGGTTCCCTCCATGAACTGTAGCTCCCCACATCCGGCAGCACTCATGCAGCCCCAAACCATGACTCTCCCACCACCATGCTTGACTGTAGACAAGACACACTTATCTTTGTATTCCTCATCTGGTTGCCGCCACACACGCTTGACTCTATCTGAAACAACAGGATATGGTTACAGTAATCCATATCCTTCATTGCTTGTCTTCAGCAAAGTGTTTTTAGGCTTTCTTGTGCATCACCTTTAGGCTGGGATCACATATTCGAGAAACTCGCACGATTCTCTCGCATGAACACCTGGCGCTGCCGCCAGCACTCAGACCGGAGCGTGCGGCTGCATGTATTTCTATGCAGCCGCACGCTCCGGTCCGTGTGCCGGGTGTTCATGCGAGAGAATCGTGCGAGTTTCTCACATGTGTGATTCCGGCCTTAGAAGAGGCCTGATTCCGGGGACGACAGCCTTGCAGACCAATTTGATGCATTATCCCGCTTATGGTCTGAGCACTGCCAGACTAACCCACCTCCCCTTTAATCCCTTCACCCCGAAGCCTGTTTGCACCATCCTGACCAGGCCAAATTTAAAATTTCTGACCAATGTCAATTTGTCGTTATAAGTCTAGAAAGCTTCAACGGATCCCACTGATTCTGAGATTGTTTTTTCTGACAGTGGTAAAATTTGTTCAATATGACTTGCATTTATTTGTCAAAATATCGGAAATTTGGCAAAAAATTTTGCAATTTTCAAACTTATTTTTTATGCACTTAAATCAGAGAGATTTAAGTGCATAAAATTTAACCACACAAAACGGTTAATATATAACATTCCTACATGTCTACTTTATATCAGCACAATTTTTGAAACATTATTTTTTTTTGTTAGGAAGTTTTAAGGGTTAAAAGTTGACCAGCGATTTCTCACCAGCAACTTTGAGGGGCCTAAATGACAGAAAATACCCAGAAGTGACACCATTCAAAAAACTGCACCCTTCAAGGTGTTTAAAACCACATTCAGAAAGTTTATTAACCCTGCAGGTGCTTCACCGGAATTAATGGAATGTTGAAGGGAAAAAAAATCAACATTTAACTTTTTTTGAATTTTTTTTTACTTTAGACCCAAGTTGTTCTATTTATGAAAGGGTAACAGGAAAAAATGGACCCCAAAATTTGTTGTGCAATTACTCTTAAGTACGCAGATACCCCATATGTGGGGGGAAACTACTGTTTGGGCGCACAGCAGGGCTCAGAACGAATGGAGTGACGTTTTGAAGCGCAAATATTGATAGAATGTTCTGCAGGTGTCATGTCACGTTTGGAAAGCCCCTGATGTGCTTAAACAGTGGATACCCCTGACAAGTGACCCCTCAAGGAACTTATCTCGATGTATGTGAACACAATGAAACTCCAGGTGCTTTACAGGAGTTAATAACATTGATAAATGAAAAAAAAAAATCACATTTTTTGCCCCACAAAAATGTTTTTACCCCCAATTTTTTATTTTCACAAGGTTAACGGGAAAATGGACCCCAAAATTTGTCATGCAATTTCTTCTGCGTACACCAATACCCCATATTTGGCCAACTACTTTTGAGGCACAGTGCAAAGCTCAGAAGGGAAGAAGCGCCATATTGGAGTTCAGATTTTGCTGGACTGGTTTGAGAGTGCCATGTCACATTGGTAGAGCTCCTATGGTGCAAGAACAACAGAAAACCCCCATAAGTGACCCCATTTTACAAACTACACTTTTTAATGAATTCATATATGGGTGCAGTGATCATATTGACACCACAGGTGTATCACAATTTTTTACCATTGGGCAGTGAAGAAAAAATTAAATTTTTACCTCAAATTTTGTTTTAGCCCCAGATTTTACATTTTCACACTGGAAAATGTGTACAAATGGCACCAAAATTTTATCCCACAATTTCAGCTGAATGTGGAAATATCCTATATATGGCTGTACAGTACTGCTTAGCCATAAGGTGAGACTCGGAGACGGAGCGCTATTTGCCTCCTGGGGCAGAGATTTTTCTAGACTAGTTTGCGGACTCCATATAAAGAGCCCCTAAGTGCTAGAGGTTCAGAATCCCCCCTCATGTGACCCCATTTTGGAAATTATACCCCTTTGGGAATTTAGGAAGCCCCCCATATTTTCGTTAACAGATGACGGACCTGAGTGGGGACTTGCTGTTTTTGTGGATTGATTTGAATCTTTTGTAGGGAACATTTTTCATAACATTTGGGATCACATTTATCTGGCTCTCTACGCTGAGCACTTAAATAGGGGTTTCCATCTAAATCTCCGAGTGACGTGATTCAAATGAAACCTGAGGGATCCGTCCACTATAATGAGGCAGCTGAGTTACTCTGGACTCCGTCTGGCCTCTGTTCAGCGGTGTCCTTTTCAGAAATGCACAAAAGTGTGGTCAACTGCGCTTTTATTCAAGCCTAAAAAGACGGACACAGCCAGATCACAGGTCCTATGGCGTCCACAGTGCTTCCATCTGTCTCATTATAGGGAATCTTCCGCCGGAGGTCCTGTCTGAATCACGTATTTCAGAGATTTACACGGAAACCCCGATGTGAGCTCTCAGCGCAGAGAGCAGGATAAATGTGCGCCGAGCCTTACTGCGATCTGTGGGAAGCAGAATGAAAAAAAGAAGAATTGGTTTTATTTATTTTTTACGCCATTCCTTGTGCGGTACAAGTGATATGGCAAATTTATTCTTTTAGTCGGTGCCATTACAGTGATATCAGATTTATACCAGGTTTTTATGTTTGGCTGCTAACACACACTAAAAGACGCTTTTTATTGCGAAAACTAGTTTTTGCATCACCATATTTTGAGAGCTATAATTTTTCCATATTTCGGCCGACAGTCATGCTTTTTGACGGTACCATTTCCGGGCACTTTACATATTTTGATCGCTTTCTATTCCGATTTTTGGGAGACAGAATGAACAAAAACCAGAAATTCGGGAATTGCTTTTGTTTTTTGTTTTTTTATACCTTTCCGAGTGTGGTAAAATTGATAAGTCAGCTTTATTCTTCGGGTCAGTACGATTACAGCGATACCCAATTCATAAAGAAAAAAATATATAAAACACAAGCGCTTACTCGTCAAACAATTGGAATTGAGCCCTCAGCTGCAAAGGTCAATCGGGGACGGTGTCAGCCCCACCAAAATAAAGATCCCGTCTCACATAGCGAGATCGCTGCTGAGTCACAAGTTTTGTGACGCAACAGCGATATCGCTGTGTGTGACACTTATCAGCGACCGGCCCCCCTGCTGGGTATCGCTGATCGTCGCTGAATGTCCTGGACATTTTTTTAATCGTTGCTCTCCCGCTGGCCAGCACGCATCGCTGCGTGTGGCAGGCAGGAGATCAGCGAGCTGGAGCTGGTAACCAAGGTACACATCGGGTTTCCTAGAAACCCGATGTGTACCTTGGTTACCAGCTCCCTGCACCAGCGCTCTGGTATCTAAGGTACACTGCGGGTAACTAAGCGACGTGCATCGCTTGTTACCCGCATAGTCGCTGTCCTGATCGCTTCTGAGAGCTGCCTGATTTGGCAGCTCAGCAGCGATCATGTAGCGACACACCAGCGATCCTGACAAGTTCATATCGTTGTTGGGAACGCTGATGTGTCGCTATGTGTGACGGGGCCCTAACACTAATACAAAAAGATAAACGTTGACCTGCATTCAAGGACTCCACAGAGTGCTGATTGGTTACAGCTAGCCTCAGTAAACGAGAAACCCCCCCAAGGGTGTACAAAAACCCCGGGGCAGTAAATGGTAAAGTGTAACCCAATCTGATAGGGAAGTACTGCCAGTGGGTACATAGATGCACGTAAAATTAACATAAGATTAACAATGCATACACATAGTTGCAATTGCTGAGAATGATGTGGTAAAGGTACTTAAGCGACACCGGTTTTATGACGCAGCAGTGACATCGTTAGCAACGTCGCTGTGTGTGGCATGTAGCAGCGATGTGGCCCTGCTGCGATGTCGCTGATCGCTTATGAACGTTCTGGGCCGTATTTTGATCGTTGGCGTCCCGCTGGTGAGCCTGAATCGCTGAGTGCGACACCCTTTATGAACGACGAGCGACCTCGTTGGCGACTCATGTCAGCGGCGCAGGTGGTACTAGGTTTTAACGCCCCTCAGCTCCGATTGGTGGCCACAACATCTAGTCTTTTGTGCGTTGTTGCGAGGATACTATTGTGTGTGGGGGTTTTGCGATCCTGTCAGAGTCGCTACAGGGCTTCATCTTTGCCATTTATACCTTCTGGATATTAGGATTTCCCTTGCAAGGTACATATTGTTTGTGATGTTTACTTTTTGTCTGCTTACCTCCAATATATATATATACAGACGTGTTGCCGGGATTTTTTTTTTTTTTTTGCCACACCCACCACTGCAATGTTAACAAGAAACAATTACTTTATTTTTTTAGACACTTTATTAATTAACTTTTCTCTTCTTTACCGGACAGGTTGCACATAGAGTTGAGCGATACTTTCCGATATCCCTAAGTATCGGAATCGGAATGGTATCGCCGATACCATTAAAATATCGGCGATACCCGATACCGATACCGGAAATCCAATGTAAGTCTATGGGAACAAAATATCGGAACTAAAAAAACCCCATTCTTTCCTTGTAAACACTAAATATACACACATAGAATACATATATATATATATATATACATGTCATTGTGACATATATATATACATATATGTATAGTTTATACACTTCTACATAGTAAAATATCCTCTGATTCAATTGCCGGGTAAAGCCGGCTTCAGTGAAAAGACAGAAGCACCCGACATGAAATGACACTTGGTGTACATAGGGTTAACCATGTCTTTTCATGTCGTTTGCTATCTGATTTGCACAAACAATTAAATCAGTCTATGTGTGCAAAATTTCACACCTGTAGGGGTTAATTAAAGGTGTAAATTCGTTGTAAAAAAAACGGACTTTTTTGCTACGAATTTACACCTTTAATTAACCCCTACAGGTGTGAAATTTTGCACACATAGACTGATTTAATTGTTTGTGCAAATCAGATAGCAAAGGACATGGTTAACCCTATGTACACCAAGTGTCATTTCATGTCGGGTTCTGCATTTTCACAAAAGCCGGCAATTGAATTAGCGGCTATTATACTATGTAGAAGTGTATGAACTATATATATATATATATATATATATATATATGTGTCACAAACTCAATGACATGTATATATATATATATGAGGTGTAAAATTGCTGAAAAAAAATGCGTGGGCTCCCGCCCTATTTTCGCAACCAGACAGACAAAGCCAGTGAGTGGGGGCAGATAATAATAGCCCAGAGAGGGACCATTATTTTTGGCCCCCCCCCCCGGCTACTAACATCTGCCCCCAGACACCCCAGAAAGGGCAAATCTCTAATTAGATTTGCCCTTTCTGGCACTTTGCCCGTCTATTCCCATTGCCCTGTAGCGGTGGCGAATGGGTTAATAAGGGGTTAAAATGACCTTGCAATTAAAAGGTCACTTTAAGCCAGGTTAATAATTGAGAGCTGTCAATTAGACAACTATCAATTATTAATCCTATTGTATGAAAGAAAAATCAAACACACACACTTTAATAAAAAAGTTTAATGAAATAATCACACAGTTTTTGACCATATTTTATTTACCTGCTAAAACCATTTCCTGTAATAAAAATAAAATAATAAAGCAAAATTATTCTTACCAATCCGATGCACAGTCAGGTCCCACGGTGTAATCCTTCAGAAAGGGTTAATGTTTACTGCAGGGACCGCAGCTAATGCTGCAGCCTCACAGTAAACCCCCAAATGAATGAGTTCCTCTCCTGGCTGACAGGAGAGGAAGTGGAAAGCTTAATTGATTGCTTTCCACTTTCACTTCAGGTCAGCCAGGGACACCATCAGTGACGTCAGAGGGAACTGATTAACAAAAATAGGGGTTCCCTTCGAAAAAAAATGGCGTGGGGTCCCCCCTATTTTTGTTAACCAGCCAGATGAAGCAGACCGCTGAGGCCTGGATTTTCAGGCTGTTAAGGAGCCAAGATCCATGGACCTTGCCAGCCTGATAATACCAGGCCACAGCAGTCTGCATATCTTGGCTGATTAACAAAAATAGGGGATCCCCTCGAAAAAAATTAGCGTGGGGTCCCCCCTATTTTTGTTAAACCAGTCCATGATTGAAAGCAGACCGCTGAGGCCTGGTTTTTTCAGGCTGGTTTAAGGATCCAATATCCATGGACCTTGCAAGCCTGATAATACCAGGCCACAGCAGTCTGCTTAGCTTGGCTGGTTAACAAAAATAGGGAATCCCCTCGAAAAAAAACGGCGTGGGGATCCCCCCTATTTTTGTTAACCAGCCAAGTAAAATGCAGACTGCTGCGGCCTGGTATTAAAAGACTGTCAAGGCCCATGGATTTTGGCCCTCAACAGCCTGATAATACCAGGCTACAGCAGCCCCACATTTGGCGCATCAAAAGATGTGCCAATTGTGGCACTTTACCCGGCTCTTCCCACTTGCCCTGTAGCGGTGGCAAGCGGGGTAATAAGGGGTTATTGTCACCGTTGATTGCACGGTGACAATAAGCCCGGTTAATAATGGAGAGGCGTCAATAAGACACCGATCCATTATTAATCCCAAAGTTATTAAATGTTTAAAAAAAAGACACAGCAAGAAAAAAGTCTTTAATGAAATAAAAGAGACAACACAGTTTTCATTTTTTTTATTACTCTCTCATTCCTGCGACGCCATCGATCTCCTGTAAAAAAATAAAAAAAACAAACCAACAGTATACCACCTGTCCGACGCAGTCCATAGTAACGATTGTCCCACGACGATCCAGCTCTGCTACATCGGAATGACAGGCAGAGCCTGACATCCCGGCGCAGCACAGCTGCTTACCAGCTTCCCCGGCGGTGACGTCATCGACTGCTTTACGGCCGCGATTACCCAGCAGTCACTGCAGTTATCGCGAGATACTGCATGTGACCGCCGGGGAGAAGAGGATGGCGGCCATTAAGCAGCCCGGGATGTGACCGCCGGAGATCTTCTGCCGGGTAAGTGCCGCTGACTCCTGACAGACCCGACCCACGGACACAGACAGTGACAGTGACATTCCGATTCCGGTATCCGATATGACGAAAATATCGGAACTCGGAATCGGAATTCCGATACAGCCAATATCGGCCGATACCCGATATTTGCAGTATCGTATCGCTCAACACTAGTTGCACATAATGAACATGACCACCGCGGAGCGTGTGATTGTGGCAGTTGCATTACTGATGGAGGGAGATCGACAAGAAGAGGCGCAGGTGGAAGAGAGGCGCTGCAAACGAAAGCGTCGCAATGTGACCAGAGAATGGCTGGAGCAGAGGTCCAAATTCACCTACATGCATCTAGTGAGGGAGTTGCAGGAGAAGAATCCGCAGGATTTCCGAAATTATCTACGGATGTCGAAGGATTCATTCAAACTACTACTGGAATGTGTGAGGCCACTCATTGAATGGCAGGATACACGGATGCGTGCAGCTGTTTCAGCAGAAGATCGTTTGGCAGTAACGCTGCGATTTCTGGCAACCGGACGTTCAATGAAGGATTTGCAGTTTTCTGCTGCTGTTTCTCGATCGCTCCTTAGCGTATTAATTCCAGAGACATGCAACGCCATCGTCCGCAGTTTACGGAGCTACATGCCTTTTCCAAAATCCGTGGCGGAATGGCAAATAATTGCCTCTGATTTTGAATGGATTTGGTTCCAAACTTGGGTGGCAAACATGTGCGGATCACGCAACCAGCCAAAAGCGGATCCTATTACTATAACTACAAGGGCTACTTCAGCACGATCCTCATGGCCCTTGTTAATGCCAATTATGAATTTATAAACGTTGATGTTGGCATGAACGGAAGTGTTTCTGACAGTGGCGTTTTGGAGCACACTATTTTTGGTGAACGCTTAAATAACAATGAACTGCACTTGCCAACCAACATGGACACCACCGCCAACCTTAACTTTGTTTTTGTGGGCGATGAAGCCTTCCCCCTTCATGCGCATCTTGTGAAACTGTACCCACAAAATACTTTGACAGAGGAAAGGCAGATTTTTAATTACAGACTGTCTAGGGCGCGCGCGTTGTCGAGAATGCCTCCGGCATAATGGCCAACCGCTTCAGGGTTTTCCACACTCCAATCAACATGAAGCTAGAATCGATAGACTCTGTGGTGTTGGCCTGTTGTGTGCTGCACAATTTTCTTCGGCAACGCGATGCTGTTGCTTACAGTCCGCCAGGCTTCATGGACTCGGACAGCAATGGTGACGTGGTGCTCGGAGAATGGCGTGACAATGATCCCGCTATTGCAGTCCTTCAACCTGTCAATCAAGGCTGGAGCAAGGACGATGCGAAGGCCTGCCGAGACAAGTACTGCCATTACTTTAATGGGCCTGGTGCCGTGAGTTGGCAGCAGCAGATATAGTTTGCATTTAAATAATTATTAGTTTATCCTTTTTTATACTTTCTGTTAATAAAAAAAATTTTCATTTAAAAATGGCGTTCCAAACGGTGCTGTTACTTGGCAGCATCAGATCTAGTGGGCTACAGACCACATTTTTACCATGTTTACAAATGTTTTTCATTCTCTGTAATTACTTCTGTAATAAAGTTTACATTGTAACTACATAAGCTTTGTCATTATTTTATGAACCGTCACTTTGCGATCGAAATGGCGTCTCATGTCTGTGCGTGGCAGGGGCACCATACTGGGAACCGTCACTTTGCGATCGCAGTGGCGTTTTGCGTCGGCGTCGAGCACGCAAGTGCGACACAACCTGCATACGCAGTGCGACACGAACGGGACGCAGTATGGACATATGGAATCATGAACCACTTGCGCTTGAGAACAGTGGAAGGGAGTGCTAATACGTCGTCTTATGACGCGGTCGTCCAATCACAAAGCGAGAGCTGTGACATATGACATACAGTGACCACCAATCTGTGCTGATGGGCGTGGAAAAGGATGCGCTCAATCACGCCTATCGAGGTCGGGATCTTTAACAATACATGCTGTGTGACAGGTCCCAACGACCGCCGAGGTCGTTATACAGATCGCTGATGTGTCGTTTATGAGATCTTTCTGTTTGGAAGCTAACTAGCGACCATATAGCAATGTACAAACGATCTCTGCCAGGTTGTGTTGTTGTCGTGATCGCTGGTGCGATCGCTTAGTGTGACTACCTTAAGGGTTACTCATGAGCCTGAGAGCTGAAGTCAGTAAATCCACCCCAAACTGACACAGCAATAAAACGACACTCCAAAAAGCAAACCAACGCGTTTCGAAGAAGGCTGACTGTGGCTTCGAAACGCGTTGGTTTGCTTTTTTGGTCTCTGTGCTGTCCCGTACTAGCTGTGACGTCACACGCTTAGGTGCTTTCTGGCCGCTGTTAACTAGTGGGTATCCAGGGACGCTTCCAGCTGGAGCTGTCCCTGGCTCTATCCAGGGTGCTTTCTGGCCGCTGTTTCCTAGTGGGTATCCAGGGACGCCCCCTTGCCTCTCGTCCATTCCTGTATCCAGGCGGGCCGCTTTCCCTGCATGCTTCAGGGCTCTGCCACCCCCCTGTGTTAATTGACATCTGTCATCCACCTTTTACAACCACTCGGGGTCTCACACATCTTATCTCCTGGTGAGTGCACTTGATTTATTATTGTTTGACTATTCCTGTGACACATGACATTTTGCATTCACAGTGGTTAAGGTTTGCAGTGTCCTTTTATTGCGGTGTCAGTTTGGGGTGGATTTACTGACATCAGCTCTCAGGCTACATGTCCATTGAAGCGAGGCACTATGGGTGAGAGTGGATGCTTATATACACATTTCTGTGTACTATGATCCCTGCTTTGATACACTTATTTACAGTGGGTTAGCCGGGTGACGTCACCGCTTATTATATATCATTGTGATTTGGCTTTACCTGAAACTGTGGAAGCATAGCTTTGTATATACATTGTATTTCTTGTATCTTGGTTTATAATAATCAAAGCAGGCTATATATATGTGTATGTATATTCTGTGATCATTACCCCCCACCTCGTCGTATTGTGGTATCTTACTCAGGACCGCAACACTATATATGGTTGTTTGTCTTTTCCCTTATTCTTGCCTTATAGGCGTTTTTGTATATTTTTGTATCTATATAAAAATAATTCTTTTTGATACCAATAAAATTTATATTTTATTATATTGGTGGTGTATCTACACTTTGTTGTTTATGTCTAAAGACCACCAATTGTGCAGTAAAACACACTAATATCGGTATAATATAAGGTAGTACATGTCTTAATTATGTAGCAGGAGTTGGGGTAGCCTCCCTCATAGATTATTAAGCAGCCCCCTCATAGGGGATAATGCTGCCCCCCATAGGGGATAATGCTGCCCCCCCTCATATATATAGATAGATAATAGATAGATACCATATATACTCGAGTATAAGCCGACCCCCTAATTTTGCCACAAAAAACTGGGAAAACTTATCGACTCGAGTATAAGCCTAGGGTGGAAAATGAGATTATACCCCATATGCTGCCCCATGTATTATGCCCCCATAGATGCTCCATAGATTACGCCCCCATAGATTATGCCCCCATACATTATGCCCCATAGATGCTCCATAGATTATGCCCCCATAGAAGCTCCTTAGATTATGCCCCCATAGAAGCTCCATAGATTGTGCCCCCATAGATGCTCCTTAGATTATGCCCCCATAGAAGCTCCATAGATTGTGCCCCCATAGATGCTCCTTAGATTATGCCCCCATAGAAGCTCCATAGATTATGCCCCATAGATGCTCCATAGATTATGCCCCCATAGATTATGCCCCCATAGATGCTCCATAGATTATGCCCCCATAGATGCTCCACAGATTATGCCCCCATAGATGATCCTTAGATTATGCCCCATAGATGCTTCCATAGATTATGCCCCCATAGATTATGCCCCCATAGATGCTCCACAGATTATGCCCCCATAGATTATGCCCCATAGATGCTCCATAGATTATGCCCCCATAGATGCTCCATAGATTATGCCCCCATAGATTATGCCCCCATAGATGCTCCATAGATTATGCCCCCATAGATGCTCCATAGATTATGCCCCCATAGATATGCCCATTAGATGCTCCATAGATTATGCCCCATAGAATGCTCCATAGATTATGCCCCCATAGATGCTCACAGATTATGCCCCCACAGATTATGCCCCATAGAAGCTCCATAGATTATACCCCCATAGATTATGCCCATAGATTATGCCCCCATAGATGCTCCACAGATTATGCCCCCATAGATGCTCCACAGATTATGCCCCCATAGAAGCTCCATAGATATACCCCATAGATGCTCCCTAGATTATGCCCCATGATTATGCCCCGTACCAGTTCAGGGGTATATAGTCTGGATCGCCGTCTCGGAGACGAGTGCATAAGAGTCCAGACAGCAGTACTGGTGCAACTGGCCACAACCAGTTTTATTAAAGTCCACAGCAAACAAAACATAAACCAAATCATAAACAAAAGTCCTAAGCCTGGCAGGCTGCTAACTTAAACACAGTTAGTTCCCTCACTACTGTGAACTAGGCTCTAGCAGCCTGTCCACAACAACACATATATTGTAATTACCAGAGATGGACTTGCAGGAGACTCCAACAGCGTCTGAAGTCAGATCCAGACTGAGAGCCCTGTCTGTGTAACTCTACCACCTACTTCTGTCTGCTTAATTAGGCAGCTGTGTGTACTCAGGGTTGAGCTGCAAGCCTGTACTGGATGGGGAGTGGAGTGAACGTCGTACTGCCATCCTACCTTCACTCCTATTTTCCTTATGCGACCCAGCTAAGAAACCTGGGCGAGATATACACCCCGTCCAGTACGCACCCCTTCACTGTCTCACATATCCCCCCCTCTTCTCCAGACCGGAGGGCTGGTCAACAACTCCAAAGAGACAGTGAACTCTGGACAAGGCATCGGCATTACCCTGTAACTTCCCAGGTCTATGCTCTACCGAGAAATTGAATTCTTGAAGCGAAAGGAACCACCTTGTCACCCTGGCATTCCTTTCCTTGTTCTGCTTCATCCATGCCAGAGGAGCATCGTCTGACTGCAATTTAAATTTCCTGCCCAAGAGGTAATAACGCAGCGAGTCCAGCGCCCATTTGATTGCGAGGCACTCTCGCTCCAGAATGGCATAATTTTGTTCAGCCGGTGTCAGTTTTCGACTTAGATACATGACTGGGTGCTCTTCACCCTTCACGACCTGCGACAACACCGCCCCTAACCCCACATTAGAGGCATCAGTTTGAACAAGAAACTCGTCCCTGAAATTAGGGGTGACCAGAACTGGTCTTTGACATAAAGCCATTTTCAAAGACTGAAATGCTTTTTCTGCCTCTGGATTCCATTCTATCATTTTTGACTTCCCACCTTTTGTCAGGTCGGTCAATGGGGCAGCAATGGAGGCATAATTTTGTACAAATCTGCGATAGTACCCAGTGATGCCCAGAAACGCTTTGACATGTCGTTTTGTGAGGGGTATAGGCCAGTTCTGAATCGCCTCTACCTTATCGATTTGTGGCTTAATCAGCCCCCTGCCAATGACGTAGCCCAGGTACTTGGCCTCTTCTAGGCCAATTGCACATTTCTCTGGGTTTATGTTCAGCCCAGCTCCGCCTATCGAGTCTAAGACGGCTTGTACCTTAGCGAGGTGGCTCTCCCAATCGGAACTGAAAATTACCACATCATCCAGGTAGGCAGCTGCATAGGCTTGATGCGGGCGCAGGATCAGGTCCATAAGCCTCTGAAAGGTAGCTGGGGCTCCATGCAACCCGAATGGCATCACAAGATACTGAAACAAGCCTTCAGGGGTTGCAAAGGCCGTTTTTTCTTTTGCCTCATCAGACAGGGGTATCTGCCAGTACCCTTTTGTCAGATCGAGGGTTGTAATATAACAGGCACACCCTAACCTCTCGATTAGCTCGTCTACCCGTGGCATCGGGTATGCGTCAAACTTTGACACGTCGTTCAACTTTCTAATCACAAATCCAAATTACAGAACCTCCAGGTTCCGTTAGGTTTTGGGATCAGGACAATCGGGCTACACCACTCGCTTTGGGCCTCCTCAATGACCCCGAGGTCTAGCATCCGTTTGATCTCAGTAGAGACTATCTTTCTGAAAGCTTCCGGAATCCTGTACGGCTTCAGCTTGACCTTAGTACCGGGCTCAGTCTCGATATGGTGTTTCACGAGAGAAGTCCGGCCGGGCAAGTCTGAAAACCTCTGCTGATTTTTCTGCAGAAACTCCCGTACTTCCTGTTTTTGGTGTACAGACAATGTTCACCAATTGTCACAGGAGGTAGAGGTGGTTTTAACCCTTTCTCTACTTCACCCGAGGCCAACAATGACTCTCTGTCCCTCCAGGGCTTGATCAGGTTGATATGATAGACCTGGTAGAGCTTCCGTCTCCCAGGTTGGTGTACTTTGTAGGTGACCTCGCTCACTTTCTGTACTATCTCGTATGGGCCATGCCACTTGGCCAAAAACTTACTTTCCACCGTGGGAATTAGGATTAGGACTCGATCCCCGGGGTTGAAAGTCCTAATTTTTGCTGACCGATTATATATCCTGCTTTGAGCTTCTTGGGCTCTCTGCAGATGATTCTTAACCAATGGCATAATCTTAGCAATTCTATCTTGCATCTGGGCAATATGCTCTATAACACTCTTGTATGGGGTTGCCTCGGTCTCCCATACTTCCTTGGCTATGTCTAGCAAGCCCCGCGGGTGCCGACCATATACCAACTCAAAGGGAGAAAACCCCGTAGAGGCTTGGGGCACCTCTCTGACCGAAAACATTAGGTAGGGTAACAGGTAGTCCCAGTCCCGACCATCTTTCTCCACTGCTTTCTTTAACATATGTTTTAACGTTTTATTAAAACGTTCAACCAGCCCATCCGTCTGTGGGTGATACACGGATGTTCGAATGTGCGAGATTTTAAGCAACTTACACAGTTCCTTCATCACCTTGGACATAAAAGGTGTGCCTTGGTCCGTGAGGATCTCTTTAGGGATTCCTGTCCTGGAAAACATATGAAAGAGTTCCCGTGCAATATTTTTGGACGCCATATTTCTTAAAGGGACAGCCTCGGGGTACCGGGTTGCATAATCAAGTACCACTAGTATGTATTGGTGCCCCCTGGCTGATTTCACAATAGGACCTACCAAGTCCATCGCTACCCTTTCAAATGGTATCTCTATAACCGGCAACGGGACTAATGGACTGCGGAAGTGAGAAACCGGAGCATTTATCTGACACGTGGGGCAGGTTTTGCAATAATCCTCCACATCTCGATAAACCCCTGGCCAGTAAAACCTCTGGAGGATTCTTTCCTAGGTCTTGTCCATCCCCAGGTGCCCACCAAGCACGTGGTTATGTGACAAACCTAGCACCATACTTCTATATGGCTTAGGTACTAGGAGCTGACTCACGGCCTCTCCCTTTACCTTAGTGACCCTATATAGCAGGTCATTGTTCATGGCAAAATGGGGAAATCTTTCATCAGAGCAGGGCTCTTGTGGGATCTCATTCAGAACAGTTATATTTTCCCTGGCATGTTTAAGAGTGGGGTCTCGCAATTGCTCACTCCCAAAATTGCCACGGGACACAGGTAGGTCAGGGACATTCTGTTCCAGAGAACCATCATCCCCCTCCCCCAACATCGCTTGAAATGGAAATTCATCATTATCATTACATAAATTCAACAACACATTAGCATTGTGTTCCGCCCCTATGGACCGCGCAACCTCAGTAGGAGCTTCATTACACTGTCCGGTAGAACCGTTTTTTCCCTAAAGATCCCAAAACAGGGGAAGTCACGACAATATGGCGGGTGCATCAGTTCTTCCTACCCACTTCATACGAGTCTCCCCGAGTTTTGTGACGAAGTCCACGGAAGTTACCGGGTAAACTTTGGTGTCTCCATGGATGCACACCATGCTCAGGTGTTTATCGGGGATGAAGTCCCTATCAGCCAGGCTGGCATGTATCAGAGTCACTCGACTCCCAGAGTCTAGGAGGACTTGTACGGGGCAGCCATTTATAACCACCTGGGACACCTGTGGGCCATTTTCCTCGGTAGGGGTGGCCACGCACACTGGTTCCGCGAGGAGAGAGAGAGAGACCTTCCAGCATCACAGTCCATAGGTTCCCCCCACTAGTGGACAGTTGGCTGAAATATGACCCCTTTCACGGCATCTCCAACACTGTCTCAGGTCTGGGGGTTCAGACGGGGAACCTTTCTAGGCCGGGGGACCCCCGACCGGGAAGCCTTGGCCCTTGCCTCACACATGTCCCCTCGGGCCTGAACCCGTCTATCAGCAGCCCCCCTGGCCCCAACAGCTGGAACTCTCTTACCGGGAGATGTCGGAGGCTGGGTACTCTGAAATGACGATCGCTCAGGAGGCTGGTTGCGGGAGTAGTCTTTAGTGGCGGAGTACCTCTCTATCAGGCTGACCAGATGATTGGCGTCTTTGGGGTCTCCCTGTCCGACCCAGAGCTGCATCTCAGGAGGAAGGGCCCAGATGTACCGGTCCATCACTACCTTTTCGACAATTTGGTCCGGGTTGCTGACGTCAGGCTCCAGCCACTTCTTTACCAGATAGATCAGGTCATACATCTGTGAGCGAGCAGGCTTGTCTCGACTGTATCTCCAGTTATGGACTCTCCTGGCACGGACTGCAACTGTAACACCCAGGCGGGCAAGAATCTCCGTTTTTAGCTTGGCATAGTCTTTGCTATCCTGCTCGCTAAGGTCAAAATAGGCTTTTTGGGGTTCCCCAGTCAGATAGGGTGCGACCACCATGGCCCATTCAGTTGCTGGCAGATTCTCCTTCTCTGCCAGTCTTTCAAATATAGCGAGATATGCCTCCACATTGTCATGAGGTGTCATCTTTTGCAGGGTCTGTTTTACCGCCTTCTTTACAGCAGACAACGCAGGTGACCTTGCGTCATCACTCTGGGACGAGGTGCTGATAGCCTGGCGTAGTGCTGCAATCTGCTCCATTAGCAATCGGTTAGTCTCCTGCTGTTGCACACTAACTTGCGCCATCTGCTTGAGCAGCGCCTCCATGCTGTCAGACTTGTCCGTCCTGGCAACGGCAGCCTTCACCCAGGACATGCTCACTCAAAAGTCTTTACCACAGCAAGTTCAGCTTTTTTTTTTTCTTCTTTTGTGCAGACACTATTAGGGCCACTGTCTCTTTAAGGCTGCTTTAACAGACGTTTTCCTTTGCTGCTGCTTTAGCCACTGTGTTTGCCCGCATTCGAGCACCAATTGTAACCAGTTCAGGGGTATATAGCTCTGGGATAGCCGTCTCGGGTAGACGGAGTGGCATAAAGAGTCCAGACAGCAGTACTGGTGCAACTGGCCGCAACCAGTTTTATTAAAGTCCACAGCAAACAAAACATAAACCAAATCATAAACAAAAGTCCTAAGCATGGCAGGCTGCTAACTTAAACACAGTTAGTTCCCTCACTACTGTGAACTAGGCTCTAGCAGCCTGGCCTGTTATGATTTGGTAGCTGAGGAGTGCAGGTAAAAAGGCAATACACCAGAGCAGTTGGAATCTATGAGATTGCAGTACCCTGACTAACCACCACAACTAGAGGCAGCCGTGGAGCGTTCCTACGTTGGTCCTAGACGCCTCGTCACAGCCTGAGAAACTAACTATACCTAAAGATAGAAAGAGGAAAGCTATCTGCCCCGGAGCAGATCCCCAAAGAACATAGAAAGCCCCAAACATGTAATGGCGGTTAGACAAGAAGAAATACTGACACAGACAGAAAATAGTATGAGCAAACGTTGGGGCCCAAACTATCTAAATAGAAAAGGATGGGAAGGGCACTTACTGCAATCCCAAAAAACCCTGAAAAGCACCAACTCTACTAATTTCAAAAACACCTGAGATCACACGACCTCTACCACCTAAATTAGTTCTCTGGTGTAACAAAATCAAAACAGCAGCCACTGAAAAAACTGGAAAAAGCAAAAGTACAAAACATCAGTGGCTGAACTAAACTGAGAGGGCAAAAGCCCCCGGAGGGGACCCTGAAGGCCCCCACAGAAGTGCAGGACAAAATGCAAAAATCAAGCACAAAAACAAAAAGAAGAAAATGTCTTATCTGTTAGCAGGAGATGCAGACACGACACAGCAGGCTACAAAGGAAACAGGAATCAAGGATTGAGACCAGAACAATTGATCACCGGCAACCCTGATGGGAAGGCGACTCCCTTAAATAAGACCAGTCAGTAACACCTGATTCCCAATCCTCACAATCTTCACTGGACAGTCCAGTACCGCTTGTAACCACCAGAGGGAGCCTCTGCTCAGAACTCATTTCAAGTCCATTCACAACACTGGCCACAACAACACATGTATTGTAATTACCAGAGATGGACTTGCAGGAGACTCCAACAGCGTCTGAAGTCAGATCCAGACTGAGAGCCCTGTCTGTGTAAACTCTACCACCTACTTCTGGCTGCTTAATTAGGCAGCTGTGTGTACTCAGGGTTGAGCTGCAAGCCTGTACTGGATGGGGAGTGGAGTGAACGTCGTACTGCCATCCTACCTTCACTCCTATTTTCCTTATGCGACCCAGCTAAGAAACCTGGGCGAGATATACACCCCGTCCAGTACGCACCCCTTCACTGTCTCACACCCCATAGATGCTCCACAGATTATGCCCTCAGATTATGCCCCCATAGATGCTCCACAGATTATGCCCCCATAGATTATGCCCCCATAAATGCTCCACAGATTATGCCCCCATAGATTATGCCCCCATAGATGCTCCACAGACTGTGCCCCCATAGATGCTGCATTTTATAGGCCCCTTTATGCTGCCGCAGCTGCTGCTGCAAAAAAAAAAAAAAAAAGACATACTCACCTCTCGTCGCTGGGGGCCAGGTGCCGGTGTCCTGAGCAGGCGGGGACACCGGCGCGCTATGGGGGACAGGTGCTGGTGTCACCGCTGGCTCAGGGCCCCGGCACCTTAGAGATTTACCTGTCATCCGCTCCACCAATGAGCGCCGCTGTCTTCGGTCCTCCGGCAGTGAATGCTCAGGCAGAGGGCGCGGCGCACACTAACCATGTCATCGCGCCCTCTGCCTGAACATCGCAGCAAGAGGACCCGAGGACACAGCGGTGGAACGGGACAGGTAAGTAATGATATTCACTGCTTCCCACGCCCATGTGGGCGTGGGAAGCAGTGAATATTCATTTTTCTTTAGCAGCGGGGACAGGGGCTCCTGCCTCCTGTCACCCGCTGCTGCTCCGCTGGCACGGGGACCCCATGGCAGCTGCGTGGTGTGCCGCTATTAGCGACACGCCACCGGCTGGGGGCCCCTGGAGCAGCGGGGGCCCTAGGCAACTGGCTCCTGTATGCCAGCAGGTGCCAGGGCCCCCCAGATGCCAGGGCCAGTCCGACCCTGATTGTTAATCTTCTGTTAATTTTACGTGCATCTATGTACACAACTGGCAGTACTTCCCTATCAGATTGGGCTACACTTTACCATTTACTGCCCCGGGGTTTTTGTACACACTTGGGGGAATTCTCGTTTACTGAGGCTAGCTGTAACCAATCAGCACTCTGTGAAGTCCTTGAGTGCAGGTCAACTTTTATCATTTTGTACCTAATTTATAAAGGTCTTTTTATGGTTTGGCATTTTTACACATCCACAACTATTTTATAGAAAAAAATAATTTTACATCCCTTTATTCTGAGCACTACAACTTTTTTATTTTTCCGCTGATGGAGCTGAATAACTGCTCGCTTTTTGCGGGACAAGATGACGTTTTCAGCGGTACCATTTTTATTTACATTCGTCTTTTTGATCGCGTTTTATTGCACTTTTTGTTAGGCAGTTATGGTGATAAAGCATTGATTTTTGCCTCGTTTTTTATGGTGTTCACTGAAGGGGTTAAGTAGTGTGACAGTTTTATAGAGCGTGTCGTTTCGGACACAGCGATACCAAATATGTGTACTTTTATTATTTTTTATTTACATAAATTTATTGGAAAAATATTTCTTTTTTTATTCTTTATTTGGGGATTTTTTTTTAATATTTTTACACTTTTTAATTTTTTTTAACTTGTTTACATTGTCCCATCCTGGACATCACTGTATGATGTCAGATCGCTAATCTGATACTCTGCATTTCGTATTTTATATCTGAAACGTCGCCACGCCATTGGGCATTAAAGTTCACTTTTTGTGATATTTTTGTGCTGTTTCCCTTTTTATTCTGAGGAGCCAATTGATTGCTGGTTGGGGAAGCGTGCACATTATCGAAGTATTTTCTATGGTGCTGTTCCAATTTATATATATATTGTAGGGATCCGCTCTGGTAGGCAGGGGCCGGGCCGCAGTAATGAGGCATACACACAGGCTTTTAGTTCAAAGTTCAGTGGTTTTAATAACGGGTTCAACAAAAAGTCCAGATAACAAAATCAAAGCAGAACATAAATCACTCCAGTTTGGAGAACCACTGGTCCCAGACTCACCCTTGCTTGGGACAGGCTTAACTAAGCGGCTGCAGGACAGCAGAGACCGCCAGGTGCCATTCGGGTGGTCTGGTACTCGCTTCCTGGTGCACACTGACACACTGTAACAAAAACAAGCTTCCAGGCTGACTCCAGCCAAACTCCTTCCTTCCACACCCACCAACTACAACAGCTCCTTGTTTTATAGGCCTAGTCCACACCCTCAGGTGAGGTACACATCAGCTGACCTGATCACGTGACTATGACCTCATCACAGGTCCTTGAGATCAGGGAAAATCCTGACCAAACTCCAGTCTGCTAGGAGAAATATATCTCCCATCCATCAAGACCCCCTTTGGTGTACCACATACCTCCCCCCTTTGTTCAACCTTAGGAGGGTGGACACATGACATACAGTGAACTCTGGACAGTGCATCTGCGTTCCCCTGTAATTTGCCTGCCCGATGTTCTACTGAAAATTTGAAATTTTGCATAGACAGAAACCACGTGGTGACTCGTGCATTTCTCTCTTTGGCTTGACTCATCCAAGTCAGAGGGGAATGATCAGTTACCAACCAAAACGTTCTCCCCAACAGATAGTAGCGCAATGACTCCAGTGCCCACTTGATGGCCAGGCACTCTCTCTCTACAATGCTGTATCTGGTTTCAGCTGGAGTAAGCTTTCGACTCAGGAAACTAATGGGATGCTCCTCCCCGTTAACCTCCTGAGACAACACGGCACCCAGACCTACCTCTGACGCATCAGTCTGGACAATGAATTCTCTTTTGAAGTCGGGTGTGATCAGAACTGGTGACCCACACAGTGCCCCTTTTAGTTTTACAAACGCTTCTTCAAGCTGATCATTCCATCGCACCATTACTGACTTCCTCTCTTTTAGGCAGTCAGTTAACGGCACCGACAGGGTTGCAAAATTGGGAATAAACCGCCGGTAGTATCCCACTAACCCCAAAAACCCTTTCACTTGTTTTGTGGTGAGGGGACGGGGCCAGTTTTGGATTGTCTCCACTTTGTTTATTTGGGGTTTGATAACTCCTCTCCCAATCACATACCCCAGGTACCGAGCTTCCTCCAACCCTATGGAACACTTCTTTGGGTTGGCAGTTAGCCCTGCTTGTCTCAGAGAATCTATCACCGCCTGTACCTTGGTTAAGTGACTTTCCCAGTCTGTACTGTACACCACAATATCGTCCAGATAGGCGCGGCATATCGGCGATGAGGACGAAGAACAACGTCCATTAACCTCTGGAATGTCGCTGGAGCGCCATGCAACCCGAAGGGTAGGACTATATACTGGAACAGTCCCTCGGGTGTTACAAAAGCCGTTTTCTCTCTCGCTGCTTTTGTTAGGGGCACCTGCCAATACCCTTTTGTGAGGTCAATGACTGAAAAATACCGGGCCTGCCCAAACCGCTCTATTAACTCATCGACCCGGGGCATGGGGTAGGCGTCAAACTTAGAAATTTCATTCAGTTTTCTGAAGTCATTACAGAACCTTAGTGTCCCATCTGGCTCTGGTATTAGGACTATTGGGCTGGCCCACTCACTCTGGGACTCTTCAATGACCCCTAACTGCAGCATCTTCTTGACCTCTTCCGAGATGGCTTGTCGCCGGGCCTCAGGCACCCGATATGGCTTTAATCGGACTTTGGCCTGCGGTCTCCGTGACAATGTCATGTTGGATTAGGGAGGTACGACCAGGAAGTTCCGAAAAAACATCGGTATTTCGGCTAACAAACTCTCGGACTTCCTGAATTTGTCTGGGCGACAAAGTGTCTGCTATTTTGACGGCGGAGAGGACTGCTCTTGCCTTCTCCTGAGGCAAGGAAGCCATCTCTACTGGAAATGCAGGCCGTGGACAATCCTCACCAAGCGGGTCTCTGTCTTTCCATGGTTTGAGCAGATTCACATGGTATACCTGTTCTGGCTTTCTCCGCCCTGGTTGGTGTACTTTATAGTTTACTGGTCCCACCTTCTCTATAATCTCGTAGGGTCCCTGCCACCTTGCAAGGAACTTACTATCCACTGTAGGCACAAGTACCAACACCCGATCCCCAGGGTTAAAGGACCTTACCCGTGCCTCCCGGTTATAGACCTGCCTCTGTGACCTTTGTGCTGCTTCCATGTGTTCTCGGACTAATGGAACCTTTCTACTAAACCGTCTGTTTGGGGATGATAGACCGATGTGCGCAACTGTTTAACACTTAACAAGTGGCAGAGTTCCTTCATGATTTTTGACATAAAGGGGGTCCCCTGATCTGTTAAGATTTCTTGACGGATTCCCACCTGAGAGAACATACCCATGAGTTCTTTTGCGATCAGTTTGGCCGAGGTGTGTCGCAGGGGAATAGCCTCAGGATACCTGGTAGCGTAATCTAGAACTACGAGGATGTGTTGGTGACCCCTTGCTGATTTATTAACCAGCCCCACCAGATCCATGGCTATTCTCTCAAACGGGACCTCTATAATTGGTAATGGCATCAAGGGACTCCGAAAATGAGGCTGTGGACTGGTTACCTGGCACACGGGACAAGAGTTACAATACCGTTTAACTACTTCATAGATCCCTAGCCAGTAAAACCGCTGTAGAATTCTGTCTAGGGTTTTCTTTTGGCCCAAATGTCCCCCTAGTACATGCGCATGCGCTAAGTCCATTACCAACCTCCGATATGACTGCGGTACCAGCAATTGCTCGACAATTTCCCCATGTATTTTTTCAACCCGATACAGCAAATCTTGGTTCAGCTCGAATCGGGGAAATACTGTAGCTGCCCCGGGGTGTTGGGGTTCCCCATTGACAATCAGTACATTTTCCCGGGCTCGAGTCAACGTAGGGTCCCGGAGTTGCGCCGTACCAAAATTGTCACCTGCCACATTTAAGTCTGACAATTCTGGTCCCGGTGGCAAATCTTCCATTTCCCAGCTAACACTTCTATAGGAGAGGGGTTTTCCTCCTCCACCGAAGGCAAAGGTACTCCTACCGCCAGCACATCTTCCTCTGGGCCACCAGGTTCATGCCCGATTTCTGGAGAATGCAACCTGGTTGCCACTGGTGCCGATGACTGTTCCGTGGGAGGGGTAATTACAGGCCAAAGCACAGAAAATAACGGAAAATCTCTCCCCATTATTACATCATAATGCAAATTCACCACCACCCCCACCTCGTGGCACCTCCTCCCCGCTGGCGTGTTTATCATCACCAGGGCGGTAGGATAATGTTTTAGGTCCCCATGTATATACAACACACCCATCTTCCGACCAGTATACTCGCTGATTTGGACGTGGCTGGCTCGTATTAGGGTCACGAGACTCCCTGAGTCCAGTAGAGCCACAGCAGGGTTACCCTCCACCTCCACTTTACACAAATGATTCATATTGGGTCCCTCTGGTTTACCCACTGCACACATGTGTTCGGCATAGTGAGACTGATAGTACCCATAGTTTGTGTCCATGGGCTGTCAGGTGGGGGCAATCAGCTCTCACATGTCCTGGTTCTTGGCACCGCCAACAGATTATGGGGCCCCTTTCGTCCCCAGACGTGTCCTGGGCGGCCTTCCGAGTCTCTGCTCGCCGAACGGCGGGTGAAGGTTTGGGGAATTTACTCATTACCTTCCGGGTAGTCTGTCCCTGTATCTCCTTGGTAGCCCCATATCTTTCAATGAGGTCTACCATTTGGAGACCATCAGTAGGGGCTGCCTGTCCAACCCATGTTTGAAGGGTGTGGGGCAAAGTTCTCCAGAATTTATCAGTCACTATACGATCCAGCATAGCGCGGGGTGACAACACTTCCGGCTGCAACCACTTTTCTATCAGGTGTATCAAGTCATAATACTGGGACCGAGCTGGCTCGGAAGGGGAAAATTTCCACTGGTGTACCCGCTGAGCCCGGACTAACACATTTACCCCAAGACGTGCGAGTATCTCACCCTTGACGATCTCGTAGTCCCTCTGGTGCTTGGGGGGTAGGTCTCTATAGGCTTTCGCGGGTCCTGGAGCCAAAAACGGAGCCACGATCTCGGCCCACTGGTCCCGGGGTAGTCTCTCCCTCTCAGCCACGCCTTCAAACATCTCCAGGTACACCTCGACGTCATCTGACTTTTCCATTTTCGGAATCGCTGTGCGTACCACTTTCCGGACATCCTGACGTCCCGGGGCAGCTCCTGCTGTCTGCGGCGCTGGATGTGTTGCATCAGTAGATTGTTGGTTTCCTGTTGCCGCTCCATAGCCCGATGCTGTATAGCCTGCTGTTGCTGCTGTATAGCCTGCTGCTGCTGCATAGCCTGCTGCTGCTGTATAGCCTGCTGTTGCTGCTGTGTAGCCTGCTGTTGCTGCTGTGTGTTACACCCGGTCCCAGCGCTGCCTCTGCACTCCGTTCTGCTCACTCACCTGTTCCTCGGGCTGTCCCTCTGCGGCGGTCTGTGCGTGGGCTGGGTTCTCCTGTCCCATCTGCTCTCCGGCGTCCTGAGTCCTTCTCCACTTCCTGGCACGCTGCTGGCAGGCCTCCAGACAGTCGGCTTAGGACGTGAGGCCGCGCCCACCGCCTCTCTTAAAGGGGCAGCGTGCATCTTTTGAAATAGCTAATTATCCAATGGCTGCGCACTCAGTACTATATCTGGTCACTCCACCATTAGGGGAGTGCCGGAGCAACGTGTTCTATCATTGCTACATCCGGTTCTGTGCCTGTTCTGTCTGCGCTGCGTCTGCAGTCTCTGTGCTTCGCTGATACTGTTTGTCTCCTCAGATCATTGCTAACCCGTATCTGGCTAATCTGGACAATCTCGGCTATTACTGGCGCAAGTGTCATCCCGTTCCGCCATCAGCCATCCGTACCCGTGGACCGTGACAAGGTCACTGAAGCCAGCCTTCTACCATCCGTTCTGGACCAGGACCTTACCCTTCTCCGTCAAGAACTTTCCACGGACTCTGTAAATACTTGTTACCCTTTTGGTCCCTCTGGGACAGCTGCCACGTGTCCGGGGTCTAACTGGAGGTAGCACCTGTGTCCTCCGGGTATTCCATTCTGGTCCTGTTCGAGGGGCCTTACTACGGGTACCCGGGGCTCACTAGTTATGACCCCTTCGGAGCCCCCCGGACCGCGGTCTCGAGGTTCCACATTAAAAAATAAAAACGAATGTGAACTTCACCACCTCTGCCTCCGCTTCCATTCGTTACAGATTGCTCCGGCCATGGAACCCGCTGGATCCCAGAGACCTCCGACCATGGATCTGTGCCAGGAGGTGGCCCGTTTGGGAGTTCAACAGGACAAGATCACGACTTATCTACGCAGCTTGTCTACCCGCATGGATTCCCTAGGGTCCTCGTCTGCACCTGACTCTTCTATCAATAATCAGGTACCAGTTCCCATGGCAAATCAAGGTCCCCGTCTGGCGGCTCCTACCCTTTTCCAGGGTGATCCTACTCTGTGTCGGGGTTTCCTCAATCAGTGCACTCTACTGTTGTGAATGGGTTTGAGATGAGTTCTGAGCAGAGGCTCCCTCTGGTGGTTACAAGCGGTACTAGTGAGGATTGTGAGGACTGGGAATCAGGTATTACTGATTGGTCTTATATAAGGGAGTCATTTTCCCATCAGGGTTGCCGGTGATCAATTGTTCTGGTCTGAATCCTTCTTTCCAGTTTCCCTTGTAGCCTGCTGTGTCGTGTCTGCATCTCCTGCTATCAGATAAGACAATTTCTTATTTTGTGTTTTTGCTATATTTTTGCATTTTTGTCCTGCACTTCTGTGGGGGCCTTCAGGGTCCCCTCCGGGGGCTTTTGCCCTCTCAGTTTAGTCCAGCCACTGTGTTTTGTACTTTTGCTTTTTCCAGTTTTTTTTCAGTGGCTGCTGTTTTGATTTTTTTTTTACACCAGAGAACTAATTTAGGTGGTAGAGGTCGTGTGATCTCAGGTGATTTTGAAATTAGTAGAGTTGGTGTTTTTTCAGGGTTTTCTGAGATTGCAGTAAGTACCCTTCCTGTCCTTTTCTATTTAGATAGTTTGGGCCCCAACGTTTGCTCATACTATTTTCTTGCTGTGTCAGTATTTCCTCTTGTCTAACCGCCATTACATGTTTGGGGGCTTTCAATTATCTTTGGGGTTCTGCTCCGGGGCAGATAGCTTTCCTATTTCTATCTTTAGGTGTAGTTAGTTTCTCAGGCTGTGACGAGGCGTCTAGGACCAACGTAGGAACGCTCCACGGCTGCCTCTAGTTGCGGTGGTTAGTCAGGGTACTGCAATCTCATAGATTCCAACTGCTCTGGTGTATTTCCTTTTTTACCTGCACTCCTCAGCTACCGTAACATAACACTCTACACTTCGAAATCTTGGGGCATATGTTTGCTTCTGACCGAGCCAAGGTGGGCTTCATCATGTCACACCTGGGAGGAGAAGCCCTCGCCTGGCTAAACCCGCTATGGGAGAGAGGGGATCCGGTGGTTAACGATCTTCAATCTTTCCTAGAGGCTTTTCGCAGGACTTTCGATGAACCTGGTCGTACCACTTCGACTGCATCAGCTCTGCTCCGCCTACGCCAAGGTACTCTCACGGTAGCTCAGTATGCTGTTAAATTCCGCACCCTCTCGTCTGAATTGTCGTGGAACAATGAGGCCCTGGTTGCTAACTTCTGGGAAGGCCTATCCGGAAGAATCAAGGATGAGCTGGCGGGACGGGACAGACCTACTCTCTTGGAAGAGCTAATATCCTTGGCAACCCGAATTGACCTGCGTTTTCAGGAGCGCTCCATGGAGATCAAGCGGGACAAAAGGTCCTATCACCTGGACTCTAGTTTGTACAAAACAGGTACTTCACCCTCCGCCTCCGAGGCCATGGAGGGGACCATGTAAGTTTGGCCACCCGCCGCCGGGAGGCACGTCGCAAGGAGGGAAGTTGTTACTACTGCGGTAGTTCTGAACATTTGATTCATTTCTGTCCTAAAAAGTCGGGAAACTCCAGTGCCTAGGTCCGGTAGGAGGGGCCAACCTAGGTAAAGAGCAGTCCTCTCCCTCTTTACACATCTCTGTCACCGTGTCCTATGGAGCAATAAAATTCTCCGAACACTGTCTACTGGATTCTGGAGCTGCAGGGAACTTCATCCAGCAGGTGGTTGTGGATCATTACCGCTTACCAGTCCAGCGTCTTCCTGATCCGTTACAGGTGTCCGCCGTGGATGGCAAACCGCTGACCGAGCCCGTCCAGTTTCAAACCGAGTTGGTGGAACTCCGGGTAGGTCTAATGCATACTGAACGAATGCGATTTTATGTATATCCTGGTTTATCCCATCCCATGCTTCTAGGTTTACCTTGGCTCCAGATGCATGAACCAGTCCTTAATTGGAAAACTGGAGAAGTTCTGCGTTGGGGAGATACCTGCATGAATCTTTGCTTAACCCGGATTCAACCTGTTTTGCCTCCAGTCTAGCCTGATACCCTGCCAGGGTTACCTTCCGCCTATTGGTCCTTCTCGGACGTCTTTGGGAAAAAAGAGGCTGAGAGACTACCTCCACACAGGTCGTATGACTGTCAGATAGAGCTTCTTCCAGGAGCATCACCCCCTCGCGGGAGAGTTTATCCTCTTTCACAGGCAGAGACTCAGGCCATGTCGGACTACATTCAAGAGAATTTGGCTAGAGGATTTATCCGAAAGTCATCGTCACCGGCAGGAGCTGGATTCTTCTTTGTAAAGAAAAAGGACGGATCCTTGCGGCCCTGCATTGACTATCGGGGTCTAAATCAAATCACGGTAAAAAACAGGTATCCGTTGCCTCTTATTTCAGAGCTGTTTGATCGTCTCCGAGGGGCCAAGATCTTCACCAAATTGGACCTCAGAGGGGCCTACAACCTGATCCGAATCAGAGAGGGAGACGAATGGAAAACAGCCTTCAACACCCGTGACGGCCACTATGAATACCTGGTAATGCCATTCGGCCTAAGCAATGCACCTGCGGTTTTTCAGGAATTTGTTAATGACATTTTCAGGGACTTGCTCTATACTTGTGTCGTGGTTTACCTGGACGATATTTTGATTTTTTTCTGCTGACTTGACGTCACACACGGAGGCAAGCACGCCTGGTCTTACAAAGACTGAGAGAGAACAGGCTCTATGCCAAATATGAGAAATGCCTCTTTGAGCAGTCCTCTTTGCCTTTCCTTGGGTACATTGTATCTTCCACAGGATTAAAGATGGATCCGGAGAAGTTGTCTGCAGTTCTCAACTGGCCTCGTCCGTCTGGGCTAAAAGCCATACAAAGGTTCCTCGGATTCGCCAATTACTACCGGCAATTCATTCCACACTTTTCCACCCGAGTGGCTCCAATCACAGCCTTAACCCGGAAAGGTGTAAACTCTAAGGAATGGTCCTCCGAGGCAGAAGAGGCCTTTGTTTCTCTCAAAAAAGCCTTCGCTTCCGCACCCGTTCTCCATCGTCCTAATTCAAGTGAGCAATTTTTTCTTGAAGTTGACGCTTCTTCCATAGGTGCAGGAGCAGTTCTGACCCAGAAGTCGTCTACCGGGCGGATGATCTTGTGTGGTTTTTTTTCCAAGGTTTTTTCTCCTGCAGAAAGGAACTACTCTGTCGGTGATCGCGAACTGTTGGCCATCAAATTGGCTCTGGAAGAATGGAGACATCTTCTTGAAGGAGCTCATCACCAGGTAATCATATTCACCGACCATAAAAACCTTGCCTATCTCCAATCTGCTTTAAGACTGAATCCCCGTCAGGCCCGTTGGGCATTATTTTTTGCCCGTTTCAATTTTGTACTTCATTTCCGTCCAGCTGACAAGAACATCAAGGCAGACGCACTCTCTAGGGCTTTCTTGCCTCCTGAACTGGAGGAGGAACCTCAGCACATTATTGAACCTTCTAGGTTAGTCTCTGTTGCCTCCACTGATCTGGCCCGGCTTCCTCCTGGGAAGACTTTCGTGTCCGCTTCTGACCGTACTCGTGTTCTGCGCTGGGGTCATTCTTCTAAGTTGGCTGGCCATGCTGGTCAGAAAAAGACGCAGCAACTCATCTCCCGGTATTACTGGTGGCCTACCATGGTCAAGGATATCCAGGAGTTCGTCGCAGCATGTCCTTCATGTGCTCGTAACAAAACTGTTAAACATCTACCAGCCGGCAGGCTTCTGCCTCTTCCGATTCCGTCCGCTCCCTGGCAGCACATCGCGATGGATTTCATCACGGATCTTCCCATCTCTTCTGGCTGCTCAGTGGTATGGGTTGTGGTGGACCGCTTCTCTAAAATGGCTCACTTCGTTCCGCTATCTGGCCTCCTGTCTGCTCCAGAACTGGCCACTCACTTCATCCAGCACATCTTTCGTCTACATGGATTTCCTCTCCACATCGTGTCCGACAGGGGCGTCCAGTTCACCTCTAAGTTCTGGAGAGGACTCTGTAATATGGTAAAAATTGAACTAGATTTTTCTTCTGCATATCATCCCCAGTCTAATGGGCAAGTGGAGAGGATCAATCAAATCCTGGCTGGATACCTGCGTCACTTCGTCAACGCTCATCATAATGACTGGGTAGAATTACTGCCCTGGGCGGAATTCTCCTACAACAATCAAGTAAGTGAATCTTCTGGAAAGTCTCCCTTTCAGATTGTGTTTGGACTGCAACCCGGAATTCCTCTTCCTGTCTCGGGATTGTCGGATGTTCCGGCAGTCGATACCTTGTCAAAGAATTTCTCGGACATTTGGAGAGAGACCAGGTCGGCTTTGGAGAAAGCTTCTCAACGTATGAAAACGCATGCGGACAAAAGACGTTTGGAGGCTCCCATCTTTCATCCAGGAGACAAGGTATGGCTCTCCTCCAAGTACATCCGTCTGAAGTTACCATCGTACAAATTGGGTCCTCGTTTCATTGGTCCCTTTGAAGTTTTGAGACAGATCAACCCGGTCTCTTATAAACTGAAATTGCCTAATTCTCTAAGAGTACCTAACTCCTTTCATGTTTCCCTCCTCAAACCAGTAGTGTTGAGTTCCTTTTTTAAGGACCCGGGTACCACTCCTGATCCGGTCTCTGAGGATGATGTTTTTGAGGTAAAACATATCTTGGCCTCTAAGCGAGTAAGAGGTAGGATCTATTACCTGGTGGACTGGAGGGGTTTTGGTCCTGAGGAGAGGTCTTGGGAGCCTAAAGAGAACATCCAGGCCCCTCTTCTTCTTAAAAGATTTCACGCAGGCTTGAAAAAGAGGGGGAGTAAAGAGGGGGATACTGTTACACCCGGTCCCAGCGCTGCCTCTGCACTCCGTTCTGCTCACTCACCTGTTCCTCGGGCTGTCCCTCTGCGGCGGTCTGTGCGTGGGCTGGGTTCTCCTGTCCCATCTGCTCTCCGGCGTCCTGAGTCCTTCTCCACTTCCTGGCACGCTGCTGGCAGGCCTCCAGACAGTCGGCTAAGGACGTGAGGCCGCGCCCACCGCCTCTCTTAAAGGGCAGCGTGCATCTTTTGAAATAGCTAATTATCCAATGGCTGCGCACTCAGTACTATATCTGGTCACTCCACCATTAGGGGAGTGCCGGAGCAACATGTTCTATCATTGCTACATCCGGTTCTGTGCCTGTTCTGTCTGCGCTGCGTCTGCAGTCTCTGTGCTTCGCTGATACTGTTTGTCTCCTCAGATCATTGCTAACCCGTATCTGGCTAATCTGGACAATCTCGGCTATTACTGGCGCAAGTGTCATCCCGTTCCGCCATCAGCCATCCGTACCCGTGGACCGTGACAAGGTCACTGAAGCCAGCCTTCTACCATCCGTTCTGGACCAGGACCTTACCCTTCTCCGTCAAGAACTTTCCACGGACTCTGTAAATACTTGTTACCCTTTTGGTCCTTGACACTCCACGTGTCCGGGGTCTAACTGGAGGTAGCACCTGTGTCCTCCGGGTATTCCATTCTGGTCCAGTTCGAGGGGCCTTACTACGGGTACCCGGGGCTCACTAGTTATGACCCCTTCGGAGCCCCCGGACCGCGGTCTCGAGGTTCCACATTAAAAAATAAAAACGAATGTGAACTTCACCACCTCTGCCTCCGCTTCCATTCGTTACACTGTGTAGCCAGCTGCTGCTGTCGCATGGCCTCCACAAGCATTTTTACTGTGCTCTCCATCTCCGGACAGCTATCCACCGGGTTTTGCGTCACTTTCTTCACCCAGGACATTTACTGTCATGCAGAGATAAAAAAACATCCACAAAAAAAAACAGCCTGACCTCACTGCGTATGCCCGCATTCTCCACCAATTGTAGGGATCCGCTCTGGTAGGCAGGGGCCGGGCCGCAGTAATGAGGCATACACACAGGCTTTTAGTTCAAAGTTCAGTGGTTTTAATAACGGGTTCAACAAAAAGTCCAGATAACAAAATCAAAGCAGAACATAAATCACTCCAGTTTGGAGAACCACTGGTCCCAGACTCACCCTTGCTTGGGACAGGCTTAACTAAGCGGCTGCAGGTCAGCAGAGACCGCCAGGTGCCATTCCGGGTGGTCTGGTACTCGCTTCCTGGTGCACACTGACACACTGTAACAAAAACAAGCTTCCAGGCTGACTCCAGCCAAACTCCTTCCTTCCACACCCACCAACTACAACAGCTCCTTGTTTTATAGGCCTAGTCCACACCCTCAGGTGAGGTACACATCAGCTGACCTGATCACGTGACTATGACCTCATCACAGGTCCTTGAGATCAGGGAAAATCCTGACCAAACTCCAGTCTGCTAGGAGAAATATATCTCCCATCCATCAAGACCCCCTTTGGTGCACCACATATATAATAAAAAATATTTATATATATATATATATATATATATACACACACACACACGCGTAGCTAGGGTTTTGGTACATGGGGTGGGGGCCAAACTTCAGGCCTCTAACCAGGTAACCTTGATTACAACTGGATGACGCATCCTGATAGCCTAATAGTGGATGTAGGAGAATCTCAGCAGATGACAGCGCTGTTACTAAAAAAAAAAATCTCTATGCAAAAAACAACACTGACATTACCGCCATAGAGTGACCATACAGTGGTAAATACCAGTCCTGTAGAACATAGATTACAGTACAGTTATATATAGTAACTTACAGATGAAGTTCTTTATGGTGGTCGTTAATTTTTCCCATCATTCCATCTGGCACAGACCGATATGACAACTTCTTCCAGCCAGAAATAAGCTGCAGCGATTACAACAAAGACGTATACTATAAAGCACTCCCCATAGGCCTTCATATAGTATAATACACTCCCAATAGGCCTGTATATAGTATTATGCACATAGGCTTCCATACAGTATAATGCAGTCCTCATAGGCCTCTATACAGTATAATGCACTCCCCATAGGCCTCCATATGGTATAATGCACTCCCCATATGTATCTATATAGTATTAGGCACTCCCTATAGTCCTCTATATAGCATAACGCACACCCCTTAGGTCTCTCTATAGTATAATTCACTCCCCATAGGCCTCCATATAGTATAATGCATTCCCCATAGGTATCTATATAGTAAAATGGACTCCCCATAGGCCTCCATACATGCTATAATGCAGTCCCCATAGGCCTCTATACAGTAAAATACACTCCCAATAGGCCTCCGTATAGCATAATGCTGTCATGACTTAATTGTTGGTTATCCTGGGACTGAGGGGCTCCTTCCCTGTCCCCAATGGGACAAATGGACTCCCCATAAGCCTCTATATAGTATTATGCACTCCCCATAAGCCTCTATATACGTCAATGCACTCCCCATAGGCCTCTATACAGTATAATGCACTCCCCATAGGCCTCCTATGGTATAATGCACTCCCCAAATGTATCTATATCATATTAGGCACTCCCTATAATTCTCTATATAGCATAATGCACACCACTTAGGTCTCTCTATAGTATAATTCACTCCCCATAGGCCTCCGTATAGTATAATGTACTCACCATAGGTCTCCATATAGTATAATGCATTCCCCATAGGTATCTATATAGTAAAATGGACTCCTCATAGGCCTCCATACATGCTATAATGCAGTCCCCATAGACCTCTATACAGTATAATACACTCCCAATAGGCCTCTGTATAGCATAATGCTGTCATGACTTAATTGTTGGTTATCCTGGGACTGAGGAGCTCCTTCCCTGTCCCCAATGGGACAAATGGACTTCCCATAAGCCTCTATATAGTATTATGCACTCCCATAAGCCTCTATATATTTTAATGCACTCCCCATAGGCCTCTATATAGTATAATGCTGTCACGCATCTGTTGTCGGGTATCCTGGGACCTGCTCCCCAGAATACATCTGATGGTAAGATGACGGGGCTACGTACCTTGCCTGAGCTCCTGATTCCACTCAGTCTGTACCCTTTCCCCACCCAGGGAAGAGGGGAGCAGTAGTGTACCACATAATAAACCAACCAGACTAATAAAGTAATACGAACAGCGAAAAAGGAAAATACCAATCATACAAATATACTCACATAAACACAGAGGTAAACACCGGGGAGTGGAGGATGGGGTAAAACCAGAGTAGGAGAAGGAGGGGAATTTTCACACACTCAAAACCTAAAACAGTCACAGAAAAATCCACCAAACGCCTTCTCAAACAACTACAATAAACCACCATCTCCTAACCATGCAGCATGAAGCTAGCTCTGGCAATGAGTGCTAGCCAGGGCCCGCTTATATAGGAGAGGGGAGGAGACCCCAACAACGGGGGTCCAGAGTGAGCGCAATTGTAGTGAGCGTGTGTGATCCCGTACACACAGATAATAGGGTGGCGGTCGCACAGGTAGGTCCCAGCGACCAGACCCCAGTGATCTTCCTGTGGACAGGTGATGTGTATTGGACTGTGGAAACAATCTAAAGGCTGATTCACACTGCTCCATTTTTTATTTCCGTCAATTTTCTGGTTGATTTGTATGGAATCTGATAAAAAAAAAAAAACGCATGTGGAACAGGCGCCATACACATTAGTGGGAGGAGCCTCATGCCGGTCCCCTCACTGGTGTCTCTGACGCCCTGTCCTTCCAGTCTGCGGCCGCTAGGGGGCAGCGCTCCTTTGGCTGACGTCTGGGCTGCAGGCTGTGCTGGGGACACGCGCTCAGCGCTTCCGGGTGACGGGTAATCACTTCCCCAGCACAGTACAGGGAAGTCCTCCTCCCCCTGGAGACTGTAAGTTCTCGGCCCGTACAGTCCGTGTGTGTGGGGGCGACCAGCGGGATATGGAGGGCGGTGTGGGAGGACGCTAGTTCTGGGCGCCTCACACCGTGCACTAGTCACAGTCACTGCGCTGTACGTGCTCAGAGGAGCGGTCACCGCCCACATCACTGGGGCACACTCCTGCAATAGTTCCCATAGAGCCGCAGGGCTGCATAATCCCTCTGTGTCAGGGGCCCTCTCGCACTGTTCTCCCTGACATGTCTCCTGCAAATGTCACCCCGGGATCAGTGACGGCTGCAGCTTCTCCTCACCTCTGCTGCACATGTGGATAGGGGTCAGGTGTCACCCGGGGTCAGTGACGGCTGCAGCTCTCCTCACCTCTGCTGCACATGTGGATAGGGTCAGGTGTCACCCCGGGGTCAGTGATGGCTGCAGCCTCTCCTCACCTGTGCGGCACATGTGGATACGGGTCAGGTGTCACCCCGGGGTCAGTGATGGCTGCAGCTTCTCCTCACCTGTGCGGCACATGTGGAGTACGGGTCAGGTGTCACCCCGGGGTCAGTGATGGCTGCAGCTTCTCCTCACCTGTGCGGCACGTGGAAGGAGGTCAGGTGTCACCCCGGGGTCAGTGATGGCTGCAGCTTCTCCTCACCTCTGCTGCACATGTGGATAGGGGTCAGGTGTCACCCCGGGTGTCAGTGATGGCTGCAGCCTCTCCTCACCTGTGCGGCACATGTGGATACGGGTCAGGTGTCACCCGGGGTCAGTGACGGCTGCAGCTTCTCCTCACCTTGCTGCACATGTGGATAGGGGTCAGGTGTCACCCCGGGGTCAGTGATGGCTGCAGCCTCTCCTCACCTGTGCGGCACTGTGGATAGGGTCAGGTGTCACCCGGGGTCAGTGACGGCTGCAGCTTCTCCTCACCTCTGCTGCACATGTGGATAGGGGTCAGGTGTCACCCCGGGGTCAGTGATGGCTGCAGCCTCTCCTCACCTGTGCGGCACATGTGGATACGGGTCAGGTGTCACCCCGGGGTCAGTGATGGCTGCAGCTTCTCCTCACCTGTGCGGCACGTGGAGAAGGGTCAGGTGTCACCCCGGGGTCAGTGATGGCTGCAGCTTCTCCTCACCTTGCTGCACATGTGGATAGGGGTCAGGTGTCACCCGGTGTCAGTGATGGCTGCAGCCTCTCCTCACCTGTGCGGCACATGTGGATAGGGTCAGGTGTCACCCCGGGGTCAGTGATGGCTGCAGCTTCTCCTCACCTGTGCGGCACGTGGAGAAGGGTCAGGTGTCACCCCGGGGTCAGTGATGGCTGCAGCTTCTCCTCACCTTGCGCACATGTGGATAGGGGTCAGGTGTCACCCCGGTGTCAGTGATGGCTGCAGCCTCTCCTCACCTGTGCGGCACATGTGGATACGGGTCAGGTGTCACCCGGGGTCAGTGATGGCTGCAGCTTCTCCTCACCTGTGCGGCACGTGGAGAAGGGTCAGGTGTCACCCCGGGGTCAGTGATGGCTGCAGCTTCTCCTCACCTCTGCTGCACATGTGGATAGGGGTCAGGTGTCACCCCGTGGTCAGTGACGGCTGCAGTTTCTCCTCACCTCTGCTGCACATGTGGATAGGGGTCAGGTGTCACCCCGGGGTCAGTGACGGCTGCAGCTTCTCCTCACCTGTGCGGCACATGTGGATAAGGGTCAGTGATGGCTGCAGCCTCTCCTCACCTGTGCGGCACATGTGGATAAGGGTCAGTGATGGGTGCAGTCTCCTCACTGTGCGGCTCATGTGGATGGGTCGTGTGGGTGCAGCTTCTCCTCACCTGTGCGGCACATGTGGATAGGGTCAGGTGTCACCCCGGGGTCAGTGATGGCTGCAGCTTCTCCACCTGTGCGGCATGTGGATAAGGGTCAGGTGTCACCCCGGGTCAGTGATGGCTGCAGCTTCTCCTCACCTGTGCGGCACGTGGATAAGGGTCAGGTGTCACCCCGGGTCAGTGATGGCTGCACTTCTCACCTGTGGGCACAGTGGATAAGGGTCAGGTGTCTCCCCGGGGTCAGTGATGGCTGCAGCTTCCCCTCACCTGTGCGGCACATGTGGATAATGTTCAAGTGTCACCCGGGGTCAGTGATGGCTGCAGCTTCTCCTCACCTGTGCGGCACATGTGGATAATGTTCAAGTGTCACCCCGGGGTCAGTGAGGCTGCAGCTTCTCCTCACCTGTGCGGCACATGTGGATAAGGGTCAGGTGTCACCCCGGGGTCAGTGATGGCTGCAGCTTCTCCTCACCTGTGCGGCACATGTGGATAATGTTCAAGTGTCACCCCGGGGTCAGTGATGGCTGCAGCTTCTCCTCACCTGTGCGGCAATGTGGATAATGTTCAAGTGTCACCCCGGGGTCAGTGATGGCTGCAGCTTCTTCTCACTGTGCGGCACATGTGGATAAGGGTCAGGTGTCACCCGGGGTCAGTGATGGCTGCAGCTTCTCCTCACTTTGCGGCACATGTGGATAAGGGTCAGGTGTCTCCAGGGGTCAGTGATGGCTGCAGTTCTCTCACCTGTGCGGCACATGTGGATAATGTTCAAGTGTCACCCCGGGGTCAGTGACGGCTGCAGCTTCTCACCTGTGTGGCACGTGGATAAGGGTCAAGTGTCTCCCCGGGGTCAGTGATGGCTGCAGCTTCTCCTCACCTCTGCGGCACATGTGGATAGGGGTCAGGTGTCACCACGGGGTCAGTGATGGCTGCAGCTTCTTTTCACCTGTGCGGCACATGTGGATAAGGGTCAGGTGTCACCCCGGGTCAGTGATGGCTGCAGCTTCTTTTCACCTGTGCGGCACATGTGGATAGGGGTCAGGTGTCACCCCGGGGTCAGTGATGGCTGCAGCTTCTCACCTGTGCGGCACATGTGGATAAGGGTCAGGTGTCACCCTGGTGTCAGTGATGGCTGCAGCTTCTTCTCACCTGTGCGGCACATGTGGATAGGGGTCAGGTGTCGCCCCGGGGTCAGTGATGGCTGCAGCTTCTTCTCACCTGTGCGGCACATGTGGATAGTGGTCAGGTGTCACCCCGGGTTCAGTGATGGCTGTAGCTTCTTCTCACCTGTGCGGCACATGTGGATAGGGGTCAGGTGTCACCACGGGGTCAGTGATGGCTGCAGCTTCTTCTCACCTGTGCGGCACATGTGGATGAGGCTCAGGTGTCACCCCGGGTTCAGTGATGGCTGCCGCTTCCCCTCACCTCTGCGGTGCATGTGGATAATGTTCAAGTGTCTCCCCGTGGTCAGTGATGGCTGTAGCTTCTCCTCACCTGTGCAATCTATAATGCTGTAGATAAGCCCCCGAGCCGACCTGCAAGATAATAAAAATAAGTTTTATTATGCTCAGCCGGGGGGGTGGGCGGTCCGGTCCGATGGGTGTCGCAGGTCCGGGTTCGGACAGAGGAACAAACTAAACAAACTAGGTAAGGGCCCCGTCACACATAGCGACACACCAGCGATCCCGACAACGATATGAACTTGTCAGGATCGCTGGTGTGTTGCTACATGATTGCTGCTGAGCTGCCAAACAGGCAGCGATCAGGACAGCGACACTGCGGGTAACGTCACTTAGTTACCCGCAGTGTACGTTGGTTACCAGCCCGCTGGTGCAGGGAGCTGGTAACCAAGGTACACATCCAACGTACACATCGGCGCCTGGAAACACGATGTATACCTTGGTTACCAGCTGATCGCTGGTCTCCTGCCTGTCACACGCAGCGATGCGTGCCTGCCAGCGGGAGACCAGCGATCAAAAAAATGTCCAGGACATTCAGCGACGATCAGCGATACCCAGCACGGGGGCTGATCGTCGCTGAATGTCACACACAGCGATATCACAGGGGAGATCGCTGTTGCGTCACAAAACTAGTGACTCAGCAGCGATCTCGGTAGCGAGATCGCTGTGTGTGACGGGGGCTTAACGATATGGCTGGGCTTGGTTTTAAAATGGCTACATGCACATATAAAATAGTTTTTTTCGGATTTCACGCCCAATCTGTGACTAATAAGGGGTGAAATCCTGCTAAGTGATGACCTTTGAAGGGAATTTGTCACCAGGTGTTTGCTACTTAATCCGAGAGCATCATAATGTAGGAGCAGAGACTCAGATTCCAGCAATGTGTCACTTTCTGAACTGCTTAGTGTTGTTTTAATAATCTCCTGCTGATAAAACCATTATTTTTATATCATTTTGGGAGCTGTATAACTTGGCGTTTTAATGTATATAATCTAATTTTTATATGTAATTTCTTAATTACATGCGTTGTCGGATGACCATGCAGATTAAACATTGTTACTCAAACGTCTGTGCTGAAGGCAAGTGTTGAACAATCACATTTGCAGATGCTCAGCAACAAACTCTAGGTTACATGACAGATTGGACCAATTGACTGTCAGCATTTAAAGCATTTAAATAACCTCTCACGCCGACACTACTATAAGCTCCTATGTTCCTGAGCAGCATCTGATGTGCTGCAGTCGCCACTGGTTGCTATGCGGTGCAGCCCCATGCATTGCTTGCGTCCAGTGATTGTCTGAGATGCTTACAGCTAATCTGTGGGGTTTCTGGGTGTCAAGACACTCACCAGCCTGATATTAATGAACTATCCAAGGGCAAGGTCATAAATATCAACCTCCTTTAATTAACATCTCTCTTGCTATTATTGAGCAGTCATTGTAATTGACACACCACCCAGTTTTGGGCTACAAGTCTACGGTCACTCTGAATCCTCAAATCGTCAACACTGTGCGTTGTGAGGATTCTCCCATGCCAGGAGAGGTGGACGCGTGACTGCAAGTAGGTGATTTTCATACATGCGGTCACATGCCAACTAGACTGTGTCTAGCCTCCCTCTATCAAGTGCATTGAGTGAGGCTTAACACGTCTAGTCTGAATGTGGCCGGGAGTATGGAGATCACATACTTGGGGTCACATCACAGCACGCAGTGCTCACAATGTGAGGATTGACAAGTCTGTAGTCACATTGAGTGGCTGCAGAATTGTAGCCTAATGGTACTGCCACACTAAACAATCCCGCTAGCGATCACAATAAAGACGCATACTAATGCGATCGCTAGCGGGATTGTTTCTATATCGCTAAGTGCGGCCACATTTAGCGATATAGTTAACGACGCTATCGCCGTTAGCGATCTTCTTAACGACTTTAGCGGTACAAAAGTACCGCTAAATCGCTAAGAAAAGGTGCCACACAGCGATAAGATACTTACCCAGCGGGAGCGCCGACGAGAAAATAGGGTCCGGAACGATTCCAGCGACGAGCGAGATCACAGCAGGAAGCTCGTCGCTGGAAGCTGCCGCACTGAACAACATCGCTAACGGGATCGCTAAATAGTGACGTTTTTTAGCGATCCCGTTAGCGATATTGTTTAGTGTGGCATACCCTTAAGGCCGGACAACCCCTTTAAATCTGTTTTGCTAAATTTCTGTTATTTTGTGAACCCATTGAAGGAACATTTGATTGTAGTTGCCTTTTTTTTTAATTCCGTTTGTGTTATTGTGTTTCTCTTACTGTAGATTAACCATCCTTTCCAGAGGACATGACATGTCACTGCCCTAAAGTGTCAGATGGTGCACACGACATGGAAGCGGACAGTGACTTCTCTGAGGAATCCAGTCGATTGGCATCATTTGCAAATTTTCCAAGTACCTGTCCTGTCTCGGCAGCTGCCCTGGCCCGCGCCGGCTTCTATTATACTGGGGTGGACGACCGAGCCGAGTGCTTCAGCTGTAAAGCTATAGTAGAAGGCTGGCAGCACGGAGACACCGCCATTGGCAAGCATCGGAAAATCAGCCCAAACTGCAAATTTATCAACGCATTTAACGTGAGAAGTGAAAACATACAAACTCAAGCTCCAGTGAGTCAAAACTCCGGTCCTCACCTGGGAAATAACTGTGCAACCTATGACTTGGGTCAGGGCTCCAACTGTGATTTTGAGACGGATTTTTTTGTTGAGGACGGGAAGGGTAGTTGATGAATCCCAGCCGAATTTCCCCAAGTATCTCAGTATGTGCAGCGAAGAAGCACGACTTAAGACATTTAAGAACTGGCCTTGCTATGTGCGCCAGACCCCAAAAGAGCTGGCCAGCGCCGGTCTCTTTTACACGGGAAGGGACGACATGGTGAAATGTTTCTGTTGTGGAGTAAAGCTGATGAACTGGGAGCCCAGTGACGTGGCATGGACGGAGCATCGCAAGCATTTCCCCGACTGCTTCTTTGTTTTGGGGCGAGATGTTGGGAATGTAACTGCTGAGGCGGAAGCGGTACAAGAAGGGGTTCTGAAATCCCAGAAAATCCCGCCATGAGTCAAGTGAAGGCTCGGCTGGAGAGTTTTGCCAATTGGGCTTACGCTGTTAACAAGGAGGCGATAGCCAAAGCGGGCTTTTATAGTACTGGTGAGATCATTACTGTGTGTCGTTTATTGAGCAGTTTTAGTTATGATTTTTCTTTATATATAACATCTGGGCTTGTGGCCAGATCCGTCCCTTGCCCTAGTGGAGATCATGACTTGGTTTCCCTGGTACAATGCCCATACATTATTTATTAATGTTGGCCAAACCTGCTGACTGTATGATCAGGTGTATGGGGGTGCCTGCACTCTTTCACACCATGTAATACCAGCATGTAAAAATGTAATGCCCAAACTGTTCACATTTGCGATAAACGCCCCCTGAGAAGCGGCTAAAGCAAATGTCCAACGTGAAATCAGAAGAAGAAAAAAAACTAGTAAATGGTGACCGAGGCTTCTCTACATCAGGCAGAGACCAAGAACGTCTTATTGACATCCGTCTGGCGGATGTGTGTCTTTCAGCTAGTATAGGAAAGCGTGCTTACTCTTGCAAAAACCGCATCAGAAAGTATATAGTGAAATATATTTTGTAATTATACGGAGGCCCCATAGTTTACAGATGTCCTGGCAGCCATGAAGACTGTGTCCACTGTCAGATATGTTCTGTATGAATGTAGGTGCAAAAGCAACGTGCACTTTGCCAAAATCCTCTCTTTTCATTAAAAACACATGTATACTCCACCGAATCAAGTGTACATGCAGACAGACAGACGTTTACTAAAGGGCCAATCCTAGGAAGCCAAATATCTGATTATTATTGAACTGCGGTGGCACCTGGAGAAACCCGAAAACTGAAGCCATCATCAAGAGAAGGTACAAAGGACGTGTGTATGTGATGGATTCTGTCCCAAGAGTTCAGTACTGTAACTTGGCTAACAACTAGTGATGAGCGAACGTGCTCGGATAAGATGTTATATGAGCATGCTCATGTGCTAACCGAGTGTCTTCAGCGCACTTGAATACTATGTTTGAGGCCCCGCAGCTGCATGTCTCACGGCTGTTCGACAGGCGCAACACATGCAGGGATTGTCTAACAAACCGGCATCCCCTGTTTGTGTTGTGGCTGTCAAACAGCCACGAGACATGCAGCCGCGGAGCCTCGAACATATTATTCGAGCACGCCAAAGACACTCGGTTAGCACCCGAGCATGATGAGATAACACCTTATCTGATCACGTTCGCTCATCACTACTAACCAGTAGTAATTCTGTTATGTGCCAGCAGGGTGAAGTGCTACAACCTCATAATAAATGTGAGCAACCCTTTCGCCTTTTACGATGTTTCAACCACACGCTGCTGAGAAAATCCTCAGCGGAAATGCAGTGTGTTGATGTCAGTAGTCAATTTCATAGATTTCTTCATCTGCGATAAATGCACAAATCTGCACATATCCTAAAAGTGGTACCGTCCAGGTTACAGGAGTCTTTTCCACAGTGTTTTTTTTCTCATACAGATATTCCTGCTTGGAGGTAAAGCCGTGTAGCAGGATGTGTAATTAACCTGTTATTGTCTGTGTATCATAGGCGATCGTGACTCCGCAAGATGCTTTTACTGTGGCGGGGAACTAAAAGATTGGAAAGTAAGAGATGACCCGTGGGAGTTACACGCAAGATGGTATCCAGGGTATGATGATGTGGCTAATAATATAATATCTTTATTTCTATAGCGCCAGCATATTCCGCAGCACTTTACATTTTAGAGGGGAATTGTACAGAAAATGAAAGACATTACAGAATAGCAATAATCAAGTAAACAACACAACAGATACCAAGAGGAATGGGGTCCCTGCTCGCCAGCTTACAATCTATGAGGAAATAGGGGAGACACGAAAGGTGGATGGTAACAATTGCTTGCATTGTACGGGCCAGCCATCATAAAATGACTAAAGGAATAATAAAGTTAACTTCTTGAGATGAGACTGAGAAAGTAAAACACACCCAATGTTAATAACATTTTTGCTGTTTTGTAGTACAGTGTTACTAAATGTATGTTTTTTTATATTTTGGTACCTTTTCTGCACAAAAGCTTGTTTTTATGAAATTAAATGTTGGGTTCCCACCTTCTCAGATCCATAACTTTCATCTTTAGATCCATGTAGCCGTATGAGTGTGTGTTGCTTTTTTTTTTTTTTTTAGGATGGGTTTTATATATTTTGGTACCATCTTGAGATGTATGTCATTTTTTTCTAATATTATTAGCAATTTTTCAAAAGGATGAACGTACAGAAAAATAAACCCTAATAGATCTTGTGTGGTTATATCTTTATTTTGTACCATATGCAGATGCCTCGGGCAGATGTGGGGGCTATAGATGACCCCTTCTGTCATAGTAACGCATTGCCTATTCTTCCTGTATGAATGCGACAAAGGATGCCTATGATCAGACAAGTCACACTCCTAAGGCCGGGATCACACACGCGAGAAACACGGACGAGTCTCACATGTTAATTCCCGGCACTGCCACCAGCACTCGGAAGCGTAGCGAGCGGCTGCATAGAAATACATGCAGCCGTACACTCCGCTACCGAGTGCCGGCGGCAGTGCCGGGAATTAACATGCGAGACTCGTCCGTGTTTCTCGCATGTGTGATCCCGGCCTTAGAAATCATCTAAGGAGTATCCGGATTTGATTGATTGCCCCTACCCTGCTCACTGGCTGCCACTGTGAACCTACGTGCGGTGGAGAGCGTGGGCGAGCAAGCTGCGGCACTATCATGGGGGAACCAGTCAACGTCTTTTTTTAAAGTCTCAAAGGAAAATGGTACTGCCATTACAATGTGAAAGGTAGGGTAGCAATGGGAAGCAGTTAGTCATATGCCCTGATTTAGGTAGACGGCACCTTAAAGGGACTCTCTGCTGACAACAAGCTCTCATTTATCCACAGTATAGGTGTTAACGTATTGATCAGTGCGGGTTCAACCAAAGGAGTTTACGCCAGTTGTCAGATTGGGCACCTTTTACTCATGTTTGCATGAAGTGGCGCTGCTCATGCTTGAAGGCAACTTAATTAATTCTCTATGGCGCTGATGAGCACACTTACTCTGATTAGCTGGGCTGGTGCGACGTTGTGTCTGCATCTTGCTGCAATGATGATGTCGCTCTGGTCTGGCAGGGATGCAAGGAGGTTCCCAGGCCTCCTGTCCAGCGGTCACATTACTGACCTGGCCGATACTTCGGAGGGACTACTGGGAATCCATTTTTCCTTCTCTAGTGATTTTGTTTACACCAAATAACCCCTTTAAGATGACATGGAACCAGCCACTTTCCACATATATAAAAGCATGACATCGTATGTAACCGATGCTGGTGAAATGCATTACCACAGACCACGTGTCTTCTGTATTCATAGACTACTGCATTATCTGCTTTTTCTTTTTTTTCTCTTGACCTCTTGGGAACATTAAAAAAAAAACAACTAAGTGTGAACAGAAACCAAGGCTACATTTTTGTATCTTATTCTTTTTGATGTAAGAATCTAACATGCGTTTCTCTCTGCTTTGTCTTTTTCTTTCACTATAGGTGCAAATTTCTAGTTGATGAAAAAGGGCAGCACTTTATCAACACTGTGCAGCTGACCAGGCCCGTGCCGAGCTGGCTGGTGAGTTCTGTTTCCTCCTGACTAAACTGGATGCCAAATAATGGAGTCACTGACAGTCACACATGTGATTGCTGTCTTTATGTAGGCAGTAGGGTTGAGCATTCCGATACCGAAACCCTGTTCCGATACCTGAAATCCAATGTAAGTCTATGGGAACAAAATATCGGAAGTAAAAATATTCCGATATTTCAGCAGCAGATGGAAGGAAGGGAGACACATTCATTACCAGTGGGTAGGCGGAGCCCACACAGGATAGAACACCTCAGATTACAAAAGAGTGTTGACCGGCCCCTCCAGCTTGGGCTCCTCCTACTCCAGCTCTCCAGTCTAAAATTTGAGGTCACAGAGGATAGTTGCTGCTGGAGCAGCTCCTCAGAAGATTTTTTATTTTTTATCGGACAGAGACTTGGGCCCCAGTGGTCTTGAGGTCTCAGGGTCTCAGCGCTGCTGGACCCCCACCCATCCCTTGGCGGATCTGTATTACCCTGTAAGGTGGTCCCTGCAGAACCCTGCCGGCCCTGGGGGATGAGGATTACTTCCCTGGCGGGGACGCAAACCGCGCTTCTGGGGTCACTGCGTTCCCCGCCCTGGGGGGGAAGCTATGGGCACAGCGCCACAAATCCCTGGGGGTCCCTGTGGCGCTCAGCTGGGTGAGTACTCTGCATTTTTTAATGTATGTGAGTGCTTCAGCGGCTGTTGCGGCAGCCGCTGCTACATGTATCATGTCGGTGACTAGTGTTTTTTTGTCCGCAGGTGGATGCCTACAGGACATGGGAGCGGGAGCGGAGTGAGTCGCGCGCTTTTTTTGAAACCGGCGGGGGGCGTGGCTTCGCGCTTCCCCATTTTTCGCGGGCAGGAAGCGCTCTTAGCGCGCGCTTTACCCTGCCTTTTCTCTTCCGGCTTCTCTTCTCTAGCGCGGCGGCCATTACTGACGGCCTCCTCGGGCTCCTCACTCTCCGCTCTCCCCGACCGACCGAAAGGAACAAGGACACTGCACCGCGGCCAGCTGGGTGAGTCGCTTCTACCTGTCAGGGCAGAAGCTTGACCCCCTCACCCCCACAGCGCAGGGCGCCTTTCTGGAGGTACTGTCTCACGGAACGCTCCCGCTACGATCACGATAACGACGCATACTAATGCGATTGTTTTTGTGATCGTTTTAATGTCGCTAGTAGCTGCCACAGTGGGCGATCTCATTGACGACGCATAAGTGGTTAGCGATCTCCTTAGCGACTTTGGCGGTCATTGCGATGTACAAATCAGCGCAATATATTAGCGATCTCGTTGGCGTTCTTGTTTAGTGTGGCATACTCTTGAGGCACTGTCCTGCAGCTGCTACCTCATAAGAGGCACCTGGGGCTCGCACACCCTTTTCATTAAACAAGGGTTGTGGGGAGTCTGCGACATTAACCCCTTCTCAGGCGGTTAACCCTTAATTGGGGGACAGCTGGGGTGGCTCTCTCTTTAAGAGCTTTAACCCTTCAGCGTTCGTTTTGCCTTTAAGAAACCACACTGTTCTAGTTGCTGACAGGTTTAACCTGCCATATACTGTGTGAGGGCATGTCAGATCAGGGTCCTGGAGGTGCGGACCGTCTCCCAGATCCGCTACAGGATCAGTCTCGCGTATCTGACACGCAGACCTCGACGGCGTCAAGCGCAGCGGTCGGAGGTGTCAGTGATGTCAAAATGGAGGCCCTCGCTCGTTCTATTGATGGCCTTTCTGACCTTCTAGGTTATTGGGTGTCAGCTAGATCCTCTCATGGTAGGAAACGACACAGGCCGGTGCCATCCTTCCCGCGTAGCGACTCGGAGATCTCGGGCATGGAGGGTTCCCCTTCAAGCTCGGACGGGGAGATGTCCGATTCGGATAAGGAGGATCGGCAGGGACACTCTGCCTCTCTTTTGAGCCGTACAGAGGCTTTTATTGGAGCCATGAGGGAGGCGTTACAGTTACCGGAGGAGGTAACTAGACGTCCTGGTAAGTCGGCCCGGATGTTTCAGGAGTCGCATAGGTCGCGATCAGCTTTACCATCTCTGGATGAGCTTAATGGGGCAGTGGAGAAGGAACGCCTGTGTCCAGATAAACTTTTTCAGGGGACACGGTTTTTTGAGACGCTGTATCCGTGTGCGACGGAGTTGGTTGATAATTGGATTCCTTCTCCTGAAGTGGATGTCCCTTTATCCCAGCTTAGCAAATCCTCATTACTTCCTGTTAAAGGGAAGGCGAGTCTGCAGGATCCGCTGGACAGAAAAACGGAGATGGCGGCGAAATCCATCTACGAGGCCGCGGGTCATGGATTCAGAGCAGTACTAGGGTCCATGTGTGCTTGTAAAGCTTCCCTGAGCTGGTTAGACCGTCTACGGACGGCGTGGCAAGATGGATCCCCACTATCCGAGGTAGAGGGGCTTTTCAAGTTGTTGGAGGATGCAGCCCGATATGGCAGTGATGCAGGTTTGGATACTGCGTCACTGCTGTCCAGGGCGCAATCCTCGGCGATCACAGTCAGGAGAGCACTGTGGCTTAGACAGTGGACCGGAGACGCGGTTTCCAAGCAAGGTTTGCTATCTTTAGCTTACAAGGGTGGTCAGCTATTTGGATCTGACCTCACGGAGCTGATTGCCAAGGCAAAGGCAAAAGAAATGGCTTTACCGCAGCGAAGAGCTGTGACTTCTGCGTCTGGCAGGCATAGTGCCGGTAGTAGTCGACGGTCCTTTCGGTCCAGGGGGCGGTTCGGTCAGCCCTCTTGGGGATCGGGTCGTCCCTCTTTTTCAGGAAAAAAGAACGCTCAGAAATCCCGCACTCCCTGGAAACAGAGCTTCCGCCAAGACAAGCGGGAAGCTGACAAAAAGCCCGCTAAGGCGGACTGACGCCAGGGTCTCACTTGAGGGCTCTCGAGTGGGAGGTCGCCTGCTCCAATTCGAACCGACTTGGGTTTCCCGCGTGTCGGACGCCTGGGTGACGCGGGTTGTGTCGGCAGGCTACTTCATAGAGTTTCTTTCTTGACCCCCAGACAGTTTTTGCCAATCTCGCATTCCGTCAGAGCCCGAGCTATTTGCCGCTCTACTGCGGGAGGTCGATTCCCTTCTGCAGAAGGGTGTGGTGGTACCGGTTCCGCCGGAGGACCGGGGAAGAGGGTTTTATTCCAACCTCTTTGTAGTCCCCAAAAAGGAGGACAAATTTCGCCCCATTCTGGATCTCAAAAGATTGAATCGGCATGTCCGCACCCGGAAATTCCGCATGGAGTCACTTCGCTCCGTTGTGGCGGCCCTGTCGCAGAACGATTTTTTGGTGTCAATCGACATTCGCGACGCTTATTTGCATGTTCCCGTCGGAAGGGCCCACCAACGCTTCCTTCGTTTTGCCATAGGTCAGGACCATTACCAGTTTGTGGCCCTGCCATTCGGGTTGGCCTCAGCACCCAGAGTTTTTTACGAAAATTCTGGCACCTCTCATGGCGATTCTGCGAAGACAGGGGGTTACGATTCTTCCCTATCTGGACGACCTTTTGATTGTGGCGTCCTCAAAGGAGGAGGCGGTGACGGCTCGCAATCTATCCCTTCAGCTCCTGGAGGACTTCGGGTGGCTGGTCAATTGGGAGAAGTCGTCTCTGGAACCATCGCAGTCAATCCTGTTTTTGGGAATGCATTTCGACACGGTACGAGCAGTGGTGTCTCTGCCTCCAGACAAGCAAGCGAGTCTTCTTCGACATGTACAGGTTATGAAGTCTTCGACCGCAATGTCCCTTCGAAGGTGTTGCGCCTTCTGGGTTTGATGGTGGCGTCGATGGAGGCAATTCCGTTTGCCCAATTTCATTCCAGGGCTCTCCAAATGCTCATCTTGAACCGTTGGGATCGATCGCAGTTTTCACTGGATTGCAGTGTCATCATCTCCCACAGGGTGCAAGAGTCTCTAGGATGGTGGTTACGTCCGGAAGTGCTATCCCTGGGGAAGTCCTTCCTCCCTCCGAGGTGGTCGATCATAACCACCGATGCCAGCCTGACGGGCTGGGGGGGTGTCTGGAACGATCTCTGGATTCAGGGAGTATGGTCGTTGGAAGAGTCTGTCCTGCCGATCAACATCCTGGAATTGAGGGCAATTTTCCTTTGCCTCCAACACTGGACGGTCCCTTTAAGCGGTCTGCCAGTCCGAGTGCAGACAGACAACGCGACGGCGGTCGCGTATATCAACCATCAAGGTGGGACGAGGAGCTTCAGGCTCATGATGGAAGTGTCTCGAATCCTGCTATGGGCCGAGGCCAGGGTGCCAGCCATCTCTGCGATTCACATTCCAGGAGTTCAGAATATCACAGCGGACTTCCTCAGTCGCGAAAAGATGGATCCCGGAGAATGGAGTCTTCATCCGGAAATTTTTGCACTGCTGTGCTCCCGTTGGGGGACTCCCCAAGTGGATTTGATGGCATCCAGGTTCAATGCCAAGTTACCGACGTTCATGTCCAGGTACAAGGACCCGAAAGCTGTGGCGGTGAATGCTCTGGTGGCTCCTTGGGACCAATTCGAGCTAATGTATGTGTTCCCGCCGATATCCTTACTTCCTCTGGTGTTGCGTCGGATCAGACTGGAGAGAGTCCCGGCTATGTTGATAGCCCCAGATTGGCCAAGGAGGACGTGGTTCTCGACACTGGTGTCGCTTCTGGCAGCGCCTCCATTTCCACTTCCTCTTCGCCCGGACCTGTTAACCCAAGGGCCCGTTCGTCACCCGGACCTGAAGTCTCTGCGTTTGACGGCGTGGCTCTTGAGACCGAAATCTTGATCCGTCAAGGTTTTTCAGCCGAAGTCATTGCCACTCTGCGAGCTGCCAGAGGTCCGGCTACTACTAGGATTTATCACAAGACTTGGGAAGCCTTCTTTTCGTGGTGTTCGGGTTCTTCTAGGAACCCGAGGATTTTTTCCATTCCCAATTTGTTGGCCTTTTTGCAGTACGGGCTGGACAAGGGTTTGGCAGTAAGCATTCTGAAGGGGCAGGTTTCTGCTCTGTCCTTGCTGTTTCGGAAGGCTATCGCCTCGCGTAGGGACGTACGTTCCTTTTTTCGCGGGGTAATCCGTCAATTTCCGCCGCGGAAGGCGCTTGTGTCTCCTTGGCGGCTCAATCTTGTCTTGGAGGCTCTTCAACATGGGCCTTTTGAGCCTATGGACTCTGTTAGTCTTTCCTTACTCTCTTGGAAGGTTGCCTTCCTAGTGGCGGTCACTTCTTTGAGAAGGGTTTCTGAGTTGGCGGCTCTTTCTTGTTCGCCTCCTTTTCTGGAGTTTCACCCAGATCGCGTAGTGCTTCGCACACGGGGCGACTTTCTACCTAAGGTGGTGTCACAATTTCATGTTAACCAGGATATTGTGTTGCCCTCGCTTTGTCCGGAGCCGAGGAATGCGAAGGAACGGGCCTTGCACACATTGGATTTAGTGAGGGCTTTGAAGTTCTATTTGTCTATTACTCAAAGTTTTCGGAAGTCGGATTCTCTGTTTGTGATTCCAGCAGGTCGTGGACGTGGGCAACGAGCTTCCAAGGATTCTATAGCTCGTTGGATTCGGTCGGCCATTTTAGAGGCTTACCGACTTAAGGGCGAACCTTGCCCGATTAAGATTCGAGCTCACTCCACGAGGGCTGTGGGTTCATCATGGGCCTTTCATCAAGGGGCCTCGGCAGCTCAGCTTCTGCCGGGCGGCGACCTGGCGTTCCGTCCACACATTTACGAAATTTTATAAGGTGGACGTCAGTGCTTCCGCTGATGCGGCCTTAGGACGTAGGGTCCTGCAGGCGGCTGTAGTTTAAAGTTCTTGTGAACTTGTATTTAGCGCTGGTTGCGCATTTATTTAAGTTGTTGGGAATCTGCCTCTGTTGGTTTTTTGCCCACCCTTAATTTCTGGACTGCTTTGGGACGTCCCACTGGTAATGAATGTGTCTCCCTTCCTTCCATCTGCTGCTGAAATACGGATTTTGGTAAGACCTTACCTGTAAAATCCTTTTCAGCGAAGGAAGGAAGGGAGACACAGATCCCTCCCATGGCAGAAGTGTGTTGTTTTCAGATGCGGCGTGACCCTTCTCTGATAGCGATTATCTGGGCTGAGGTCAGCGCGCTAAGGCTCTTTTCCAGCATTGCCAGCTCATCGCAGTGGTCAGGTTCAGTGAGTAGTACCTGGGACTGTGTGGTTTTTTCGGCTATATGCATAACCTATCTTCTTGTTTTTTCTCTGAAGTTCTTCAGAAGGGGTTATGTTACTCCGCTGGTGATTTTTGCTCTTCCTTAGCTTGTGTACGGACTGGAGAGCTGGAGTAGGAGGAGCCCAAGCTGGAGGGGCCGGTCAACACTCTTTTGTAATCTGAGGTGTTCTATCCTGTGTGGGCTCCGCCTACCCACTGGTAATGAATGTGTCTCCCTTCCTTCCTTCGCTGAAAAGGATTTTACAGGTAAGGTCTTACCAAAATCCGTATTTTGTTCCCATAGACTTACATTGGATTTCAGGTATCGGAACCGGGTTTTGGTATCGGAATGCTCAACCCTAGTAGGCAGATTAATGTGCCAAACCTTAGGGCGTGCCGGCTCTATGGGGACAACAGCTGACCTCTCTTATTGAACAGTTGAATTAGCAGATTTGCAGTTGCCTTCCATGCAGGGATGACCGTGCCATAAAGATGCCATGCAGACAGAACGGCCATCTAACGTATGTGGGTACAATTCCATGAGACCACCAGATTTCAAGGGCCCATTTTTTTTATTCTCATGGCAGATAATTGGTTGCCGGAGGTATCCTTCCCCTCCACTCTTAGAAACATGCCTGCTTGCATTGTCTCCAGCACACACATACATGCCAGATCCAAATTCATAGAAATCCAACTAAAGGAACACTCTGGGAAAAACTGATTATCAGGGGAGGGTTATTTGACTAAATGCGGCAAAAAATTTTTTTTTATGACTTGCACCATATTCGTCATGTGTTTAATGCACTTTGTAACAAGGAGTGTGACTTCACTAGAAATGGTTGTGGCCTGACACTAGCAACCTATCACAAAAATGAGCAAAAATGTTGGCACAAGCGTCTAAAGAGGACGGAGGCATTAACTTTCCCAGCATTAGAAACTATAATATCGCCTGCCTCTCCCGCTATGTAATTGACTGACTTCACAAAAGACACACGTACTCGTATCATAGGCTGGAATCCGATTATCTGTACCCCTTTAACTTAACTGCTCTCCTCCTCTTCCGTATTGCCTCATTGCCTTCGGTAGTAAGGAGAGCGGTTGTTTTTAGGGACACTATCTCCACTTGGAAGGCAGTAAAGAAAAAGTTTGACCTTTCTTTTAGAATTTCAAAACACCTTCCATTATGGCGAAACCCCGAATTCCCTCAGGGTAGGGAAAATAATTCTTTTTTCAAAATGGCAACAGGTGGGAATAAATACTGTCTCTCATCTTCTCCACCCAACTGAATTGAGATGGCTAGCTTGTACAGAATGTCTAGAGAACTATAACCTACCTCCCCAACACTATTCTCAATACGAGCAAATCAAACTCTCCATTATGGCCAACTTCAAGACGTCACATTCGAGGTTGCCCAAAACGAGTTGGATGACATTTTGTTATCTCCCATGGGTCCCTTTAATATCGGTTCTTCATTCTGTAACGAGATCTAATTTGCTGGGGGTCACCCGGACATCTTCTTTAAATATTGGAACAGCAATTACACGGTGTAGAGATTCCCTGCAAGATTAGTGCGGGGTGGAACTTGTTTAGGAAACACATTAGAAACGAAACGTGGAGAGACTCAGTATAAAATCATGCATGAGGCCATCTATGCTTTCAATATACCCCAAAAAGATCCTCTATCAAATAGACTAACTGCTTGTCCTAAATGCCATCTCTCTAACTCCGACCTCATACATGGCCTTTGGTCTTGTCCTGCGTCAGTCTCTTTTTGGGGTCTGGTATCAAATTTGATTAATACCATTTGGGGTTCAGGCTACTCCGTCTCCTTACTTAGCCTTATTTCACTTCTGGGATAGCACAGATGCTCCTAACAAGAGGATAGGCGGTTCTCCCAAATTGCTGCATACCTTTCTTATATTAGCAAAAAAATGCTTCTTAAATATTGGCTAGATCCAGACTTAGGCTAGTATCACACTAGCGTTTCGTTGGTCTGCGCACGGCCGCCGCTAAGCTCCGCCCCGGCCACGCCTACTCCCGGCCGCTCCGCCTATGGGCGCATGACGCTGCATGCGACCTGCGTACCCTATCTTTAGCATTGGGTGCGCAGGTATGCGTTTGCCGGTGCTTGCGTCCTTTTGACGGTGCGCCGAGCGCACCAAAATGCAACACCGTACGGCCTGCGTACCCAATGCTAAAGATAATGGGAAACAAAAAAATATATAGTCAGCTCACCCTTCTGTGAAATCTTCATTAGACAGCTGGTGCTCAGCACGGTTCCATGGAGCAAACGTACTTGGGAAGAGAAAAAAAAAAACAGCGAGAAGGTCGTAGTCTAAAAGATAACAGATATTTTTGAAGTGTTTTTTCCCATGCCCGGCAATCCTGTGCCACTCGTGTTTTAACCTAATGGATTAAAGGTTATCTTTTAGACTGCGAACTTCTCGCTGTTTTTTTTTTTTTCCTCTTCCCAAGGCTAAAGATAGGGTACACAGGTCGCATGCAGCGTCATGCGCCCATAGGTGGAGCGGCCGGGAGGAGGCGGGGGCGGAGCTTAGCGGCGGCCGGGCACAGACCGATGCAGGTCAGTCAAACGCTAGTGTGAAATCAGCCTTACCCCATCGCAGAACTGATGGCACAAATGAAGCATTTCGTGGAGGTAGAACAGCGGGATGCCCTATGTAATAAAGAAACACAAGCAGGCAAGATTCTTTTGAAGTGGAAGCAATTTATTGTGAATTGTTTCTCTTTGGGGAAAAAGAGAATATGGTTAAACCTTTCATCTCTACAGCATGGTATATATTGGAGGACCTCAAAAATAATCTGGGACTACTGCGCCTACATTAAAAATGGGGAGGGAGGTAACTGGCCAGAGTTTATATTCTGCTTATGAATAAAAGTTTTTTCATGATGGCTTTAGTAATATACACCGTCAGCTGAATCACTTGATAGGATGGATGTTGATGACCTAAAGGTTTCAATGCTAATTTTTGTTCTCTATGTATTACCAGACTAATTTGTCTGTGTACGGACAATTGATTATAGCATACAATCTGGTTTGTTAACTTGTTTTCTGAAAATTCTCATAAAAATGATGTTTAGAAAAAAAAATGTTGGAACAAACTAAGCCAATTGGTATAAACTCAGACCACACAGTAAAGATAATCGCCGCTGTTCTAGATTTGCTGCATTTTAAGACTATTGCACTGTGTAGAAAGTCAGAGCTGATAAATGTACCGCCTTCTTCTGTCTCCCCCTCTGGGCACACAAACCGCTTGAAGACATTTTATCATTGGCAATAGTATTGAGAAATGAAACTTGTACAACTGATTTTAAAAGTTAATAATGGTTATTTGTGAACGGCAGTGTTATTATTCGGTATTTGTTGTTTTTTTTTCTTTAGGAAAGTGATATCCCACCTGCTTTACCTGAAGGTAACAAGAACACAATTGGACATTATTACCAAAATTGAATACAGCAGCACTGGGTAAGCGCTTAGATGTATGTAAACATCGAATATATGAAATTTGCACTGCATTACTGATATATAGAATATACTTATACATTGAAGGTACATCGCACATAAATTCATTAGAGCCCACCAGCCACGGCAAGGGGAGCTTTCTTTGATGAGACCCTAAAACTAATATTTATCAGACATGCCTCTCCCGGGTTATAAATCTACAAATTGAAAGGGACAAATGGGATCCAGCACTAATTAAAAACAGCCTGAAGCTGATGGGAGAAGTGCTAAGTCAGATATGGAGGCGGTCACCAACTCCAGTAGTATACTACAAAAAATTGACCAAGACCACTGAACAGAATAAAGTAAATGTGAAAAGGCACAAGCTATGGTGCACTGTGGAAGTGGTGACTGCCTTCATATTTGGCTGGGCCCCCTCCCATTAGCCTTGGGCTATTTTTGATTAGTGCTGCATCCTACCTGCCTTTGAACTAGTAGGCTTTTAGCCTGGGAGAGGCATGTCTGATAAATATTAGGTTTAGGGGTCCCATCAAAGAAAGGTCCCCTTGCTGTGGCTGGTGGGTTCTCACGAATTGGCCAGTTTATGCTGTACGTACCTTCATTTTATAAGTATACTCTATCAGTGTTGCAGTAGAAATTTCATATATTCAGTGTTTGCACACATCTTGGCACTTAAAGAATGCTGCTGTATTTTTTTATATGTGTATAACATATATTTTTAAATACACAACATACCGTGTGTGTATGTATATATTATTGTATGTGTATATTTTATATTATATAAAAATATAGTAATGGATACTTCTGGAATGATTGTGCATGTTTCCTATAATAGTAATATTATTTATATAGCACCATTGATTCCATGGTGCTGTACATGAGAAGGGGTTACTTGCAAATTACAGATATCACTTACAGTAAACAAACTAACAATGACAGACTGATACAGAGGGGAGAGGACCCTGCCCTTGTGGGCTTACATTCTACAGGATGGTGGGGAAGGAGCCAGTAGGTTGGGGGATTGTAGCAGCTCCGGTAGTGGTGAGGAGGCAGGAGGTCATTGCAGGCTGTAAGCTTTTTTGAAGAGATGGGTTTTCAGGTTTCGTCTTAAGGATCCGAATGTGGTTGATAGTTTTAAGTGTTAGGGCAAAGAATTCCAGAGGATGGGGGATATTCGGGAGCAGTCTTGGAGGCGGTTGGGTGAGGAGAAAATAAGTGTGGAGGAGAGAAGGCGGTCTTGGGAGGATCGGAGACAGGAGGAAAGATAACGGGAGATATAGTTAAGAGATATATGGAGGAGACAGATTATAGACGGCTTTGTAGGTCAGTATTAGTAATTTGAACTGGATGTGCTGAGGGAGTGGGAGCCAGTGAAGAGATTTGCAGAGGGGAGAAGCGGAGGAGTAGTGAAGAGAGAGATGAATTAGTCAGGCACCAGAGATAAGGATGGACCTGAGAGGTGTGAGAGTGTTAGCAGGGAGGCCAAAGAAAAGGATGTTGCAGTAGTCGAGGCAGGAGATGATTAGGGCGTGCACAAGCATTTTAGTAGATTGAGAGTTGAGGAAAGGATGGATTCTGGAGATATTTTTGAGCTGGAGGTGACAGGATGTGGAAAGATGTGGAAAGACCTTGGATGTTTGAAGGACAGGGCAGAGTCAAGGGTTACTCCGAGGAAGCGAACTTCCGGTACGGGGAAAGCGTGATGTCATTAATTGTGATAGGTCAGGTAAGGAAGATCTGTGAAATGGGGGAAAAATAATGAGTTCAGATTTGTCCACAATGAGTTTGAGGAAGCGAAAGGAGAATAAGGAAGATATGGCTGATAGACACTGCAAGATTCTGGACAGCAGAGAGGTGACATCTGGGCCAGAGAGGTAGATCTGAGTGTCATCAGCATAAAGGTGTTACTGGAACTTTGAGTTGCCCCAGGCCAAGTGTATAGATTGAGAAGAGTAGGGGTTGTAGGACAGAGCCTTGGGGACTCCAACAGAGAGAGGGTGGGAGTGGGAGACGCTGAATGTGCGGTTGGAAAGGTATGAGGAGATCCAAGATAGGGTGAGGTCTTTGATACCAAAGGAGAAGAGGATCTGTAGTAGGAGGCAGTAGTCAACTGTGTCGAAAGCAGAGGACAGGTCTAGAAGGAGGAGTATAGAGTCTAGTCCGTTAGCTTTGGCTGTAAGTAGGTTGTTAGTAATTTTGGTCAGGGCTGTCTCAGTGGAGTGATGGGGGAGGAAACCAGATAGTAGATTGTCAAACAGCAAGTTAGATGAGAGATGGGAGATAAGTTCAGCGCGGGCGTGCTTCTCCAGGAGTTTCGGAGCGAATGGGAGCAGCGATGTTGGGTCGAGGGTTGGCTTTTTAAGGATAGGCATGATTGTCTTCTTGAACAAAGCGGAAATGGATCCAGCTCGCACACCAGGGTGTTGATAAAAATCCTTTCTTTCAGCTTTATTTAGAAAAATTTTTTTTTTTTTCCAACATGTTTTATTGATTTAAAGAGTATTACAATACAATGTAATCATACAAATCTTGAAGTAGCAAGCTTATTTAACAGACGTAAAACTCAAAATAATGATTTAAGGAACAAAGCTAAGAAGCAAGTCATACAGGTTTGAAAGTATTAAGCTTAATTAACGCTTATTTGATAGGTATAATACTCATGAATGTCCCCCCTCAACCCTCCCATCCCCCCAACATATAAATCCCTAAAACATCCCTGCATTCGATTAACAATCAACAAGTCAAGGAATATGATTATGTCCGCTAATTTTCTGAAGAAGATACCACTGGGTATTTTCAAAATGTGTCCTTAATTTGTCCCTGGTGTCTTGAGATAGAGATGGGATGAATAATGACCATGTGCTTAGAAATTTCCCGGTCAATTTCTCTATTTGTCAGGGTATCTAGCCAGTCCATTCGAAAAATATACATTATTTTGGAGTATATGAGAGATTTGGGTGATGGCAAAGGATCCAGCCAGTGCTGCAAGATACTTTTCCTGGTAGCTGAGGCCCATATTATCAACATGGCCTTAACATGTTTGGGGAATTTGTGTTGAGAGCTGTCTAGAATATTAAATATTGCCCATTGCGGTGTCAAAGGAAACAATATCCCACCAAGATTCTGCAGTTCGGTGTGGATAGACTGCCATAATTTTTGCACTTTTGGGGCATCCCCACATGTGATGAAATATATCTGTGTTTCCCACTTGGAACAGGTGAATGTGCCCCCTGGAGACATCCTAGACTTAATGTGTGGGGTAATATAAGCTCTATGAAGGAGTAATAAAGACATGTCTGTATAACTGCTGGAGGGGATCACTTTCCGTTGCAACAATGTGGCATCTTAAGATTTCCCCGACTGTGATGTTCTGTATAACATTAACCCATCGTGCTGGGCCTGTCTTTTTACCCTCCCAAGACCAATGCTTACACAACAGTGTGTAAATGGTACTTGTCGAGGCTATCTGCACCCTGGCGGTCCTAAAGAAGCCATCCAAAGCGTTCCTCCCTCTATCTCCACCCCTAGTAGCTGTACTTTTCAAAGTTAAGCTCCTTGCTTGAAGAAAAAGGAAGGGCTTGTTTACAAATGTTGGGAAACGTTTTGCTGCTATGTCAAATGTGAGCATGGAGAATCTATCATCTAATAGGTCAGCTGCCAAGATGCAACCCTGCCCAGCCAGCTCAATGTAAGATAAGGGTGGTTTACCTCCCACAAAGCCCGGGCTACCCAGAAAGGGCACAAAAGGAGAGACATCGCTTCTCAAATGACATAGTCTCCTGCATTTCCTCCACGTCTGTATAGTTTGCCATAAGGTGGGGTGGATTCGTATGTCTGTAATAAGGTTCTCGTTGGTCATATGTAGTAAAGCTGGTAAGGACACATGGGGACTTAATTGTTGGTCTAAAAGTACGTTTGCAAAATGTGAGTTGCCTCTCAACCAATCGATAATATATCTGAGATTTGCTGCTAGATTGTACTTTGCATGTCTGGGAAATTGATGCCACCCTCCTCCTTTGGGGCTTGTAGTTTGATTAGACCTATGCGTGTACGCTTTTTGTCTCCCCAAATGAAATTCCTAAAAGCAGTGTTTAGAGTTTTAACATCAGTACGTGTCAACAAAATAGGTAGTGTTTGGAAAATATACAATAGTTTTGGAAATATTATCATCTTAAATGACATTTTCCGAAAAAAGATAAAGTAAAGTGTTTCCAGGAGTTTAGAAGGTGAAGTATGGACGTACTTAGGGGTCTAATATTAATGTGGTATAAGGACGTCAAGTCTGCCGGGAGATGGACACCCAAATATTTGATAGATGATGTGCTCCATTGGAAAGGAAGTGTCGAGTTATTTAATTTCCCTTGCTCAAACAGAGCCAGAGCCTCTGATTTGTTATAATTTATTTTAAAGCGAAAAATTCTTTTTAAAATGATACAACATCAATTAGGACGTGTCAGACAACATTGCAAATATGAAATAGGAGGTGATGTATGAAGAAAACCATACGCGTTTCGAACAAAAAAGATCTTGAACACTGGTCACAAGGCAGAATGCCCCACTAAGGATTTAAGTATACTCCTCCCTAATTGTTAGAATAGAAAACACATGAGAAATCATGGCGATACAAATTAAAAACACAGAAGCTGCACAAGAAATGCTTCAGAAACATTGCAGAGATATAAGTGGGTTACAGTCTTGCAAAAACCATACTGACATGATTTGTATACATATTAAAAGCATACTTGGATAGAAAGTAAATATAAATGTTACAAAAAAATTAAATAAACTCTTATGCAGACTATGCTGACATTGTTTTCTATCTGTGAACAAACTTAAATGATAATGAATATATCATAGACACTCTGCAAGCATACAGGTCTATTTGTATTGAGTTGGGAGTGTATTTGTATAAACAAGACTACTGTGAACCATGGGTAAGAGTGTATAAATGATAGTCGTTCAGTGCAACAATAATTAATATAAAAGAAATGGATTGTGTTGCATCTACTAAAGATATGACCATGTTCAATAAAATATCCAAATTTGTCACCAGAAATCCACACTTTTATCCTGTCCAAAGTCACATCACAGCAATGGGCAAGTTCCAGGAAACTATTGCTAGAGAAATAAAAAATCTCCAAAATAATTTTCAAGTGAAAAAAGAAGCACAATCTCACCGAGGATGAAAGCCTTAAAAAATCTGTCTCAAAACAAAGACATAACTGTAAAAATGTCTGACAAAGGCGGTGCCGTGGTCATTTTCAATACAAGTGACTACATTGCAGCTATTGAAAATCTTTTGGAACATAAGGACACTTAGGAATGTCTTGGATGTGATCCTACTTATTTTTTTGGTGAAAAAAGACAAAAAAAAAGTGATCAAAGAAGGTTTTTCGCTTGGATTTTTTTTTCCAAAAAAAGAGACTGATTTTCTGGAGGTTTTCTTCATATATCACCTCCTGTTTCATATTTGCAATGTTGTCTGAGAAGTTTTAATTGATGCTGCATCATTTTAAAAGGAATTTTTCTAAATAAAGCTGAAAGAAAAGATTTTTATCAACACCCGGGTGTGTGAGCTGGATCCATTTTCACACTGTTCAAGTTGTCAAGTGCTGTGCAGCAGCGGGATTCCTGTGCTTCTATCCTGGATTGGAACTACTCCTCAAGGGTGAGCTGACCTTTTTTTTTTTTTTTTATTTACATAGGCATGATTGTGGCATGTTTGAAAGCAGAAGGGAAGGGATAAGAGTGGTGATGAGGTTGGGAAGGATGTGGGATGGGATGGGATGGGGTCTAGTGCACAGGTTGTGAGGTGCGATTTGGAGAGGAGACAATTAGGCTCCCCTTCGGTTATGTTGGAGAGGGAGGTTATGGGGTTAGGGTATTGGTATGGCATACAAAGGGGTTGTGGTGGTTGAACAATGAAGACTTGCCTTGTTTGGTTGATCTTCTTTCTGAAGTGTGTGGCAAAGTTCTCAGTAGAGATGAGGGAGGTTGGAGGGGGCAGTGGTGGGAGGAGGAGGGAGTTAAAACTTTTGAATAACTGGAGTTGTAGTATAGGGAAGATAAAAGGGTTGTGAAGTAGGCCTGTTTAGCAGAGGTGAGGGCAGATTTGAAAGCGAGCGTTGCCTGTTTGAATACAGTGAAATCATCTTGTGAATATGTTTCCTTCCAACGTCGCTCTGCAACCCTGGACACTTGCCGGAGCTTTTTAGTGATGTTATTGTGCCAGGGTTGTCTATTGATACGTCGCACTCTGCCATGAACGAAGAGGGGCGACCGTGTCAATAGCTGATGCAAGAGTGGCATTGTAGAAAGCAGCTGCTCTGTCTGTGTCGTGGAGTGAGGATATGGATGCCAGTGTTAGAATAGAGTCAGAGAGCGTGTGGGTGTCTAGGTGTGCGAGGTTTCTGTGGGGTGCGCATGTTGCTTGACATGGGTGACAGGTGAGGAGGACAGGGATGAGAAAGTGAGTAGAAAGTGAGTAGATGGTGGTCAGATAGACGGGAGGTTGTAAAGTTAGATTGAGAGTAGAGACGGGTGAAGATCAGGTCTAAGTGTGGGTGGCTGACGAGGACCACTGAGTGAGTCCAAAAGATGAAGTAAGGGACAGAAGTTTGGAGGCTGTCGACTGAAGGGTATCAATGGGGATGTTGAAGTCACCCATGATGATAGTGGTAATGTCAGTGGAAAGAAAGTGAAGAAGCCAAGTAGAGAATTCGTCAATAAAGACAGTGGCCGGCCCCGGAGGTCGGTATGTGATGGCCACTTGAAGGTTAGAGGGAGAGTAGATGCAGACCAAGTGGACTTAAAAAGACGGGAGGGTAGAGGTGGGATTGGGTTAAAGGTGCAGTTAGTAGAAAGGAGAAAGACCCACTCAGCAGCCCATTCATTCTAGCATCTGTCCCCCTATAGCAAAAGAAGGCAGAGATGCTCACCTGCCCAGGCCTCCAAACAAATGCACTATCAGGATGCAGTGGACCCACATAGTTAAGATGACGGCAACACAGGTGCAAGAATACCGATGAGGCAACCGCTCACAACCTACCAATACATGGAGGGGGCGGCTGCTTGGTATATTGATGCACAAAAAAGACTTGTATGCAGCGCCGTTCACATTATGGCAATGCACAGCATCCAGTTAAACAGCCTAGTATTCACACCCTTCTATTAGATCAGGCGGGCTGCCCAGCGCTATTAAAATGCATGCCATGTGAACAGACACCACAGTTTACAAGACCAAATGGGCCCACATGCACCCTGTAAAATAAAGTGCAAAAAACACATTAAAAAATATATTTAAATAATGTGAGGTATTAGTTGGTAATTTGGCCAAAGTACGTAAGCTTGTAATCCACTTCACGGATCCTCACGTTTACAAGTAACTACACTAACCAGCAAGAGCACAGAAAGAGGACTTAGATATCCTCCAAGAATTCAAAAATAGCAAAAGAAGGCAGAGATGCTCACCTGCCCAGGCCTCCAAACAAATGCACTATCAGTATGCAGTGGACCCACATAGTTAAGATGACGGCAACACAGGTGCAAGAATACCGATGAGGCAACCGCTCACAACCTACCAATACATGGAGGGGGCGGCTGCTTGGTATATTGATGCACAAAAAAGACTTGTATGCAGCGCCGTTCACATTATGGCAATGCACAGCATCCAGTTAAACAGCCTAGTATTCACACCCTTCTATTAGATCAGGCGGGCTGCCCAGCGCTATTAAAATGCATGCCATGTGAACAGACACCACAGTTTACAAGACCAAATGGGCCCACATGCACCCTGTAAAATAAAGTGCAAAAAACACATTAAAAAATATATTTAAATAATGTGAGGTATTAGTTGGTAATTTGGCCAAAGTACGTAAGCTTGTCCCCTACCAGCAGCCCATCCATTCTAGCATCTGCCCCCCTACCAGCAGCCCATCCATTCTAGCATCTGCCCAACTACCTGCAGCCCATCCATTCTAGCATCTTCCACCCCTACCTGCAGCCCATCCACTCTAGCATCTTCCCCCCTACCTGCAGCCCATCCATTCTAGCATCTTCCCCCCACCTGTAGCCCATCCATTCCAGCATCTGCCCAACTACCTGCAGCCCATCCATTCTAGCATCACCCCCTAGCAGCGTCCCATCCATTCTAGCATCTGTCCAACTAACTGCAGACCATCCATTCTAGCATCTGCCCAACTAACTGCAGCACATCCATTCTAGCATCTGCCCCCCTACCAGCAGCCCATCCATTCTAGCATCTGCCCAACTACCTGCAGCCCATCCATTCTAGCATCTGCCCAACTACCTGCAGCCCATCCATTCTAGTATCTGTCCCCCTACCAGCAGCCCATCCATTCTAGCATCTGCCCAACTACCTGCAGCCCATCCATTCTAGCATCTTCCCCCATACCAGGAGACCATCCATTCTAGCATCTTACCCTACCAGCAGCTTATCCATTCTAGCATCCCCCCCTACCAACAGCCCATCCATTCTAGCATCTCCCCCCTACCTGCAGACCATCCATTCTAGCATCTTCCCCCCTACCTGTAGCCCATCCATTCCAGCATCTGCACAACTACCTGCAGACCATCCATTCTAGCGTCTGGCCCCTACCAGGAGACCATCCATTCTAGCATTTTCCCCCCTACCTGCAGCCCACCCATTCTAGCATCTCCCCCTACCTGCAGACCATCCATTCTAGCGTCTGGCCCCTAACAGGAGACCATCCATTCTAGCATTTTCCCCCCTACCTGCAGCCCATCCATTCTAGCATCTTCCCCCCTACCTGTAGCCCATCCATTCCAGCATCTGCACAACTACCTGCAGCCCATCCATTCTAGCATCTGTCCAACTACCTGCAGCCCATCCATTCTAGCATCTGCCCCCCCTACCAGCAGCCAATCCATTCTAGCATCTGCCCAACTACCTGCAGCCCATCCATTCTAGCATCTGCCCCCTACCGGCAGCCCATCCATTCTAGCATCTGCCCCTACCAGTAGCCCATCCATTCTAGCATCTCCCCCTACCAGCAGCCCATCCATTCTAGCATCTCCCCCCCCCCCCTACCTGCAGACCATCCATTCTAGCGTCTGGCCCCTACCAGGAGATCATCCATTCTAGAATTTGCCCCCCCTACCTGCAGCCCATCCTCCCAACCAGGAGTCCATCCTGCTAGAATGGATGGACTCCTGGTAGGCGGGCAGATGCTAGAATGGATGGGCTGCTGGTAGGGGGGAGGTGCTAGAATAGATGGGCTGCTTGTAGAGGGGCTGGATGCTAGAGTGGATGGGCTGTTGGTAGGGGGAAGGTGCTAGAATGGATGGGCTGCTGGTAGGGGACAGGTGCTAGAATGGATGGGCTGCTGGTAGGGTGGCAGATGTTAGAATGGATGAGCTACTACTGGTAGGGGCCAGATGCTGGAAAGGATCGGCTCCTGGAAGGAGACAGATGCTAGAATGGATTGGCTGCTGGTAGGGGGCAGATGCTAGAATGGATGGGCTGCAGGTTGTTGGGCAGATGCTAGAATGGATGGGCTGCAGGTGGTTGGGCAGATGCTAGAATGGATAGGCTGCTGGTAGGGGGGCAGATGCTAGAATGGATGGGCTGCTGGTAGAGGGCAGATGCTAGAATGGATGGGCTGTTTGTACAGGGCAGATGCTAGATTGGATGAGCTGCAGGTAGGGGGCGGATGCTAGAATGGATGGTCTGCTGGTACGCGGTCAGATGCTAGAATGGATGGGCTGCTGGTAGGGGGGCAGGTGCTAGAATGGATGGGCTGCTGGTAGGGGGGGCAGATGTTAGAATGGATGGGCTGCTGGTAGGGGCCAGATGCTAGAAAGATCGTCTCCAAGAAGGAGACAGATGCTGGAATGGATAGGCTGCTGGTAGGGAGGCAGATGCTAGAAAGGATCGTCTCCTGGAAGGAGACAGTTGCTAAAATTGATGGGCTGCTGGTAGAGGGCAGATGATAGAATGGATGAGCTGCTGGTAGGTGGCGGATGCTAGATTGAATGTTCTGCTGGTAGTGGGCCAGGTGCTAGAATGGATGTTCTGCTGGTAGTGGGCCCAACTTCCTACAGCCCATCCATTCTAGCATCTGCTCCCCTACCAGGAGACCATCCATTCTAGCATCTCACCCTACCAGCAGCCCATCCATTCTAACATCTGCCCCCGTACGAGCAGCCCATCCATTCTAGCATCTGCCCCCTACTAGCAGCCCATCCATTCTATCATCTGCCCAACTACCTGCAGCCCATCCATTTTAGCATCTGCCCCTACCAGCAGCCCATCCATTCTAGCATCTGCCCTCCTACCAGCAGCCCATCCATTCTAGCATCTGCCCACCTACCAGCAGCCCATCCATACTAGTATCTGCCCCTCTGCCAACAGCCCATCCATTCTAGCATCTGTCCTCCTACCAGCAGCCCATCCATTCTAGCATCTGCCCTCCTACCTGCAGCCCATCCATTCTAGCATCTGCCCACCTACCAGCAGCCCATCCATACTAGTATCTGCCCCTCTGCCAACAGCCCATCCATTCTAGCATCTGCCCTCCTACCTGCAGCCCATCCATTCTAGCACCTGCCCCCCTACCAGCAGCCCATCCATTCTAGCATCTGCCCCCCTACCAGGAGACCATCCGTTGTAGCATCTGCCCAACTAACTGCAGCCCATCCATTCTAGCACCTGCCCCCTACCAGCAGCCCATTAATTCTAGAATCTGCCCCCCTACCAACAGCCCATCCATACTAGTATCTGACACCGTACCTGCAGCCCATCCATTCTAGCATCTGCCCCCCTACCAGGCAGCAGCCCGTCCATACTAGTATCTGCCCCCCTGCCAGCAGCCCATCCATTATAGCACCTGCCCCTCTACCAGCAGCCCATCCATTCTAGCATCTGCCCCCTACCAGCAGCCCATCCATTCTAGCATCTACCCCCCCTGCCAGCATCCCATCCATTCTAGCACCTGCCCCCTACCAGCAGCCCATCTATTCTAGCATCTGCCCAACTACCTGCAGCCCATCCATTCTAGCATCTACCCCCTACCAGCAGCCCATCCATTCTAGCATCTACCCCCTACCAGCAGCCCATCCTTTCTTGCATCTGCCCCCTACCAGCAGCCCATCCATTCTAGCATCTACCCCTACCAGCAGCCCATCCATTCTAGCATCTACCCCCTACCAGCAGCCCATCCTTTCTTGCATCTGACACCATACATGCAGCCCATCCATTCTAGCATCTACCCCCCTACCAGCAGCCCATCCATACTAGTATCTGCCCCCCTGCCAGCAGCCCATCCATTATAGCACCTGCCCCTCTACCAGCAGCCCATCCATTCTAGCATCTGCCCCCTACCAGCAGCCCATCCATTCTAGCATCTATCCCCCCTGCCAGCATCCCATCCATTCTAGCACCTGCCCCCTACCAGCAGCCCATCCATTCTAGCATCTACCCCCTACCAGCAGCCCATCCTTTCTTGCATCTGCCCCCTACCAGCAGCCCATCCATTCTAGCATCTACCCCCTACCAGCAGCCCATCCATTCTAGCATCTACCCCCTACCAGCAGCCCATCCTTTCTTGCATCTGACACCATACATGCAGCCCATCCATTCTAGCATCTACCCCCTACCAGCAGCCCATCCATACTAGTATCTGCCCCCCTGCCAGCAGCCCATCCATTATAGCACCTGCCCCTCTACCAGCAGCCCATCCATTCTAGCATCTGCCCCCTACCAGCAGCCCATCCATTCTAGCATCTATCCCCCTGCCAGCATCCCATCCATTCTAGCACCTGCCCCCTACCAGCAGCCCATCTATTCTAGCATCTGCCCAAGTACCTGCAGCCCATCCATTCTAGCATCTCCCTCTACCAGCAGCCCATCCATTCTAGCATCTGACACCCTACCAGCAGCCCATCCTTTCTTGCATCTGCCCCCTACCAGCAGCCCATCCATTCTAGCATCTACCCCCTACCAGCAGCCCATCCATTCTAGCATCTACCCTCTACCAGCAGCCCATCCTTTCTTCCATCTGCCCCCCTACCAGCAGCCCATCCATTCTAGCATCTGCCCAACTACCTGCAGCCCATCCATTCTAGCATCTGCCCGCCTACCAGGAGACCATCCATTCTAGTATCTGACCCCCTACCAGCAGCTTATCCATTCTAGCATTTCCCCCTACCAGCAGCCCATCCATTCTAGCACCTGCACCCCTACCAGCAGCCCATCCATTCTAGCACATGCCCACTTACCAGCAGCCCATCCATTCAAGCACATGCCCCCCAACCAGCAGCCCATCCATTCTAGCATCTGCCCCCTACCAACAGCACATCCATTCTAGCACATGCCCACTTACCAGCAGCCCATCCGTTCTAGCACCTGCACCCCTACCAGCAGCCTATCCATTCTAGCACATGCCCACTTACCAGCAGCCCATCCATTCTAGCACCTGCACCCCTACGAGCAGCCATCCATTCTAGCACCTGCCGCCCTACCAGCAGCCCATCCATTCTAGCACCTGCCCCCCTACCAGCAGCCCATCCATTCTAGCATCTCCCCCGTACCTGCAGACCATCCATTCTAGCGTCTGGCCCCTACCTGCAGCCCATCCATTCTAGCATCTGCCCAACTACATACAGCCCATCCATTCTACCATCTGCCCCCCTACCAGGAGACCATCCATTCTAGCATCTGCAGATGCTAGAATGGATGGTCTCCTGGTAGGCGGGCAGATGCTAGAATGGATGGGCTGCTGGTAGTTGGGCAGATGCTAGAATGGATGGGCTACTGGTAGGGGGGCAGGTGCTAGAATGGATGGGCTGCTGGTAGTTGGGCAGATGCTAGAATGGATGGGCTACTGGTAGGGGTCAGATGCTAAAATGGATGGGCTGCTGGTAGTTGGGCAAATGCTAGAATGGATGGGCTGCTGGTAGGGGGCAGGTGCTAGAATGGATGGGCTGCTGGTACAGGCAGATGCTAGAATGGATGGGCTGCTGGTACAGGGGAGATGCTAGAATAGAGGGGCTGGTGCTAGAGTGGATGGACTGCTGGTAGGGGGGGAAGGTGCTAGAATGGATGGGCTGCTGGTAGGGGACAGGTGCTAGAATGGATGTGCTGCTGGTAGGGAAGCAGGTGCTAGAATGAATGGGCTGCTGGTAGGGTGGCAGATGTTAGAATGGATGAGCTACTACTGGTAGGGGCCAGATGCTAGAATGGATGGGCTGCTGGTAGAGGGCAGATGCTAGAATGGATGAGCTGCTGGTAGGAGGCGGATGCTAGAATGGATGGCTGCTTTTAGTGGGGCTTGGTGCTAGAATGGATGGGCTGCTGGTAGGGGGCAGGTGCTAGAAAGATCGTCTCCTAGAAGGAGACAGATGCTAGAATGGATAGGCTGCTGGAAGAGGGCAGATGCTCGAATGGATGTGCTACTGGTAGGGAGGCAGATGCTATAAAGGATCGTCTCCTGGAAGGAGACAGATGATAGAATGGATGAGCTGCTGGTAGGGGGCGGATGCTAGAATGGATGGTCTGCTGGGTAGGGGACAGATGCTAGAATGGATGGTCTGCTGGTAAGGAGCAGGTGCTAGATTGGATGTTCTGCTGGTAGTGGGCCAAATGCTAGAATGGATGTTCTGCTGGTAGTGGGCACAACTTCCTACAGCCCATCCATTCTAGCATCTGCCCAACTTCCTACAGCCCATCCATTCTAGCATCTGCTCCCCTACCAGGAGACCATCCATTCTAGCATCTCACCCTACCAGCAGCCCATCCATTCTAGCATCTGCCCCCGTACTAGCAGCCCATCCATTCTAGCATTTGCCCCCTACCAGCTGCACAGCCATTAGAGCATCTGCCCAAATACCTGCAGCACATCTATTCTAGCATCTGCCCAACTAACTGCAGCCCATCCATTCTAGCATCTGCCCCCTACTAGCAGCCCATCCATTCTTTCATCTGCCCAACTACCTGCAGCCCATCCATTCTAGCATCTGCCCCTACCAGCAGCCCATCCATTCTAGCATCTGCCCTCCTACCTGCAGCCCATCCATTCTAGCATCTGCCCCCCCTACCAGCAGCCCATCCATACTAGTATCTGCCCCTCTGCCAACAGCCCATCCATTCTATCACCTGCCTCCTACCAGCAGCCCATCCATTCTAGCATTTGCCCCCTACCAGGAGATCATCCGTTCTAGCATCTGCCCAACTACCTGCAGCTCATCCATTCTAGCATCTGCCCCCCTACCAGCAGCCCATCCATACTAGTATCTGACACCGTACCTGCAACCCATCCATTCTAGCATCTGCCCCCCTACCAGCAGCCCGTCCATAATAGCACCTGCCCCTCTACCAGTAGCCCATCCATTCTAGCATCTGCCCCCTACCAGCAGCCCATCCATTCTAGCATCTACCCCCTGCCAGAATCCCATCCATTCTAGCACCTGCCCTCTACCAGCAGCCCATCTATTCTAGCATCTGCCCAACTACCTGCAACCCATACATTCTAGCATCTCCCCCTACCAGCAGCCCTTCCGTTCTAGCATCTGACACCCTACCAGCAGCCCATCCTTTCTTGCCTCTGCCCTCCCTACCAGAAGCCCATACATTCTAGTATCTGACCCCCTACCAGCAGCTTATCCATTCATCATCTCCCCCTACCAGCAGCCCATCCATTCTAGCACCTGCACCCCTACCAGCAGACCATCCATTCTAGCATATGCCCACCTACCAGCAGCCCATCCATTCAAGCACATGCCCCCCAACCAGCAGCCCATCCATTCTAGCATCTGCCCACCTACCAGCAGCCCATCCATTCAAGCACATGCCCCCCTATCAGCAGGCCATCAATTCTAGCATCTGCCCCCTACCAGCAGCACATCAATTCTAGCATCTGCCAAACTACCAGCAGCTTATCCATTCTAGCATCTCCCCCTACCTGCCTGGTAGTATATCTTAGCAACTTTTGCTGTGCATAATTATTGTCTTTCTCTACCTCATGGATGCATTCTGGTTCACAGAACATTTTTGTCTATGTTCACACAGCTGCTGGTTTATTTGTGGTTTTGTCCACATTTAACCATACATATGGGGGTTTTCTTTGTGGACATTTTGTCAATTATATATTAGGCATTATTGCTGATTATAGGATGGCTTATACTACATGTTTTGCCTTATTATTGACTATTGTATAGCAGGATGTATGCGGTTGGCTTCTCACTGTTTTTAGTATGTTTTTATTGTTGTTTGCCAATAAAGTCATTTTTTATTATTATATAGGGTGGTGTGCAACATTTTTGGTGGTCATCTTTTTTCTTCCTCCAGTCTTCCCACTATTATTGACCACTGTTTGCACCCCCTGATATTGATTGTTTAATACTTCGCAGTGCGCCCATTTTTTCATATTGCAGTCTCCCCCTACCTGCAGCCCATCCATTCTAGCACCTGCACCCCTACGAGGAGCCCATCCATTCTAGCACCTGCCCCCCTATCGGCAGCCCATCCATTCTAGCACCTTCCCCCCTACGAGCAGCCCATCCATTCTAGCATCTGCCCAACTACCAGCAGCCCATCCATTCTAGCATCTCCCCCTACCAGCAGCCCATCCATTCTAGCATCTGCCCCTACCAGCAGAACATCCATTCTAGCATCTGCCCCCCCTACCAGCAGCCCATCCATTCAAGCATCTGCCCAACTACCTGCAGCCCATCCATTCTAGCATCTGCCCCCATACCAGGAGACCATCCATTCTAGCATCTCACCCTACCAGCAACCCATCCATTCTAGCATCTCCCCCTACCTGCAGACCATCCATTCTAGCGTCTGGCCCCTACCAGGAGACCATCCATCCTAGTAATTGCCCCCCACTGCAGCCCATCCATTTAGCATCTGCCCCCACCCAGCCATCCATTCTAGCATCTGCCCCCCTACCAGCAACCCATCCATTCTAGCATCTGTCCAACTACCTGCAACCCATCCATTCTAGCATCTGTCCAACTACCTGCAGCCCATCCATTCTAGCATGTGCCCCCATACCAGGAGACCATCCATTCTAGCATCTCCCCCTACCAGCAGCCCATCCATTCTAGCATCTGCCCCTACCAGCAGCCCATCCATTCTAGCATCTGCCCCATACCAGCAGCCCATCCATTCTAGCATCTCCCCCTACCAGCAGCCCATCCATTCTAGCATCTGCCCCTACCAGCAGCCCATCCATTCTAACATTTGCCCCCCCTACCTGCAGCCCATCCATTCTAGCATCTGCCCAACTACCTATAGCCCATCCATTCTAGCATCTGACCCCCTCCCAGGAGACCATCCATTCTAGCATCTGCAGATGCTAGAATGGATGGTCTCCTGGTAGGCGGGCAGATGCTAGAATGGATGGGCTGCTGGTAGGGTGGCAGATGTTAGAATGGATGAGCTACTACTGGTAGGGGCCGGATGCTAGAAAGGATGAGCTGCTGGTACGGGGCGGATGCTAGAATGGATGGTCTGCTGGTACGGGGTCAGATGCTAGAATGGATAGGCTGCTGGTAGTGGGGCTGGTGCTAGAATGGATGGGCTGCCGGTAGGGGAGCAGGTGCTAGAATGGATGGGCTGCTGGTAGGGGGGCAGATGTTAGAATGGATGGGCTGCTGGTGGGGGCCAGATACTTGAAAGATCGTCTCCTGGAAGGAGACAGGTGCTAGAATGGATGGGCTGCTGGAAGAGGGCAGATGCTAGAATGGATGAGCTGCTTGTAGGGGGGCAGATGCTAGAATGGATGGGCTGCTGGTAGGAGGCAGATGCTAGAATGGATGGGCTACTTGTAGGGGGTCAGATGCTAGAATGGATGGGCTGCTGGTAGGGGGGCTGGTGCTAGAATGGATGGACTGCTGATAGGAGGACAGATGCTAGAATGGATGGGCTGCTGGTAGGGGGTAGGTGCTAGAAAGGATCGTCTCCTGGAAGGAGATAGATGCTAGAATGGATGGGCTGCTGGTAGAGGGCAGATGATAGAATGGATGAGCTGCTGGTAGGGGGCGGATGCTAGAATGGATGGGCTGCTGGTAAGGAGCAGGTGCTAGATTGGATGTTCTGCTGGTAGTTGGGCCCAACTTCCTACAGCCCATCCATTCTAGCATCTGCTCCCCTACCAGGAGACCATCCATTCTAGCATCTCACCCTACCAGCAGCCCATCCATTCTAGCATTTGCCCCCGTACCAGCAGCCCATCCATTCTAGCATCTGCCCCCCTACCAGCTGCACAGCCATTAGAACATCTGCCCAACTAACTGCAGCCCATCCATTCTAGCATCTGCCCCCTACTAGCAGCCCATCCATTCTAGCATCTGCAGCTCATCCATTCTAGCATCTGCCCCCCTACCAGCAGCCCATCCATTCTAGCATCTGCCCCCCTACCAGGAGACCATCCATTCTAGCATCTGCCCCCCTACCAGAGACCATCCATTCTAGCATCTGCCCCCCTACCAGGAGACCATCCATTCTAGCACCTGCCCCCCTACCAGCAGCCCATTAATTCTAGCATCTGCCCAACTACCTGCAGCCCATCCATTCTAGCATCTCACACCGTACCTGCAGCTTATCCATTCTAGCATCTGCCCCCCTACCAGCAGCCCATCCAGTCTAGCATCTGCAGATGCTAGAATGGATGGCCTCCTAGTACAGTCATGGCCAAAAGTTTTGAGAACGACACAAATATTATATTTTCACATGATCTGCTGCCCTCTGGTTTTTATGTGTGTTAGACAGATGTTTTTATCACAGACAGAAATATAATTGCAAACATATGAGTAACAAAAGCTTATATTGACAGTTAGAATGAGTTAATGCAGCAAGTCAATATTTGCAGTGTTGACCCTTCTTCTTCAGGACCTCTGCATTTCTCCCTGGCATGCTCTCAATCAACTTCTGGACCAAATCCTGACTGATAGCAGTCCATTCTTGCACAATCAATGCTTTCATTTTGTCAGAATTTTTAGGTGTTTGTTTGTCCACCTATCTCTTGATGATTGACCACAAGTTCTCAATGGGATTAAGATCTGGGGAGTTTCCAGGCCATGAACCCAAAATCTCTGTTTTGTTCCCTGAGCCATTTAGTTATCACCTTTCACCTTTGCTTTATGGCAAGGTGCTCCATCATGCTGGAAAAGGCATTGTTGATCGCCAAACTGCTCTTGGAGGGTTGGGAGAAGTTGCTCTTGGAGGACATTCTGGTACCATTCTTTATTCATGGCTGTGTTTTTAGGCAAGACTGTGAGAGAGCCGATTCCCTTGGCTGAGAAGCAACCCCACATTTGAATGGTTTCAGGATGCTTAACAGTTGGCATGAGACAAGACTGGTGGTAGTGCTCACCTTGTCTTCTCCGAATGAGGCGTTTTCCTGATGTCCCAAACAATCGAAAAGGGGATTCATCAGAGAAAATAACTTTACCCCAGTCCTCAGCAGTCCACTGCCTGTACCTTTTGCAGAATATCAGTCTGTCCATGATGTTTTTTCTGGAGAGAAGTGGCTTCTTTGCTGCCCTCCTTGAGACCAGGCCTTGCTCCAAGAGTCTCCACCTCACAGTGCGTGCAGATGCACTCACACCTGCCTGCTGCCATTCCTGAGCAAGCTCTGCACTGCTGGTAGCCCGATCCTGCAGCTGAAACACTTTTAAGAGACGGTCCTGGCGCTTGCTGGTCTTTCTTGGGCTCCCTGGAGCCTTTTTGGCAACAATGGAACCTTTCTCCTTGAAGTTCTTGATGATGCGATAGATTGTTGACTAAGGTGCAATCTTTCTAGCTGCGATACTCTTCCCTGTTAGGCCATTTTTGTGCATTGCAATGATGACTGCACGTGTTTCTTTAGAGATAACCATGGTTAACAGAAGAGAAACAATGATGCCAAGCACCAGCCTCCTTTTCAAGTGTCCAGTGGTGTCATTCTTACTTAATCATGACAGATTGATCTCCAGCCATGTCCTCATCAACACCCACACTTGTGTTAATGGAGCAATCACTGAAAAGAGAGTTAGCTGGTCCTTTTAAGGCAGGGCTGCAATGATGTTGAAATGTGTTTTGGGGGATAAAGTTCATTTTCTAGCCAAATATTGACTTTGCAAGTAATTACTGTTAAGCTGATCACTCTTTATAACATTCTAGAGTATATGTAAATTGCCATTAGAAAAAGTGAAGCAGTAGACTTTGTAAAAATTAATATTTGTGTCATTCTCAAAACTTTTGTCCATGACTGTAGGCGGTCAGATGCTTGAATGGATGGACTGCTGGTAGAGGGCAGATGCTAGAATGGATGGGCTGCTGTTAGGGGGGAGATGCTAGAATGGATGGGCTGCTGGTAGGCGGCAGATACTAGAATGGATGGGCTGCAGGTAGTTTGGCAGATGCTAGAATGGATGGGCTGCAGGTAGTTGGGCCGATGCTAGAATGGTTGGGCTGCTGGTAGGGGGCAGATTCTAGAATGGATGGAAACTGGTAGAGGGAGGATGCTAGAATGGATGGGCTGCTGGTAGGGGGCAGGTGCTAGAATAGATGGGCCGCTGGTAGGGGGCAGGTGCTAGAATAGATGGGCGGTGGTGTAGGGGGCAGATGCTAGAATGGAGGTAATGCTGGTAGGGGGAGATGCTAGAATGGATGGGCTGTTGGTAGGGGCAGATGCTAGAATGGATGGGCTGCTGTTAGGAGGCAGATGCTAGAATGGATGAGCTGCTGGTTGGGGGCATGTGCTAGAATGGATGGGCTGCTGGTAGGGGGGCATGTGCTAGAATGGATGGGCTGCTGGTAGGGGGGCATGTGCTAGAATGGATGGGCTGCTCGTAGGGTGCAGGTGCTAGAATGGATAAGCTGCTGGTAGGGGAGATGCTAGAATGGATAAGCTGCTGGTAGGGGGTCAGTTACTAGAATGGATGGTCTCCTGGTAGGCGGTCAGATGCTAGAAGGATGGGCTGCAGGTAGTTGGGCCGATGCTAGAATGGATGGGCTGCTGGTAGGGGGCAGATGCTAGAATGGATGGGCTGCTGGTGGGGGGGCATGTGCTAGAATGGATGGGCTGCAGGTAGTTGGGCAGATGCTAGAATGGATGGGCTGCTGGTTGGGGGGGGCATGTGCTTGAATGGATGGGCTGCTGGTAGGTGGGTATATGTAGAATGGATGGGCTGCTGGTAGGGGGAAATGCTAGAATGGATGGGCTGCTTGTAGGGGGTCAGATGCTAGAATGGATGGTCTCCTGGTAGGCGGGCAGATGCTAGAATAAATGGGCTGCAGGTAGTTGGGCAGATGCTAGAATGGATGGGCTGCTGGTAGGGGGGCAGATGCTAGAATGGATGGGCTGATGTTAGTGTGGCAGATGCTAGAATGGATGGGCTGCTGGTAGTGGGCATATGCTATAATGGTTGGGCTGCTGGTAGGGGGGCAGATGCTAGAATGGAAGGGCTGCTGGTAGGGGAGCAGATGCTAGAATGGATGGACTGCTGGTAAGGAGGCAGATGCTACGGTAGAATAGATGGACTGCTTGTAGAGGGCAGATGCTAGAATGGATGGGCTGCTGGTAGAGGGCAGATGCTAGAATGGATGGGCTGCTGGTAGGGGGAGATACTAGAATGAATAAGCTGCTGGTAGGGGGTCAGATACTAGAATGGATGGTCTGCTGCTAGGCGGGCAGATGCTAGAATGGATGGTCTGCAGGTAGTTGGGCAGATGCTAGAATGGATGTGCTGCTGGTAGGGGGCAGATGCTAGAATGGATGGGCTGCTGATAGGGGCAGATGCTAGAATGGATGGGCTGCTGGTTGGGGGGGGCATGTGCTAGAATGGATGGGCTGCTGGTAGGTGGGCATGTGCTAGAATGGAAGGGCTGCTGGTAGGGGTGCAGGTGCTAGAATGGATGGGCTGCTGGTAGGGGGAGATACTAGAATGGATGGGCTGCTGGTAGGGGGTCAGATGCTAGAATGGATGGTCTCCTGGTAGGGGGACAGATGCTAGAATGGATGGGCTGATGGTAGGGTGGCAGATGCTAGAATGGATAGGCTGCTGGTAGGGGGGCAGATGCTAGAATGGATGGGCTGCTGGTAGGGTGTCAGATGCTAGAGTTGATGGTCTGGTAGGCGGGCAGATGCTAGATTGGAAGGGCTACTGGTAGGGGAGCAGATGCTAGAATGGATGGCCTGCTGGTAGGAGGCAGATGCTAGAATGGATGGGCTGCTGGTAATGGGGTAGATGCTAGAATGTATGGGCTGCTGGTAGGGGCAGATGCTAGAATGAATGGGCTGTAGGTAGTTGGGCAGATGCTAGAATGGATGGGCTGCAGGTAGGGGGCAGATGCTAGACTGGATGGGCTGCTGGTAGGGGTGGCAAATGCTAGAATGGATGGTCTCCTGGTAGGAGGGCAGAAGCTAGAATGGATGGTCTGCAGGTAGTTGGACAGATGCTAGAATGGATGGGTTGCTTGTAGGGGGAGATGCTAGAATGGATGGGCTGCTGGTAGTGGGCAGATGCTAGAATGGCTGGGCTGCTTGTAGGGGGGCAGATGCTAGAATAGATGGGCTGCTGGTAGGGAGAGATGCTAGAATGGATGGTCTCCTGATAAGGGGCAGATGCTAGAATGGATGGGCTGCTGGTAGGTAGGAAGGCGGGCAGATGCTAGAATGGATGGGTTGCAGGTAGTTGGGCAGATGCTAGAATGGATGGGCTGCCCTCTACCAACAGTCCATCCATTCTAGCATCTGCCCCCTACCAGCAGCCCATCCATTCTAGCATCTGCCCCCTACCAGCAGCCCATCCATTCTAGCATCTGCCCCACTACCAGCAGTCCATCCATTCTACCATCTGCCCCTACAAGGACCTCATCCATTCTAACATCTGCCCTCCTTACCAGCAGCCCATCCATTCTAGCATCTGCTCCCTACCAGCAGCCCATCCATTCTAGTAATTGCCCCCCTACCTGCATCCCAGCCATTCTAGCATCTGTCTCCCTACCAGCAGCCCATCCATTCTAGCGTCTGTTTCCCTACCAGCAGCCCATCCATTCTAGCATCTGCCCCCTTACCAGCAGCCCATCCATTCTAGCATTAGCCTCCCTACAAGGAGCTCATCCATTCTATCATCTGCCCTCTACCAGCAGCCCATCCATTCTAGCCTCTGCCCCCCTACCAGCAGCCCATCCATTCTAGCATCTGCTCCCTACCAGCAGCCCATCCATTCTAGCCTCTGCCCCCCTACCAGCAGCCCATCCATTCTAGCATCTGCCCCCCCTACCAGCAGCCCATCCATTCTAGCATCTCCCCATATCAGCAGCCCATCCTTTCTAGCATCTACCCCCTTCCAGGAGCCCATCCATTCTAGCATCTACCCCCTTCAAGGAGCCCATCCATTCTTGTATCATCTCCTACCAGGAGCCCATCCATTCTAACATGTGCCCAGTAGCATAACGCTAATGGAGGCATACCACGCCACTGCTATGTGGCCCCAAGGGTTGAGAGGGCCCATCGGAGTCGGACCACTATATCTGTGCTGTGCCTTTAGTTCAGAGGTGGGGAACTTCTGGCCCGCTTGCCGCCCGTGGTGACTTCATGCGGCCCGCGGGCAAGTCCCGCAGTCCGCAATCCTCTGGTAGCAGCTGTATCCTGTCTGCTGCCGGTTCTTTAACTCCCAAGTGCACGGTATGCAGCGTTCATTACGGAACGCTGCCTGCCTGCATATGAATGATGATGTCATCAGGGTGGGTGGGGTTAGCGTCTGTGTGGGCGGGGTTATCACCCAATGTACTTCCGTCCTCCTTTTCTGGAAGAAGATCTGCCATAGAGTCCAGAGCGATCTCTGTGTGTGTCAGCAGCTCTGTCTGTCTGCTGGTGAAGTCTGTGCCGGCAGCTCTGTGCCTTTCTGCTGGTGATCTGTGCCCATCAGCTATGTGCCCCAATATGATCTCTGTGCCCCCCAACTATATGCCCCCCTGTGATCTCTGTGCCTCCCAGCTTTGTGCCCCCATGTGATCTCTGTGCCTGCCAGCTATGTGCCCCATATGATCTCTGTGCCCCCTGTGATTTTTGTGCATCCCAGCTATGTGCCCTCCTGTGATTTCTGTGCCCCACTTGTAATCTCTGTAGCCCCAGCTATGTGCTCCCCGTGATCTCCATGCCCCCCAGATATGTGCACCCTCTGTGATCTTTGTGGTTCCAGCTATGTGCCCCCTGTGATCTGTGCCCCTCCAACTATATGCCCCCCGTGACCTCTGTGCTCCCCAGCTATGTGCCCCCATGTGATCTCTGTGCCCCCCACTGGTGATCTCTGTGGCTCCAGCTATGTGCCCTCCCGTGATCTCTGTGGCCCCAGCTATGTGCCCCATGTGATCTCTGTGCCCCTCCAACTTTATGCCCCCTGTGATCTCTGTGCCTCCCAGCTATGTGCCCCCATGTGATCTCTGTGGCCCTAGCTATGTTCCCCCCTGTGATCTCTGATTTCTGTGCTGCCCAGCTATATGCCCACCTGTGATCTCTGTGCCCCCTCCTGTGATCTCTGTGGCCCTAGCTATGTGCCCCCCTGTGATCTCTGTGCCCCAGCTTAGTGCCCTTGTGATTCCTGTGCCCCCCTGTGATCTCTGTGCCGCCTATGATCTCTGTAGCCTTAGTTATGGGCCCCCGTGATCTCTGTGCCCACCCAGCTATATGCCCCACTGTGATCTCTGTGCCTCCCAGCTATGTGCCCCATGTGATCTCTGTGGCCCCAGCTATGTGCCCCCCTGTGATCCCTGTACCCCCAGATATGTGCCCTCTGTGATTTGTGTCCCCAGCTATGTACCCCTTGTGATCTCTGTTCTCCCTGTGATGTCTCTGCCCCCCCAGCTATATGCCCCCTGTGATTTCTGTGCCCTCCAGCTATATGCCCCCCTGTGACCTGTGTCCCCCACCCATGTGCACCCCTGTGATCTGTGGCTCCCAGCTCTGTGATCCCTGTGCCCCCCTGCTATGTACCTCCTTGTGATAGATGTGATCTCTGCGCCCCTGTGATATCTGTCCCCTCCAGCTATATGCTCTCCTGTGATTTATGCCTCCCCGTGATCTTCCTGCAACCCCCGGTGATCTCTGTGCCCCCTGTGATCTTTGTGCCCCCCCCTCCCCCGTGATCTTTGTGGGCCCCATCTGTGATTTTTTTTGCCTCCCTGTGATCTTTGTGCCACTCCCGGTGATCTATGAGCCACACCCGATGATCCATGTGCCTCCCTGGCTATGTCTGTCCCCCCAGTCCTGGCTATGTCTGTCCCCCCAGTGCTGTATTTCCCCCCTCCTCAAGTGCTGTATATCCCCCCAGGGCTGTATGTGCTCCAAGTGATATGTATATTCCCCAGTGATACATTTACCCCAGAAGTGCTGTATATCCCACTGAGTACAGTATATGGCCGCAGTGCTGTATATACCCCCACCTGTGATGTTTATTCCCCCAGGGATATATATACCCCCAGTGCTGTCTATGCTTCCTAGTGATGTATATAGTCCCTCAGTGATGTCTATTCCCCCCATCCTCCCCAGTGATGAATATGTCCCAGCATCTCCTGTGATGTCTATGCCCCCCAGCCCCTCCTGTAATTTATATGACCCCAGAGTCTCTTGTGATGAATATTCAGCAGTCTCAATGTTTCCTGTTATGTATGTACAGCAGTCCCAGCGTCTCCTATGTGATGTATATTCAGCAGTCCCAGCGTCTCCTGTGTGATATATAGACTGCAGTCACAGTGTCTCCTATGTGATGCTTATATAGCAGTCCCATCGTCTTCTATGTGGTGTATATACAGCTGTCTCAGCGTCTCCTGTGTGATGTATATACAGCAGTCCCTGTGTTTCCTATGTGATGTATATTCAGCAGTCCCAGCATCTCCTGTGTGTTGTATAGACAGCAGTCACAGTGTTTCCTATATGATGCTTATATAGCAGTCCCATCATCTCCTATGTGGTGTATATACAGCTGTCTCAGCGTCTCCTATGTGATGTATATACAGTAGTCCCAGTTTCCCCTATGTGATGTATATGATTTACAAAACTTATGACAAAAAGTTGACTGCTTTTCCTGAAAAGCAGCTGTGAGAAGCAACATGATCAGTATCTCCTAACATCACAGCTGCACCAAAGAGAAGCAGGTCCAGCTGTCACATTAAGGGTGAGTTACCGTAATTAATTGTTTGACTAAATATACCAGGGTGATTTTCAAGGTGATCATTTTTGTGTGGCCCCCAAATGATGGTAGAAATTTCCAAAAGGTCCCCGGCTGGAAAAAGGTTCCCCACCCCTGCTTTAATTAAATGTGTGTGCCACCCTCACTTTGTACCTGGCTCCTCCTAACTCCTCCTTTCTAGTCCTGCCCTGTTCCCGGCTGAACTCTCTGGCTGGATTTGCATAAGGACGCCATGCCTCCTGGCTAACGTAGCTTTCCAGCCAGAGAGAGCAGTGTATGCTGGGCCCGGCCGGAAATAGTTGCACATGTGAGGGCAGCTACCGGCTGTTGGAGGTGGAGCGTGAGGAGCTGAGGCTGTGTGGGGACACAGGATGGTGAACTGGGCCCAGCGGTGATTTTTTATTTTTTTTTAATGTGTCCCTTTGCCACTATGCTGGCACTTCTTACAAAATAATATGTCTGGCTGCTGCACGCAATTTGGAAGGGGTAAATAGTGGCTGCAGTTAGCACCTTATAGTGTGGGGGTGCTGGAGGGGAATATTCTATGACTGATGGCCTATCATACAGGGGTCACATATCAATGCCACTGTAGCAAGCGGGGTTTGACTGGAAGCAGTAAGTCCTTCAGTGCGAGCTGATAAAGGGCATAGTGACCGCCCCTCACATCCTCCATACAATCCTCTTGGTTATCCGTTGGAGATATGAGCCGATCTAAAACCATCCATCTCATTCTTTTCTCAGCAGATTAATAGATCTGTGTCTCTTTCCAGACAGTGAATTAGTGAAGAACCCTTTGGTGATTCATGCACAGCAAATGGGATTTCATTTAGAAGAAATTAAGAAACTGATGTTGAAAAGAATCAATAACACTGGACATAACTACACATCCGTCGAAGTCCTGGTGTCAGATTTATTAAATTCTCAGCCTGCGAATGGTAGTGCTAAACCAGCAGAAAACGGTACGGACAAATCTAGGGAATTGGCAATTAAAATCTGCTATTAGGACAAAGAACCTGTGTGCAGATTCTTAAAGGGATACTCCGCTCCATGTTTAAGCAGAAAATTGGTCTGTCATATATTAGTAGTAGCATTAAGAGGTTTAACTTCTTCTCACAGAGGAAAAATGTTCTGTTTTTTTGCATTTTTGTTTTTTCCTTCTCTTCTTCCAAGAGTCATAGCATCTTTATTTTGCATCCACACAGCTGTTTGAGGGCTTACTTGTTTTTCGTAGGACCCCATTCATTTTACCATATAATGTACTGAGAACAGAAGGGGGTGGGATCTCACTTGGCAGTAAAGTGGTGGGGGAAAAACACGCACTTCTGATTTTTTAATTTTCTTTATTTCATATCACTCTATGGTCATTGTCAAAAATAACCTGGAACTATTTTTCATATCAGTACAATTACGGCTATACCACATTTACACATATATAACATTTTTGTTCATCATTGTGGTTTATTGCATTTTTTAAAGAGGTGTGGTGAGCAGACAAACGCATTTCTATCGTTTTGAATTTTCTCTTCATGACGTTTACCGTACGGATTAATTTTGATCAGACCTTTACGGATATGGAGATACAAAGTATGCCTTTTTAATAAGAAAATAATAGTAATTTGAATTTTTATAATTTTTTGGTTTAACTTTTTTTAATCCCTATTATGTTTGTACTAATCCACACCTCTTCCTCCTTTACACCATTTTTGGCTACTTGAAACTGTGACCATTTGTTTGCTCATTCTATTTACAGCCATTCTACTTCTTTATAGCAGTGTGTTGAGCAAATAACGTCCTAATGTGAGGCCCAGCCAAGAGCAGGAAGGTGGTAGCCATGGGGGCTCTTAGCAATTGGAAATTGCGTTATTTGAATGCTTCAGCCATTGAGTGACAGTGGTATTTGAATGGTTTATAGGCATTAATTTAAATAGTTCAACACCGCTATTATAACAAGTGGTTACTCCAAATTTTTCACACTTTCATAACAAGCTCCTTTTAGTACTTAGCCTCTCTGGCTGTTGTGACCTGCTGTAACCACAATGCATAGCCAGACACCAGCTTCGGGCAATGTTCCTTAGGATTTAGCCCACTCTTCATGGGCAATGGGTTCTAGTTCATTAATATTCTTGAATTTGCTGCTACTACTGCCACCTTAAAATACCACCAAAGATTTTCTAAGTCAGCAACTGTCACTCCAGAATCTTCCAAGACTTCTGAAATCAAGATTTTGTGGACTTCAAGTTATGGTTTGATCATTGTCCTGAGGAAAAGTTCAATGATGTCCAAGCTTCAGCTTCCTCACAAAGGGAATGATGTCTTTTCTGTCATTGTAAACATATGTCATTCTGTCATATGTGTTTTTATTTGCAAACTTAAAGGGAACCTGTCACTAGAAAAAAACGCTATTAACCTGCCCTGCTCGCACACATAGCCGAATGCTGCAGGGAGAAAATTAAAGTGAACCTGTCACCAGGTTTGGCTGGTACGAGTTACGGCCACCGTCTTTGACAGCTTATCTACAGTATTCTATAATGCTTCACATAAGCCCCCGATCCGACCTGCCAGAGAAGAAAAATAAATTTAATTACTGTATATACTCGAGTATAAGCCTACCCCCTAATTTTGCCACAAAAAACTGGGAAAACTTATCGACTCGAGTATAAGCCTAGGGTGGAAAATGAGGCAGCTACTGGTAAATTTCAAAATTAAAAATAGATACCAATAAAAGTAAAATTAAAGTAGGTTAAATGTTTTGAATCAGGAGCCCCATATGCTGCCCCATATATTATGCCCCATATATTATGCCTCATGCTGCCCCATATATTATGCCTCATATGCTGCACCATATATTATACCCCATATGCTGCACCATATATTATACCCCATATGCTGCCCCATATATTATACCCCATATTCTGCCCCATGTATTATGCCCCATATGCTGCCCCATGTATTATGCCCCATATGCTGCCCATGTATTGTGCCCCATATGCTGCCCATGTATTGTGCCCCATGTATTATGCCCCCATATGATGCTCCATAGATTGTGCCACATATGCTGCCCATGTATTATGCCCCCATATGATGCTCCATAGATTATGCCCCATATGCTGCCCATGTTTTGTGCCCCATATACTCCACAGATTATGCCCCATATGTTCCACAGATTATGCCCCATATGCTCCATAGATTATGTCCCATATGCTCCACAGATTATGCCCCATATGTTCCACAGATTTATGCCCCATATGCTCCATAGATTATGCCCCATAATATGGGTCCCTTATGCTGCCGCTGCTGCTGCAACTAAAAAAAAAAATGACATACTCCCATCTCGTTGCTGGGGGCCAGGTGCCGGTGTCCTGAGCAGGTGGGGACACCGGCGCGCTATGGGGACAAGTGGCGGTGTCACCGCTGACTCAGGGCCCGGCACCTGCAATATTCGCCTGTCCCCGTTCCACCGCTGCGCGCCGCTGTCTTCGGGTCCTCCGGCAGTGAATGCTCAGGCAGAGGGCGCGGCACGCACTAACCACGTCATCGCGCCCTCTGACCTGAACATTCACAGCTAGAGGACGCGAGGACACAGCGGCTAGCAGCGGTGGAACGGGGACAGGTGAATATGGAATATACTCACCCTCTCCTTGAGCGTCTCTGCAGCCCCTGCTCTTCTCCCACGGTCTTCGGCGCTATGCCTAACTTCAGCGGTCACGTGGTACCGCTCATTAAAGTCATGAATATATGCATATTCATGACTTTAATGAGCGGTACCACTGATGGCTGAACACAGGCGCCGGAGATCGTGGGAGAAGAGCAGGGGTTGCAGAGACCGCGCCAGGAGGGGGTGAGTATATAGGACAGCTGCGCTCCCCCTCCCCCGCCGACCCCCTCCCCGGTATATGACTCGAGTATAAGCCGAGAGGGGGACTTTCAGCCCTAAAACATGGGCTGAAAATCTCGGCTTATACTCGAGTATATACGGTATACTCACCTGTGGGGCGGTCCGGTCCGATGGGTGTCGCAGGTCCTGGTCCGGTGCCTCCCATCTTCATGTGATGCCACCCTCCTGCTTGCTTCACAGGCTCCCCGGCATCGCGCTCCTGCACAGGCGTACTTATCTTCCCTGTTGAGGGCAGAGCAAATTCCTGCAGCGCGCAGGCGCTGGGCCTCTCTTACCTTTCCCGGCGCCTGCACACTGTAGTACTTTGTTCTGCCCTCAACAGGGCAGATAAGCAAGCCTGCGCAGGAGCACAATATCGGGGAGTCTGTGTGGATGACGCAGGGAAGTGTCATTCACTTTAAGCTAGCAGGAGAGCGGCATCGTAAGAAGACTGGAGGTGCTGGACCAGGACTTACGACACCCCTCGGACCGGACAGCCCCACAGGTGAGTATAATAATAGTTATTTTTCTTCTCTTGCAGGTCAGATCAGGGGCTTATGTGAAGCATTATAGAATGCTGTAGATAAACCCTGAAAGGCGGTGGCCGTAACTCGTATCCGTCAACCCTGGTGACAGGTTCCCTTTAACTTTATTCTTCCCGGAAGAGTTTCGGTTTCAGTCACGGCGCAGGTTCAGTCACTGCTCTGAGAATACAGACAATATATTAAGCTGGGGCAGTAGTTCAATCAGATTGGAGTATGTCAAAGCAGATTGATCAAAATTATATATTAAAACTTAACCTTTACTACATATTTAAAATACAAAAGTGTCTAGTGATATAAAGTGCGAGTGCAAAACCACAAAATAACAAAATGTGCGGATAAAATACAGTTACATATGCCACTGGTTCATAGTATACATAATATCTCAGATATTTGGAGAAATTGTATACTTGGATTAAATAGCAATATGATGCCGAATTGTTACTTTTCTGGAGTAAAGAAATATATACAATTTCTTTTAGGCAATATGGATACCTATTATCCTCTATATTACTCCTTTCAAAACCTAATAGATAAAGCTTCTAATTATTTGAAAAACCTCTATTAGGCAAATGCATGTCATGAGTGGGAGCTTGATTCTCCAAATACCACTATACAAGTAGAAAACTGGTATAAATCAATTCTCTGTTAATATTGCCAGAGAGTAACCCCCACATTCATATTAAATGGTGTTTAGTGGCAATGTTTGCTATATCATTGTTTCATGGTTAAATGTCTCAGAGTCCTGAACCTGTTTTCTTTCCCCTGATGATTCAAACGGTGATGAAACGCGTTGGGAAATAATTCAAGGGGTGCATGACCATCCGGCTGATGAGTGGCTGTACAGTCATGACCATCCGGCTAATGAGTGGCTGTAGATGGTCCCCCTCAAGTACATGAGGAATCATAGTGCCAAGAATGAGTGCCTATGACCGGTTGCTGTAGATAAGTATCTATATTATGTTTATTATGAACCCATCATGAGTACAAGTTATCTTGAGCTTTTTTCTTAAGGTACCATAGTTGGGATAGAAATGATCATTTAATAACGGCATATCATTTAACCATGAGACATTGATATAGCAAACATTGCCACTAAACACCATTTAATATGAATGTGGGGGTTATCTCTGGCAATACTAACAGAGAATTGATTTATACCAGTTTTCTACTTGTATGGTGGTATTTGGAGAATCAAGCTCCCACTCATGACATGCATTTGCCTAATAGAGGTTTTTCAAATAATTAGAACCTTTATCTATTAGGTTTTGAAAGGAGTAATATAGAGGTTCATAGGTATCCATATTGCCTAAAAGAAGATTGTATACATTTCTTTACTCCAGAAAAGTAACAATTCTGCATCATATTGCTATTTGATCCAAGTATACAATTTCTCCAAATATCTGAGATATTATGTATACTATGAACCAGTGGCATATGTAACTGTATTTTATCCGCACATTTTGTTATTTTGTGGTTTGCACTCGCACTTTATATCACTAGACACTTTTGTATTTTAAATATCTGAGAATACAGAGCAGCAGCTGTAACCGCGCCACGACCTTGACTGATGCTGGTTCTGCATTGGGTTCAGCTGTCAGTCAGGGCCGGGGGCACGGTCACAGACACCACTCTGTATACTCAGGGGTGACTGCACTGGCGCCACCCCGTGACCGAAACTGGAATCCTGCAAGGGGGAATAAAGTTCATTTCCTCCCCTCAATGTTTGGCTACGTACAGGCAGGTCAGTAACATTATTAACCTGCAGCTTAACCCAATATCTGCAGGTTAATAGTGTTTTTTTTATGACAGGTTCCCTTTAAACCTCAGTCCTTGCTGTCACAGGTCTTGCGCATTCACTCAAGGGTATTTGACCACCTGTCTAATGGAACTGGTGATGGCTTCATCTTTCTGTCTTGTCCCAGTAGTGAACCCAGTGTTCCTATAACCTTAAACGTGTATCTCTAGGAACAGTCAATGACTTTTGCAATCTTTTTGATCTTTTTTTGACCTTGCCATTTTTCTAACATGCAATTATACATCAGAGTCAACAATCGCATAGCCAGTTCAGGAGTTTGATGTTTTTCTCATAACTGGTTAGTCACTAGATTTGTTGGCTCAGATGCGCTTGAGACAACACCTGATTTGCAAATGTGGGCTTCTATGACAGATTCTATTCAGGGGAGCGGAATAGTTCTTCGATTGCAGTCGTCATTGCTTTCTTTCCCAGGTGGTCCATGTTCTACTCCACAGTGATGTTCTAAAACGTTGCTACAATGTAGAGCAGCTGTACGACATTATGTAGCTGCGAGAGTTGGGAGCTAATTGAGAGAGACAGCCGGGCTCCCTATAGAGAAGCAGAGGTGGTTTATTATTGCTTCTGCTTTCCCTAGCACTGTGTACACTGCGCTGACAGCACGTCCTCCTCCGGACCCAGTGGTCATGTGATCGCTGGGAGTAGGGAACAGGAGCTACTTATTTCTAGGAGACGCAATCAGCTCTTCTATACAGAGAAAATCAGATTTTAAAGTATTATTTAATTATTTTAGATGGCCCTCTCCCCCAAAAAAATGTTTTCTGTCTTTATGGGGGGCACACTGTGTGAAATAAATTAAAAATCCATAAATTAAAGCCATTTCCTGCTTTTTAATTTTCCCACCGATAACATCTAGAAAATAAGCTATGAAAGTGACAAAAATTAGGCCCCAACAAAAAAAAGGGGGATGCAAAAACTGTTTGAATATCTGAATGAGAAAATATTTTACAGCTCTTTAAACCACATGTAAAATGTGCTTTGTCTTAAACTGGTCAGACGTGGCATTTTGTGTTGAATTTGGAGAAACCGCTGGTCATATTCGTTGTGTTGAGCTGTTTACATTGTTCTTGTTTGCTTGGTTTATTGCAAACAGCGGAATGTTGGTACGTTTTACTAATGATCCTGATTTCCAGTGGGGGTTGAATAGTTTTCTAACTTTTACATTAATAAGCCTTTATTTTTTTTTTATGAAAAATGATGTTTTGCAGAGAACAACATAGAAGAAAAGCTGAGGAAACTGGAAGAGGAGAAGCTCTGCAAAGTGTGCATGGACAAAGCGGTGTGCATTGTGTTCATCCCTTGTGGCCACCTGGTAGTGTGCGCGGGCTGTGCCGAGGTCCTGGATAAATGTCCGATATGTTGTACTATTATTGAAAGACGGCAGAGAATTTTTATGTCCTAAAAGGCAGTTGTCTTTTAATGTAGGATTTTATTCTAGAGTTTGAGTTTTCTGCTGTTTTTAACTTTTTTTTTTTTTACAAAATTTTAATATATAAATGATTATTAATAGGGTCCGCCCCTGTCTGCACTGCATAGTGGTGAATCCCAAAGATGTGACCTGATTCTGCAGCATCTATGCAGTAACCAAGGAAAAACCTCTGCTTTCAAGACCTTCCTAAGAGAACTCCTTTGAGAATACATTTTTCTAACTTTTTTTTTTCCCCCATCAGTAGATTGAAACATTGCTGATATAAAATTAATATTTAAAGGGGTTGTTCACTACCTTTATACTGAGGTCCTTTCCTTAGGACTGGTCATCAATATCAGGTCGTTGGAGGGTGCGACAACTGGCACCACTTCCAATCACCTTGGTGCTGGCCGGATGTGTATAGCACAGCTCCCTCAGCTGTATAGTGGCCGCTGTGAGGTACTGCAGATCTACTATTTATTTGAATAGAGTAGGACGTGCAGTACCCAACCGCGACCACTATGCAGCTGACGGAGCTGCGCTGTGCAGCTCCACAACTGATCACATCTGGCTGGCCATAGGGACTGCTGATCGGAAGAGGCCCTCACTGATTTAATATTGATGGCCTGTCCTAAGGGTAAGACATCAGTATAAAGGTACTTGACAGTCCTTTTAACAAAAGCTCTGCAGAAAGTTGCATATACTAAATGTATAGATCAGATAGTATATTTTGTTTTATGATGTCTTTGAGCATTTTCTTGTTTTTCTTTAGTTAAAATCATTTTATATATATAATTGATCGCTGAATATTATAGTTCTCATTGAAGATGCGGAGTTCACTTTTATTATTGGGGCTGATGGTGAATGCTAGGAGTAAAAAAATAAAAATAAAAACAGATCTTTACACTACTAAAGCATTTTCCTTTATATTTTTTTGCAGTTGTGTTTAGCATGCAGGTCTTGAAATGTAGTATAGTTGTAAAATATGCCAGTTTATACACACACAGTGAAAAACAGCAAGTGGTGTTCACTTTTTTGGATTACATTTTGCTTACGAGCACCTCTCCTACAACACCTTCTCCTTGTATACACACATCGTAATGAGAAGACTAGCGATGAGCGAGCGTGCTTAGATAAGGTGTTATCTGAGCATGCTCATGTGCTAATAGAGTATGTTCGAGTCCCTGCGGCTGCATGTCTCGTGGCTGTCCGACAGCTGCAACACGTGCAGGGGCTGCCTGTTTGTTAGGCTACCCCTGCATGTGTTGCTGTTGAGTGGGTGTCTATTCAAGGACGCCAAAGATACTCTAGTAGCACACGAGCGTGCTCGGATAACACCTTAACACGCTCATCACTAGGGAAGACCTCTAACTAGCCCTATCCAGATGAATTTTCTCCTATTTTTTGTGTATTTTGACTTCTTCTTTTTTTTTTTTAGAAGACATTCAACTAGAATTTTTTTTTTATTATCTTGTTCTGCTTCATCATAGCAGCTGAACAGCGAAAATAACGGCAGGGTAAGATCACGTTGCTGATGGCACTGAACATAATGGGGTTTGTCAGGTTTTTATCTTCAGTGGTGCTTCATAGGTTGCATTGGTAATCTGACCTAGATAGGGAAGTCTGTTTTTTTTCTGTGGTTTTTCTTGGGCTTTATAGGAGACCTTGATTATGCTTTATACTTAATATTACGGTATCGCAGTACTTAGAACAAGCAATCAGATGATCGCAGGTTCAAGTCCTGTATGAAGATTAAGAAATAATTAAAATCAGCAGACATTAAGAAATAAACATACGGGATATTGCTACATCTGCAAAAGCCTGACCTATCTAATTATAACATTATTTAATCTAAACATCAGAATGGCATTTTTTGGTCATCTCTTCTACACCCCCCAAAATGCAATGTATGCACCTTAAGATGGCATGAACTTAAAAAAAACAATGCCTCGCAGTTCCAAAATAAACTTACGGTTCTCAAAAAATGGTGACACAAACCACATTTTGTGTCTATGTGAAAAAATCACAGCATGCACTAGTCTCTTCCAGTTTTCAGGTGAGACTCGCCCATTTACGTGTATGAGTGCCAATAAACAGATCTCCTGGGTATGATTTGTATTGCATCCCTTTGATTTAAAGGGAGTCTGTCAGCAGGACCAAACTTCCTAAGCCGTCTATATGGGCATCTAGGGCATAGGCAGCTGAATAAAATAACACCTTTATATCTGCGATCTGATGTCCTATTCTAGAGAAATCCATATTTTTCTTAATATGTAAATGAGCTGTTAAGATCTATGGGCCGGACGTAGATCTCCCTGAGAATCTGCCTCCAGAGATTATTATAAATGAAAGGGGGCGTTACCAGTGTGAGACATGTAATGACTCGCGCCTCCTGATGTAGCCCAGAGTTGGTGAAACGCGTGTCGAGGTGCTTGTGCGCTCCTTTTCCTCCTTATATCCTGGTTTATCATGTCTTTAGGTATATACAATATATATTGTTGCCATGCAGTCTGGTTTTAGGCACAGGTGCGTTCTTTATTATCTAGGGTGTCGCTCAGGTTTGTATTACTATGGAACTGGTCTGTACCATATTTTTTCATTAATATCTAAGGTCCTCGTGTCTTAAACATCCTATTGGTCAACTGATGTTACTTTTAGCCTTTTTTAGCCAGTGTTATTCTATATTGGTTTATTAAATATGTTTCCTAATTAAATTTATACTTACTCTGTTATACATAGTGGTGATAGAGGTTTCCTTACCTCTTACATTAGTTATCTTTGGTCTAATTATGAACTATCATACCATCTAGATTATTTTGATGTTTTTAGTCTGACTTCTCCCATAACGCTGTTTTATATTTTTTAATATATTTATTAATAAAATGTATTCATTATACTTTCTATACTGGTTTGCCCTTACATTTTTCTCATCTAGGTACACGTGTTATATTTGCTATTTATCACAATTGATTTTTTTGGGGTTTTATATATTTATGCTTCACGGTATTATTGTATTTTGGAGATTATTTATAGATTAGCATGTTATAACTGACAGTCTGCTCTCCTGATCTACACATCTCACACTGGTAACGTCCCCTTTTATTTATAATAATCTCTGGAGGCAGATTCTCATGCAGATCTATGTCCGGCCCATAGATCTTAACAGCTCATTTACATATATAAAAAAAACATGGATTTCTCTAGAATAAGACATCAGATCGCAGATATCCAGGTATCATTTTATTCAGCGTCCTATGACCTAGATGGATTAGGAGTTATTAACACAGGAAACTGTATTTGATCTGGTAAATAATGGTGTATGAAAACGGGTGCCGTATGGATGTCAACAACGGACACACAGTTGATATATGGATGAAAATCTTTTTTTCTCGTTTGCCCCAATTTTTGATACCATGGTCTGAACCCGGCCCAATATTCACTTGTCTCTTCACAGGCACACTAAGGGCTTCTGGGCATTTCTTTTCACATAATTGCTCGTTCAATGACTACTGTTATCATATTTTATTGGTCTATATTTTCATGTCCATTTTAAAATCTATTTTTTATTATATTTCTATGTATTTTATTATAATGAGGCAATATCTGTACATTTGGTAATTATACGTACTGTTGTGTTGTAATGTCAATTATTTTTATGCCA
>JARQOD010000008.1:45444698-45578452 GCA_033576555.1 Oophaga sylvatica
TAAAAAATAGAAGTGTAATATTTTTTTTCTAAAATACCAAAAACAAAGTGAATGAGCAAAAAGCAAATTAAATCAACAAAATACACAAGTAGATGAAGTCCAGTCATCAGCAAAATGGAGTATTAGATAGAGGAAAACTAGGCTATGATATTAAAAACCTTTATCCTTTATTGTAGTTTCATAAAAGCATCTTGCTTACGTCTTTTCAGATCACACTGGGTCCTTAGTCGTAGCTTAGTCATGGCTATGACTAAGGCCCCGGGTGTGGTCTGAAACGGCTTTAAAGCAAGATGTTTTTATGAACTACAAAAAAGGTTTTTAATAATATTGCCTAATTTTCCTCTATCTAATACTCCATTTTGCTGGTGACTGGACTTCCCTCTGCGCCTCACTTACTCCGGAGTGACCTCAATTGGATGAATGTCTGGTGAGCTGAAATATTTTTCTCTGTTTTTTGTAAATCAAATTAACATTTGATTTGACCACACTTTGCCTTGAAATCAGCGTCAATTCTTCTAGGTATACTGTCAAACAGTTTTTGAAGGAACTTAGCAGTCTTGTTTTACTAAACATCTTGAAGCACTAACCCAAGGACCAAGCCACTTTGTAGGTTAATGCCCGGGTCTCATTTTTTAAATCTGACCAGTGTCACTTTATGAGGTAATAACTCTGGAACGCTTCAACATATCCCAGTGATTCATAGACTGTTTTCTTGTGACATATTGTACTTCATGATAATGGTACAATTTGTTTACTATGACTTGCGCTTATTTGTGAAAATATCAGTAATGTGGCATTTTGAAAATTTCACAATTTTCAAAAATTGTATTTTTATTCCATTTAATCAGAAAGTTATGTCACACAAAATAGATAATAAATAACATTTACCACAGGTCTACTTTACATCTACATATTTTTTTAAACATAAATCATTTTTGTTAGGAAATTAGAAGGGTTAAAACTTGATCAACAATTTCTAATTTTCCAATAAAATTTACAAAATTATTTTTTTAGGGACCACATCACATTTGAAGTGACTTTAGAGGGTCTATATGAAAGAAAATACTGAAAAGTGACACCATTCTGAAAACTGCACCCCTCAAGGTGCTCAAACCCACATTCAAGAAGCTTAATAACCCTTCAGGTGCTTCACAGGAACTAAGCAATGTGGAAGAAAAATTAACAGTTAATTTTTTTAATAGGAATGTTACTTTAGCCCCAAATTTTGTATTTTTTTTATTTTCACAAGTTAATAGGAGAAAATAGACCCTAAAATGTGTTGTGCAATTTCTGAGTACGCCGATACCCCATATGTGGGGGGAAAGCCCCTGATGTGCCTAAAAAGAAGAACCCCCCCACAAGTGACCCTATTTTGGAAACTAGACTTGTTAAGGAATGTATCTAGATGTGTGGTGAGCAGCTTCACAGAAGTTTATAACGTAGATCCAAGAAAATAAAAAAGTCACATTTTTCCCACAAAAATGTAATTTTAGCCCCATTTTTTATTTTCACAAGGGTAACGGGAGAAAATGGACACTAAAATTTGTTGTGCAATTTCTACTGAATACACCGATACCCCATATGTGGGGGAAAACACCTGTTTAGGCAAACGGCCGGGCTCGGAAGGTAAGGAGTGATATTTTAAAACACAGACTTTGATGGAATGGCCTGCGGGTGTCATATTGCGTTTGGGAGCCGCTGATGTGCCTAAACAGTGAAAAAAAACACAAGTTACCTCATTTTGGAAACTACACCACTTAAACAATATATCCAGAGGTATAGCGAGCATCTTGAACCCAGATGTACTACACAGAATTTGATAATTTTAGGTCGTCATTTTTTCACAAAAATGTTGTTTTAGCCCAAAATTTGTAATTTTCTCAATGGATCATAGGAGAAAACAGACCCCATAATTTGTTGCGCAATTCATCCCAAACTCGATGATACCCCATATGTGGTCAAAAACTTTTGTTTAGGCACATGGCAGGGCTAGGAAAGGAAAGAGTGTTATTTGTCTGGAACAGATTGTGAATGCCATGTCGCATTTGGAGAGCCCATGACATGCGAAAACAGCAGAAACCCCCACAAGTGATCCCATTTTGGAAACTAGACCCCAAAGGAATTCATCTAGGGGTATAATGAGCATTTTTTAACCTACAGGTAATTCACAAAACTTTTGTAACATTTAGATGTGAGAACAAATTTTTTTTTTCCACTAAAAAACTGTATTAGAACCAAATTTATAACTTACACAAGGGGTAATGGGAGAAATTGGACCCACATTTTGTTATGCAAATTCTCCCGAATGTAGCTGTACCCCATAGGTGGTTGTTCACTACTGTTTGAGCACATGGCAGGTATCGGATGGGAAGGAAGTGTGCTTGGCTTTTACAGTCATGGACAAAAGTTTTGAGAATGACACAAATATTAATTTTTATAAAGTCTACTGCTTCACTTTTTCTAATGGCAATTTGCATATACTCCAGAATGTTATAAAGAGTGATCAGCTTAACAGCAATTACTTGCAAAGTCAATATTTGGCTAGAAAATGAACTTTATCCCCCAAAACACATTTCAACATCATTGCAGCCCTGCCTTAAAAGGACCAGCTAACCTCTTTTCAGTGATTGCTCCATTAACACAGGTGTGGGTGTTGATGAGGACATGGCTGGAGATTAATCTGTCATGATTAAGTAAGAATGACACCACTGGACACTTTAAAAGGAGGCTGCTGCTTGGCATCATTGTTTCTCTTCTGTTAACCATGGTTATCTCTAAAGAAACACGTGCAGTCATCATTGCAATGCACAAAAATGGCCTAACAGGGAAGAGTATCGCAGCTAGATAGATTGCACCTCAGTCAACAATCTATCGCATCATCAAGAACTTCAAGGAGAGAGGTTCCATTGTTGCCAAAAAGGCTCCAGGGCGCCCAAGAAAGACCAGCAAGCGCCAGGACCGTCTCTTAAAAGTGTTTCAGCTGCGGGATCGGGCTACCAGCAGTGCAGAGCTTGCTCAGGAATGGCAGCAGGCAGGTGTGAGTGCATCTGCACGCACTGTGAGGCGGAGACTCTTGGAGCAAGGCCTGGTCTCAAGGAGGGCAGCAAAGAAGCCACTTCTCTCCAGAAAAAACATCATGGACAGACTGATATTCTGCAAAAGGTACAGGCAGTGGACTGCTGAGGACTGGGGTAAAGTTATTTTCTCTGATGAATCCCCTTTTCGATTGTTTGGGACATCAGGAAAACGCCTCATTCGGAGAAGACAAGGTGAGCGCTACCACCAGTCTTGTCTCATGCCAACTGTTAAGCATCCTGAAACCATTAATGTGTGGGGTTGCTTCTCAGCCAAGGGAATCGGCTCTCTCACAGTCTTGCCTAAAAACACAGCCATGAATAAAGAATGGTACCAGAATGTGCACCAAGAGCAACTTCTCCCAACCCTCCAAGAGCATTTTGGCGATCAACAATGCCTTTTTCCAGCATGATGGAGCACCTTGCCATAAAGCAAAGGTGATAACTAAATGGCTCAGGGAACAAAACATAGAGATTTTGGGTCCATGGCCTGGAAACTCCCCAGATCTTAATCCCATTGAGAACTTGTGGTCAATCATCAAGAGACGGGTGGACAAACAAAAACCTAAAAATTCTGACAAAATGAAAGCATTGATTGTGCAAGAATGGACTGCTATCAGTCAGGATTTGGTCCAGAAGTTGATTGAGAGCATGCCAGGGAGAATTGCAGAGGTCCTGAAGAAGAAGGGTCAACACTGCAAATATTGACTTGCTGCATTAACTCATTCTGTCAGTATAAGCTTTTGTTACTCATACTTTGCAATTATATTTCTGTCTGTGATAAAAACATCTATCAAACACACATAAAAACCAGAGGGCAGCAGATCATGTGAAAATATAATATTTGTGTCATTCTCAAAACTTTTGGCCATGACTGTAGAATGCAGATTTTGTTTGAATGGATTGTGGGCTCCATTAGCCAAGTCCCTGAAGTGCTAGAACAGCAGAAACCCCCCAAGGTGACCCCATTTTGGAAATTTCATTGCCTGAGGAATTCTTCTTGGGGTGTAGTGAGTATTTTGAACCCTTAGCTGCCTCACAGAATTTTATAATATTGAGACGTGGAAATATGGGAAAAGAATATGGGAAAAGATCTGCAGCATTGACATTGGGGGATAAGCTGTCTGCCTTCACTGTCTCCCAAAGCGACGTGAGAAGACAGTTTAGCAGACTTGTTATTGGCAAAGCAGCTGGGTCTGATGGCCTCAGCCCACGTGTCCTCAGAGCATGTGCCAACCAACTGTGTACTGTCTTCCAGCACCTGTTTAACTGGAGCCTTCAATCACAGGGGGTACCAGAACTGTGGAAGACCACCTGCCTGGTGCCGGTTCCTAAGACCACTTTTCCAACTTCCCTACAAGACTATCGTCCAGTGGCCTTAACATCGCATGCTATGAAGTCCTTGGAGAGAATAATACTCGCCTACTTGTGCCCGAGGATGAGGGCCTACACTGACCACCTGCAGTTTGCGTACCAGCAGAGATTGGGGGTGGATGATGCTGTAGCGTCTCTGCTACATACAATGAATTCGTTCTTGGACAATGATGGAACTGCAGTGCGCGCCAGGTTCTTAGTCATTATGGCAGAGGGATTTATACTCATCCCTCTGCCATAATGACTATTCTGCTTCACGTCACTTGTCTCAACTATTGCATTTTTTCTGTGCTGTGTGGTGTATAAATATGTGATTCTTCAGATTTTGTATTAGTCTTTGCCTGATGAAGAGATCTGAGTAGTCTCGAAAGCTTGCAATTTGTTACCATCTTTTCAGTTAGTCATTAAAAGGTATCAACCACTGAGGACTCTCAACTCTAAATATTTTTCTATCTACTGGCTAACAAAGTACAAAGATATACATCTTTACTGTATCATAATATTTTTTGATTGCTTCAAGTATAAGGCTGGGATCACATTCTTGTTTTCTACGCTGAGCACTTACGTCAGGGTTTCCATGTAAATCAAACAAAAATGTGATTCAGACTAAATCTCCAATGGAACCAAATACAATAATGAGGCAGATGGAGACACTTTGGAGACCGTTTGACGTCTACTCCGGTGGTGCACAGATCTGTAGTCATCCAAACTGCCGGAACAGAGACCTGTCCAAAGTGACTCCATCTGCCTCATAAGTGAGTGGTTCCATTAGAGGGTTTTGTCTGAATCGCGGTTTTGGGGAATTTACATGGAAATCCCGACGTAAGTGCTCAGCAAAGAGCGCAGGATAAATGTGAGCCGAGCCTTATTCCGAGTTTTGGGAGGTAGAATGAACAAATAGCAGTACAAGAATACTTCTTTTTTTATTTTTGCGTGGTTCACCGTGCGGTATAAATGATAAGGCAAATTTATTATTCGGGTCGCTGCGATTACAGCAATACCAGATTTATATAGTTTTTTTTTTAGGTTTTGCTGCTATCACAGAGTAAAAATGTTTTTTTATATATAAAAAAGTAGTTTTGTTGCCATATTCTGAGAGCTGTAACTTTTTTTTTGCAAATACAGTAGAGCTGTATGAGGGGTTAACTTTTGCAGGACGAGTTGCAGAATTTTTTGTTACTATTTTGGAGGACATATTTTTTTATTGATTTTTATTCAGATTTTTCAAACACAGAAAGAACAAAACCCAGCAATTCAATTATTGTTTTTATTTTTGCACAGTTCACTATGCAGTAAAAGTGATAAGACCAATTTGTTCGTCGGGTCAGTACGATTACAGCGATACCAGATTTATATCGTTTCTTAAGTTTTGCTATTTTTACACACTAAAAACAATATTTTGCAAAACTTAATTTGGTTTTGCATCGCCATATTCTGAGAGCTGTAACTTTTTTATTTTTTTGCCAAATGAGCTATATTAGTGATTGTTTTCTGCGGGATGGGTTCATTGCGGGGTTCGATGGTTACTAAGGGGGTCTTGTAACTGTTAAGAAGCGACACTGAGGAATAAAGCCCCTTAACGACTGTTGTTAAAAAGTGTTCGGCGTTCGTTAAGGGTTTAAAGGGAACCGGTCACCAGTAGTGATGAGCGAACATGCTCGGATAATGTGTTATCTAAGCATGCTCAGGTGTTATCTGAGTATATTGGGCATGCTCGGATAATATGTTTGAGTCCCTGTCGCTGCATATTTTGCAGTAACAGATGTGGGGATTGCCTGTTAGACAGCTGCAACACATGGGGGATTGCCTAACAAACAGGCAATCCCCAATAGTGTTGCCGCAAAACATGCAGCGGCAGGAACTCGAACATATTATCTAAACATGCCCAGAATACTCAGATAACACTGGAGCAAGCTCGGATAACACGTTATCCAAGCAAATTCGATCGTCAATAGTCACCAGGTTTTCATTTTATAAACTAAGCCACTACCATTTCTGCTCTAATACTAGAGTCTATCAACCTGTAAGTCAGCCCTGAACTTCTCATATGCCAAAATATATCTTATACACTTCTGGCATACAATGCAGTCCAGTTCGATGGGCATCTTTTTTCTTTTCTCGGGGCCTCTTCTATGTGGAAAATTGCGGTCCACCTGGCTTGATTGATGTGGATAACACATTGTACGTCATCCACAGATCACCACAAATCTTGTACCTGCACAGCTGAAGTACTGTACTGTGCAGGACTTTGGGTAACGTCCTGTACTGCACATGTGCCGGCACTGACTTCACTTCCAAGGATAATAGGTGAGGAAGTACCTGGTCATAAACTGTAGATAATAGTATCTACTGTATATTAATTAATAAAGAATTGGTCCTCACTTTGCAGCTATACCAGTTCCAACTCTATAAAAGCTTTAGAAAAGATCTCCACTGAAAGCTCCCTTGCAAATTACTCAAAATGTTCTGGAGAAAATAGTGCAAGAGATCTCAACGAACACACAGAATAAAAAATACTAGACAATTAAGCAAGCAGACTGCCTTGAAAAGGTCATCCATGAATTTTTAATATTTGTACATGGCTGCTGAACCTGTGTTTACTTTCTAATTACTGTAATGTACATTGTAAAGAGAAAAAGAGAATACCTTTGCCTCTTTTCCTAGGAACATGCCAGATTCTGGTTAATATATAGGTGTGATTTTTGCCAATAGGTTCTCAACACACTAAAATGTACATCCCAGAATCATTCAGCCTGTTATTGAGCACACATACAATGTAGAAAACAGATGAAACTACTAAGGTTATACTCATACTTTCCTTATAAACAAACACATGTCATTTCAGAATATTTCCCATTGGGTTAATGGGTAGCATGATGTTTCAGTGGCTAGCATTGTTGCTTTACAGAACTGGGGTCCTGGTTTTAATTCCCACCAAGGACACATCTGCAGGGATATCAGAAAAGAACCAGGATGGACCAGATGACCCAGGAGGTCCCTTCCAACTCTACCATTCTATGATTCTATGAAGAAGAAGCCTGTTAGGCGAAACGGCGCTGTCGGGGTTGTAGCTGTGGCACATCTGTATCTAGACACCCACTAATGTAAGTACGGTAACTCTATATCTGATGACTGCTTTGCAGTGCCCTGTTGGTTTTTAGGCACTTGTCCTCAAACTTAATATATTTACCAACAGTACCTGGTGCACTTGTTGCTACTATAATTTTTTTAGTTTAATAGCACGGACTTCAGCTACATATCTTTATTAGAACGTTGCACTTTATTTAAAGCTAATTCTTAATACACGTTGATTTTCTTCAGGCACATTTACTAAAAATATCAAAGTCAATTATGCCCTTCATAGTACTGCTAAGCCCCCAGCTAGTGAAAGTTTATACCTTGCTATCTCACCGTAAATCCTTGTGTTTAAAATTTTAAATAACTCTTTTAATTAATTCCAATAAAATATTGTATTTTATGATATCCATGTCTATGCCTCATTTTTCCCTCCAAAACCATCGTTTGGGATTCTGTCTGAGTATCCCCAAGTCTCTGTAGGGCGACATCAACCCCACCACATTCAGAACTAAACCCCTCGAAAATTCTGCAAAATGGGGATGAAAACCATAATTACAGAAAAATGGTAAGGTTCCAGTAGACTGATTTACTTGACTGTTAAAGGCAAACTCAGCGAGAGGTAAAAACGAAGACAAGTCCTCTTGCCAAGCGGCCACAAAGCACCTTAAAATTTGATCCAGAGGTTGATTTGTCCTTTCAGTCTGACTTTTGGCTTCAGGGTGCTAAGCAGATGAAAGTGATAATTCAATCCTGAGTTTACCATAAAAAGCTCTTTAGAGACAAATTGCACTCCTCTGTCAGACACAATGTTAATACAGATCCCATGCAATCTTACAATATGAGAAATAAACAACCCGGAGAGTGTTTCGATATTAGGTAATCCTGACAAAGGAACAAAATGAGCTTGTTTACTGAATCGGTCAACCACCACCCAGCTAGAAGTTTTCCCATCAGACAGATGCAAATTTGTGATGAAATCCATGAATAGATGAATCCATGGTCTTTCTTGAATTGGCAATGGAGCCAATTCCCCAGCTGGCTATGACTGACTTTTGAGTGAGCGCAAACTTCACAAGTGCATACAAAATCTTTAATATCATTATGCGTTGACAACAACCAACAAAGTCTAGCAATGTCTTTCCATGTAGCAGTAACCCCAGGATAACCACTCCAGATGGAATCATGAAACTCCTGTAACAGGTGAAATCCTAGGTACACAGGCACAAATAATTTGGACCCTGGAGTAGTGGAATGAGCCAACGAATGAACTTTACGAATCTCCTCTTCCAAATCAAAACCACAATACCGTGAGGAATAATGGAAGATGGAGGTTCTGGAGGATTAACTAAATCGAGAATATGAGATAATGTGTCAGCTTTCACATTCTCAGGACCCAGGATTAATGTGATAGAGATACTAAACCTAGAGAAAAACATGGATCATCTTGCCTGTCTAGGAATTAGTCGTCTAGATAATTCAATGCAAGCTATATGTCACGGGTGTGTCGCGGCGGAGATCGTCGCGATTGCACACCCTGACTTCGCACAGCTGAGTTTCTGGTGCTGGGTGTTTTTCAGCACTGAGGGAGTTAATTCTTTCTCTCTCGATGCTGGACAGACCAGCCTCGCCCAGCTGCGATTGATGTTTTGTTAATTAGCTTCCTTCATATACCTGCTGGTCTGCTGGGGAAGTTGCCGGTGAAAGCATTCATTCAGACCAGCAGAGCGGATCGTTTCTGAGAAGACTTAAGCTAAGAGTGCCTGTTGTGGTTTTTCCTCTCCTCGCTTATTGTTTATCTTCTTAACCTTTTGTGTTCCTCTGTAGTGGAAGTTTTGTATGCAAGGCAGTGTTTTCTTTACCCCCTGTCTGTCTCGTTTGTATTTGCCTGTGTGTAAGCTGTTGCCTGCCCATTCCCTGTGGTGGTAATCCGGGTCCTTCTCAGGACTAGATTACAGTGGTCAGGGATCTACAGGAGACAGGGTTACGCTGGCGGCCTGGACCTCTGTACCATTAACAGTACCTCCAGGTAGAGGGACTAGTCAGGACCCCAGTTCAGGGTCAGCATAGACCCCGGTCCACCTCTATCCTGAGACAGCGTTTCACGTGCACAGTATAGACCCACAATACATTGGATATTATGTCAGGTAAGACATTGCTGGCAAATTCTACATATACATGTTGATATTTTCTATAATATGAAATATAGAGTGTTGTCTCATTAGATATATGTTACTATCATAGAATATATCTGTTATACGTCGTGACACTATATTCCTGTGATCAGTGACCAAAGTAACCGATGAACTAACCCCTCCAAAAAATGCCTCCAATCCTCAAAGGCCAATTTAACAGCAAGTAATTCACGATTTCCATCATAAATTCTTTCCGCAGACAAGAATATTTTAGAAAAAAAAAAGCAATTGGATACAGGTTAGACAAAACTTTTAGGCCCCTGTGATAAAACTGCCCCTACTTCTGAAGCATTCACCTCCACAATGAATGGTTCTTGGAGATCGGGTTGGATTAGAAAGGGAGAAGACATGAAATACTCTTAATTTTTGAAAACCACTGATAGCACCCGACGACCAAACCTTGAGATTCACCCCCTTAAGTGTAAGGTCAGTAAGTGGCATAATAAGCAATAATAATAAGCAATCTGAGAAAGACCCATAATACATTTCCAATAATAGTTGGTGAATCTCAGAAAATGTTGCAAAGCCTTATGATAACAAGGTAGAACCCAATAAATTTTGGTCTGCATCTTCCCAGGGTCCATCCTAAAATCTTCTGCTGACAAGATAAAGCCCAAGAATGATATTTCCTGAACAGAAAAAACACATTTCTCTAATTTAGCAAACAAAGAGTTCCCCCTCAACATTTGTAACAGAACACGTGTTCCTGGTGAGAGTCCAAATCGGGCGAAAAAATTAGAATATGATCCAGGTAAATCACAACATACAGCTCTGGCAAAAATTAAGAGACAACTGCAAAATTTTCAGTTTGTCTGATTTTTCTCTTTATAGGTATTGTAGGGATCCGCTCTGGTAGGCAGGGGCTGGGCCGCAGTAATGAGGCAAACACACAGGCTTTCAGTTTAAAGTTCAGTGGTTTTAATGACGGATTCAACAAAAGTCCAGATAACAAAACAAAACAGAACATAAATCACTCCAGTTTGGAGAACCACTGGTCCCAGACTCACCCTTGCTTGGGACGGGCTTAACTAAGCGGCTGCAGGTCAGCAGAGATCGCCAGGTGCCATTCCCGGGTGGTCTGGTACTTACTTCTTGGTGCACACTGACACACTGTAACAAAACAAGCTTCCAGGCTGACTCCAGCCAAACTCCTTCCTTCCACACCTCATACTCCCACAGCTTCCTGTTAAATAGGCCTAGTCCACACCCTCAGGTGAGGTACACATCAGCTGACCTGATCACGTGACTATGACCTCATCACAGGTCCTGTGATCATGGAAAATCCTGAGCAAACTTCAGTCTGCCAGAAGAAATATATCTCCCATCAAGCAAGATCCCCTTTGGTGTACCACATACCTCCCCCCTTTGTTCAACCTTAGGAGGGTGGACACATGACATACAGTGAACTCTGGACAGTGCATCTGCTTCCCCTGTAATTTGCCTGCCCGATGTTCTACTGAAAATTTGAAATTTTGTAGAGACAGAAACCACCTGGTGACTCGTGCATTTCTCTCTTTGGCTTGACTCATCCAAGTCAGAGGGAATGATCAGTTACCAACCGAAATGTTCTCCCCAACAGATAGTAGCGCAATGACTCCAGTGCCCACTTGATCGCCAGGCACTCTCTCTACAATGCTGTATCTGGTTTCAGCTGGAGTAAGCTTTTGACTCAAGAAACTAATGGGATGCTCCTCCCCGTTAACCTCCTGAGACAACACGGCACCCAGACCTACCTCTGACGCATCAGTCTGGACAATGAATTCTCTTTTGAAGTCGGGTGTGATCAAAACTGGTGACCCGCACAGTGCCCCTTTTAGTTTTACAAACGCTTCTTCAAGCTGATCATTCCATTGCACCATTACTAACTTCCTGCCTTTTAGGCAGTCAGTTAACGGCGCCGACAGGGTTGCAAAATTGGGAATAAACCGCCGGTAGTATCCCACTAACCCCAAAAACCCTTTCACTTGTTTTGTGGTGAGGGACGGGGCCAGTTTTGGATTGTCTCCACTTTGTTTATTTGGGGTTTGATAACTCCTCTCCCAATCACATACCCCAGGTACCGAGCTTCCTCCAACCCTATGGAACACTTCTTTGGGTTGGCAGTTAGCCCTGCTTGTCGCAGAGAATCAATCACCGCCTGTACCTTGGCCAAGTGACTTTCCCAGTCTGTACTGTATACCACAATATCGTCCAGATAGGCCGCGGCATATCGGCGATGGGGACGAAGAACAACGTCCATTAACCTCTGGAAAGTCACTGGAGCGCCATGCAACCCGAAGGGTAGGACTATATACTGGAACAGTCCCTCGGGTGTTACAAAAGCCGTTTTCTCTCTCGCTGCTTTTGTTAGGGGCACCTGCCAATACCCTTTTGTGAGGTCAATGACTGAAAAATACCGGGCCTGCCCAAACCGCTCTATTAACTCATTGACCCGGGGCATGGGGTAGGCGTCAAATTTAGAAATATCATTCAGTTTTCTAAAGTCATTAAAGAACCTTAGTGTGAGGAACTAAGCCGGCCGCCACACGGTAGCCCGGGTATCACAGCTTCTGATACCACCGCCGCTACCAAATGTGACGGACGATCCCTTTCCTCCCACGTCACCAATGGGACGTAACTCCACAGGTACAGCTCTCCGGCGCCCCCCTTTGTCTCTCAGGTCAGTAAGAGAACTGCACCTAGGGCAAATGGCCCCGGGGAAGGTGTCCTGTTACCCACTGGGTATTCTAAGATTCGTGATCAGAGTAAAAGCATCAGCCCAAGATTAATTTTATGGTTTAATTTGCCTTAAGGGCGCACTAGATAATTACAGAAATATACAGTAAAGCTATACAACGTAATTACAATGGATTTGCAGTCAGAGTAAGAATACAACAATAATGTACAAGGCTTAAAGGTATAAGCTATAGATCAATATTACCGGGTTGTATGGTCATGGGGAGCATGGAGCTCTGCGTTCCCCAGGTGAAAGTCTTCAGTTGCTGGACAGCCCCCAATGCATGTGCTGCAGCTCCATTTGGCAAGTCTGTCCCTGGTGCTTCTGTGTGTGAAAATGGAATGAGAGCCCAGCCTCTTCTTGGCTGCAGCTTTTAAACCTGCTAGGCCCTTCCCCATTTGCTTTGAAGCACACATATTAACTGGCCTGCAATTCATATGGAGCAGGAAACAATGGCTTGAGCTTGAGCTATTTACCATACGACTGACCATCTTATTCAGACCCTGGCCTAAACCAATTAGCATGTAAAGGCCTATTGATTCATAGTGGACATCAAAGCTGGCCGTACTGAATATGCTAATAGGCCCTGTGTAGCTAAAAGTCTGTGGCTGTGTGAACTGACAAAATGGAGGCTGGTACAGGCCCTATACAAAATGGCGACAACCTTTTCCTTACACCTCCCTGCTTTTGAGGGCGCTAGGGGGTATCACATTCCTGTGTTCCCCCGTGCGCCCTACCGCACCCTCTCTTTGGCTAGGGTGGTAGATCCAGAAGAATTTCTGACTCTCTGTCCTCTGAAAGGTTGCACACTGGTTGAGCATAAGCCTCCCGCTCATGATGGGCCCTCATCATGTTCACATGGAAGGCCTTCCTCCTACCACGGGCGTGGTCCAGGGTGACCAGGTAGGTGACGGCGTTGAGCTGCTCGTGCACGAGGTATGGACCCTCCCAGGCCGCCTGAAGCTTGTTTTGTGGTACGGGGACCAGTACCCACACCTTTTGACCCACCTGGTAGGTCCGCTCACAAGCATTCTGGTCGTACCATCGCTTCTGGTCAGCCTGAGCTTGGGCCATATTGTCATGCACCAGCCGCGTCAAGGCCATCATTCGGTCCCGGAAGCGCACGACATACTCAATGACCGACACTCCAGGGGTGGCTAAATCCCCTTCCCATGCTTCCTTCACCAGAGCAAGGGGTCCCCGTACACGTCGCCCGTACAGGAGCTCAAAGGGGGAGAACCCGTTGAGGCCTGTGGAACCTCCCGGTAGGCAAACAGCAGGTGTGGGAGATACCGCTCCCAGTCTCTCCCGTGGGAGTCGACCAACATCTTCAGCATCTGCTTTAAGGTGCCATTGAACCGCTCACACAAGCCATTGGACTGTGGGTGATACGGGCTGGCCACCAGATGTTGCACCTGTACCTGCTTACAGAGAGACTCCATCAGCTGCGACATGAACTGGGTCCCTCGGTCGGTGAGCATTTCCTTGGGAAACCCCACTCTGGAGAAAATCTCCAGTAAGGCAGTGGCCACTTTGTCGGCCCGAATGGACGACAAAGCTACCGCCTCCGGGTACCGGGTGGCATAGTCCACTACCGTTAGTATGAAGCGTTTCCCGGAGCGGCTGGGAGTGGACAGAGGTCCAATGAGATCCACAGCCACCCTCGAGAAAGGCTCTTCGATGATGGGCAGAGTTACCAGTGGGGCTTTGGGGCGCGGCCCCGCCTTCCCCACCCTCTGACAGGTGTCACACGAACGGCAGTAGGCTATCACCTCGGTCCTCATTCCAGGCCAGTAGAAATGCTGAGCTAGCCTGGCCCTGGTTTTAGTGATCCCTAAGTGTCCGGCCATTGGAATCTCGTGTGCGATCCGCAACAATTCCGCCCTGAACGGATGGGGCACCACTAACTGTCGGTCCCTGGGCCACGCCTCCGGTGAACCCTGCTGGACCGTTACCCGGTACAGCCGTCCCTGGTCCCAGACCACTCGCTCGCGGTCGGACTCCAGGGGAGGCTGTGCCGCCTGTTCCTTGAGAGTCTTCAGGCTAGGGTCAGCTTCCAACGCTGCCTGAAATCCCTGACTAGATATGGCAAGAATTGATGAAACTGCCCTGTCCTCTGTCAGTTCCCCGGGATCTGTCTCCTGGCTACTGTCTGACTCGGCAGCCACTTGGTCAGAGAGGGGGAAACCGTCGGACCTCCGCGAGGCTCCTTGGGCTTCAGCGCTCCCACTCCTGGTAACAGCGGCCACGACCGCTGAGACCACGGGTAGCGCCTGCTTTCCCTCCTCCTCTGACCAAGTCGCCGGGTCAGGCAGACTTCCCTGACTTCCTGACATCCCGGATGTGGGGAACTCTTGACCTGGGGTCCTACCTGGTGGCTCCTCTCCCGGGACGCCCCCTCCCCCCATGGCCTGTTCCTCTTCCTGCAGGGGCCCTAGACTCAGCAGGCTGGATTCACTTAGGGGCCCTACACTGCCCATAGCAGCCCCTCCCTCCACCTCTGAGCTCTCCCCTACAGCCTCCTCACCTGTCCTCACTGTGAGCCCTGTGTGTGTAGTGTCAGTGCATGGCTTACCATCAGGTTTCACTCCCTCCTCCACTGTTGGAGGCACATTCAATACATTAACATTAGCATTCACAGTAGAGTCATGACATTCTTGGGGAGCCGGACTTGGGGGTTCAGTGGCCACATACTGGGACACTAGCCGCCCCAAATCGGTCCCAAGCAACACATTTGCAGGAATATTCGGCGTTACTCCCACCTCCCGCATCCCCCTCCCGGCACCCCAATCCAAATACACCTTGGCAACGGGCAGCGCCGGTTCAACGCCTCCAATTCCGGAGACGGAAAGGGTTTTCCCAGGTACCAAGTCTTGAGGGGACACCACCTCAGGGCGTACCAGGGTTCGTTCAGCGCCTGTGTCCCGCAGTCCCATGACCGCTGAGCGGCCGATGGTGACGGGTTGGTAATTGTCTAGGGACCTCCCACCACCCCCTCCCACACACAAAACAGTGGACGGTTTCTGGGACAGGGATGGGGCCTTCTGGCGCTGGGTACATGCAGCCTTAAAGTGTCCTGGCTGATTGCAATTATGGCAACGTCTGGGTTCTGTTCCTGGCCTGGAGAGGGCAGCAGGGGGGTACACCACTTGCACTCTGGGGGCTGGATATGGGGCTGGGGCAGGATTGGGCTTACCCCCTCTCCAGGTGCTGCTGGCAGGCTTCTTTGGCTCCAGCGCCCTGTTGTTGGCATACTCGTCTGCCAGGGCGGCTGTATCAGAAACCCCCTTTGGTTTCCGGTCACGGAGGAACTGCTGGAGGTCCTCTGGGCAGTTCCACAAGAATTGCTCCATGACAAACAGTTCCTGGACCTCCTGGCGGGTAGTGAGCTCTAGACCCGAGGTCCAGTGCTCCGCAGCTCTCAGCAGGGCCCGCATGTGGTCGGTCCAGGTGTCCTTTGGACCCCGCTGCAGGCTCCTGAACTTCCTACGGTACGACTCCGGGGTAAGGTTGTAGTGCTGGATCAGGGCCCGCTTGATGCTGTTGTAGTCCTGCTCCTCCCCGGCAGGTAAGTCCCCCAAAACTTCCAGGGACTTACCCCTCAAACGGGGGGTCAGGTACCTTGCCCACTAATCCGGGGCCAGATGATGTTGGAGGCATGTCCTCTCAAAAGCCAGCAAAAAGGAATCCAGGTCTCCATCCTTTTCAAGCAAGGGAAAGTCCTCCGCCCGGACCTTGGAAGCCCTTGTCTCCAGTGGGCCTGGTGCGTCCAGTGGGGGCCCGTGCTGAGCTATCTCCAGTCGGTGCCGGTGCTCCGCAGCTTCACGGCGTTCTGTATGCTCCCGCTCCGCTGCTCTCTCTGCTGCTGCTTGCTCACGCTCTGCTGCTTTCTCTGCCGCCGCTAGGAGTCTGTCATAGGCGGCGTCATTACCAGCCTCGAGCTGTGCCATAGCCGCTTGGAAAAGGGCCTCCGATCTGGACAGGCTGGGACGGGCAGGGGGTGGACAGTCCACTGTGAGACTGAGCACGGGGGTTGGGCTCCTTGGGGAGCCCTGGCTGAGCTCCCCCTCATCGGTATCGAACCCCTCATAGGCCACAGCATTGGCCTCCCCCTTTGCCCTACTCCTGGTGCCTTCCGCCATCTTGGGAACCTTTGGTTACTGAAACACAGCTGCAACCCTGACCTTGCACACAACTTGTTATATTTACACTCTGACGTCTAGTGCTGGGCTGACCTTAAGACCCCAGCAGTGAAAGTACTGCTGGTAGTCTCTAGTGTCTGGGAGTAGGGGTCCCACGCACACTATTACTCTGATCCCACTGCTGCCACCAATTTGTGAGGAACTAAGCCGGCCGCCACACGGTAGCCCGGGTATCACAGCTTCTGATACCACCGCCGCTACCAAATGTGACGGACGATCCCTTTCCTCCCACGTCACCAATGGGACGTAACTCCACAGGTACAGCTCTCCGGCGCCCCCCTTTGTCTCTCAGGTCAGTAAGAGAACTGCACCTAGAGCAAATGGCCGCCGGGGAAGGTGTCCTGTTACCCACTGGGTATTCTAAGATTCGTGATCAGAGTAAAAGCATCAGCCCAAGATTAATTTTATGGTTTAATTTGCCTTAAGGGCGCACTAGATAATTACAGAAATATACAGTAAAGCTATACAACGTAATTACAATGGATTTGCAGTCAGAGTAAGAATACAACAATAATGTACAAGGCTTAAAGGTATAAGCTATAGATCAATATTACCGGGTTGTATGGTCATGGGGAGGCATGGAGCTCTGCGTTCCCCAGGTGAAAGTCTTCAGTTGCTGGACAGCCCCCAATGCATGTGCTGCAGCTCCATTTGGCAAGTCTGTCCCTGGTGCTTCTGTGTGTGAAAATGGAATGAGAGCCCAGCCTCTTCTTGGCTGCAGCTTTTAAACCTGCTAGGCCCTTCCCCATTTGCTTTGAAGCACGCATATTAACTGGCCTGCAATTCATATGGAGCAGGAAACAATGGACTTGAGCTATTTACCATACGACTGACCATCTTATTCAGACCCTGGCCTAAACCAATTAGCATGTAAAGGCCTATTGATTCATAGTGGACATCAAAGCTGGCCGTACTGAATATGCTAATAGGCCCTGTGTAGCTAAAAGTCTGTGGCTGTGTGAACTGACAAAATGGAGGTTGGTACAGGCCCTATACAAAATGGCGACAACCTTTTCCTTACACTTAGTGTCCCATCTGGTTTTGGTATTAGGACTATTGGGCTGGCCCACTCACTCTGGGACTCTTCAATAACCCCTAACTGCAGCATCTTCTTTACCTCTTCCTAGATGGCTTGTTGCCGGGCCTCAGGCACCCGATATGGCTTTAATCGGACTTTGGCCTGCGGCTCCGTGACAATGTCATGTTGGATTAGGGAGGTACGGCCAGGGAGCTCCGAAAAAACATCGGTATTTCGGCTAACAAACTCTCGGACCTCCTGAACTTGTCTAGGAGACAAAGTGTCTGCTATTTTGACGGCGGAGAGGACTTCTCTTGCCTTCTCCTGAGGCAAGGGAGCCCTCTCTACTGGAAATGCAGGCCGTGGACAATCCTCACCAAGAGGGTCTCTGTCTTTCCATGGTTTGAGCAGATTCACATGGTATACCTGTTCTGGCTTTCTTCGCCCTGGTTGGTGTACTTTATAGTTTACAGGACCCACCTTCTCCATAATCTCATAGGGTCCCTGCCACCTTGCAAGGAGCTTACTATCCACTGTAGGCACAAGTACCAACACCCGATCCCCAGGGTTAAAGGACCTTACCCGTGCCTCCCGGTTATAGACCTGCCTCTGTGACCTTTGTGCTGCTTCCATATGTTCTCGGACTAATGGTAGGACTGTCTCCATTCTCTCTTGCATTTTGGCCACATGTTCTATCACACTTTTGTGGGGAGTTGGTTGGTTTTCCCAGGCCTCTTTAGCTATATCGAGTAAGCCACGGGGATGTCTGCCATATAATAGTTCAAAGGGCGAGAACCCCGTAGATGCCTGGGGCACCTCCCGCACTGCAAACATCAGGTATGGCAACAAGAGATCCCAGTCCTTACCATCTTTAGAGACTGCTTTTTTTAACATATTCTTCAGGGTTTTATTGAGCCTTTCTACCAAACCGTCTGTTTGGGGATGATAGACCGATGTGCGCAACTGTTTAACACTTAACAAGTGGCAGAGTTCCTTCATGATTTTTGACATAAAGGGGGTCCCTTGATCTGTTAAGATTTCTTGAGGGATTCCCACCCGAGAGAACATACCCATGAGTTCTTTTGCGATTAGTTTGGCCGAGGTGTGTCGCAGGGGAATAGCCTCAGGATACCTGGTAGCGTAATCTAGAACTACGAGGATGTGTTGATGACCCCTTGCTGATTTATTAACCGGCCCCACCAGATCCATGGCTATTCTCTCAAACGGGACCTCTATAATTGGTAAAGGCACCAAGGGACTCCGAAAATGAGGCTGCGGACTGGTTACCTGGCACACGGGACAAGAGTTACAATACCGTTTAACTTCTTCATAGACCCCTAGCCAGTAAAACCGTTGTAGAATTCTGTCTAGGGTTTTCTTTTGGCCCAAATGTCCCCCTAGTACATGCGCATGCGTTAAGTCCATTACCAACCTCCGATATGACTGCGGTACCAGCAATTGCTCGACAATTTCCCCATGTATTTTTTCAACCCGATACAGCAAATCTTGGTTCAGCTCGAATCGGGGAAATACTGTAGCTGCTCCGGGGTGTTGGGGTTCCCCATTGACAACCAGTACATTTTCCCGGGCTCGAGTCAACGTAGGGTCCCGGAGTTTGCGCTGTACCAAAATTGTCACCTGCCACATTTAAGTCTGACAATTCTGGTCCCGGTGGCAAATCTTCCATCTCCCCAGCTAACACTTCTATAGGAGAGGGGTTTTCCTCCTCCACCGAAGGCAACGGTACTCCTACTGCCAGCACATTTTCCTCTGGGCCACCAGGTTCATGCCCGATTTCTGGAGAATGCAACCTGGTTGCCACTGGTGCCGATGACTGTTCTGTGGGAGGGGTAATTACAGGCCAAAGCACAGAAAATAACGGAAAATCTCTCCCCATTATTACATCATAATGCAAATTAACCACCACCCCCACCTCGTGGCACCTCCTCCCCGCTGGCGTGTTTATCATTACCAGGGCGGTAGGATAATGTTTTAAGTCCCCATGTATACACAACACACCCATTTTCCGACCAGTATACTCGCTGATTTGGACGTGGCTGGCTCGTATTAGGGTCACAAGACTCCCTGAGTCCAGAAGAGCCACAGCAGGGTTACCCTCCACCTCCACTTTACACAAATGGTTCATACTGGGTCCCTCTGGTTTGCCCACTGCACACATGTGTTCGGCATAGTGAGACTGATAGTATCCATAGTTGGTGTCCATGGGCTCAGTCAGATGAGGGCAATCAGCTCTCACATGTCCTGGTTCTTGGCACCGCCAACAGATTATGGGACCTCTTTCGTCCCCAGACGTGTCTTGGGCGGCCTTCCGAGTCTCTGCTCGCCGAACGGCGGGTGAAGGTTTGGGAAATGTACTCATTACCTTCCGGGTAGTCTCTCCCTGTATCTCTTTGGTAGCCCCATATCTTTCAATGAGGTCTACCATTTGGAGACCATCAGTAGGGCTGCCTGTCCAACTCAGGTTTGCAGGGTGTGGGGCATAGTCCTCCAGAATTTATCAGTTACTATCCTATCCCGCATAGCGCTGGGTGACAACACCTCCGGCTGCAACCATTTATCTACCAGGTGTATCAAATCATAGTACTGGGACCGAGCTGGCTCGGAAGGGAAAACTTCCACTGGTGTACCCGCTGGGCCCGGACCAAAACATTTACCCCAAGACGTGCAAGTATCTCACCCTTGACGATCTCATAGTCTCTCTGTTGCTCGGGGCTAGGTCCATATAGGCTTTCGCGGGTCCTGGAGCCAAAAACGGAGCCACGATTTCTGCCACTGGTCCGGGGTAGACTCTCTCTCTCAGCCACGCCTTCAAACATCTCCAGGTACACCTCGACATCATCTGACTTTTCCATTTTTTTAATCGCTGTGCGTACCGCTTTCCGGACATCCTGACGTCCCGGGGCAGCTCCTGCTGTCTGCGGCGCTGTTATGTGCTGCATCAGTAGACGGTTGGTTTCCTGTTGCTGCTCCATAGCCTGCTGCTGTATAGCCTGCTGCTGCTGCATAGCCTGCTGTTGCTGCTCCATAGCCTGCTGCTGTATAGCCTGCTGCTGCTGCATAGCCTGTTGTTGCTGCTGTATAGCTTGCTGCTGCTGCTGTGTAGTCTGCTGCTGCTGTCGCATGGCCTCCACCAGCATTTTTACTGTGCTCTCCATCTTCGGACAGTTATCCACCAGGTCTTGCGTCACTTTCTTCACCAGGAAAAAAAAAATCCACAAAAAAAAAACAGCCTGACCTCACTGCGTATGCCCGCATTAACGCCACCAATTGTAGGGATCCGCTCTGGTAGGCAGGGGCTGGGCCGCAGTAATGAGGCAAACACACAGGCTTTCAGTTTAAAGTTCAGTGGTTTTAATGACGGATTCAACAAAAGTCCAGATAACAAAACAAACAGAACATAAATCACTCCAGTTTGGAGAACCACTGGTCCCAGACTCACCCTTGCTTGGGACGGGCTTAACTAAGCGGCTGCAGGTCAGCAGAGACCGCCAGGTGCCATTCCCGGGTGGTCTGGTACTTACTTCTTGGTGCACACTGACACACTGTAACAAAACAAGCTTCCAGGCTGATCCAGCCAAACTCCTTCCTTCCACACCTCATACTCCCACAGCTTCCTGTTAAATAGGCCTAGTCCACACCCTCAGGTGAGGTACACATCAGCTGACCTGATCACGTGACTATGACTCATCACAGGTCTGTGATCATGGAAAATCCTGAGCAAACTTCAGTCTGCCAGAAGAAATATATCTCCCATCAAGCAAGATCCTGTTATGTTTCGGTAGCTGAGGAGTACAGGTCAAAAAGGCAATACACCAGGGCAGTTGGAAACTATGAGATTGCAGTACCCTGACTAACCACCACAACTAGAGGCAGCCGTGGAGCGTTCCTACGTTGGTCCTAGACGCCTCGTCACAGCCTGAGAAACTAACTACACCTAAAGATAGAAAGAGGAAAGCTATCTGTCCCGGAGCAGATCCCCAAAGAACATAGAAAGCCCCCAAACATGTAATGGCGGTTAGACAAGAAGAAATACTGACACAGACAGAAAATAGTATGAGCAAACGTTGGGGCCCAAACTTACTAAATAGAAAAGGATAGGAAGGGCACTTACTGCAATCCCAAAAAAACCCTGAAAAGCACCAACTCTACTAATTTCAAAAACACCTGAGATCACACGACCTCTACCACCTAAATTAGTCCTCTGGTGTAACCAAAATCAAAACAGCAGCCACTGAAAAAACTGGAAAAAGCAAATGTACAAACATCAGTGGCTGAACTGAACTGAGAGGGCAAAAGCCCCCAGAGGGGACCCCGAAGGCCCCCACAGAAGTGCAGGACAAAATGCAAAAATCAAGCACAAAAACAAAAAGAAGAAAATGTCTTATCTGTAAGCAGGAGATTCAGACACGACACAGCAGGCTGCCAAGGAAACAGGAATCAAGGATTGAGACCAGAACAATTGATCACCGGCAACCCTGATGGGAAGGCGACTCCCTTATATAAGACCAGTCAGTAACACCTGATTCCCAATCCTCACAATCTTCACTGGACAGTCCAGTACCGTTTGTAACCACCAGAGGGAGCCTCTGCTCAGAACTCATTTCCAGCCTATTCACAACAAGATCCCCTTTGGTGTACCACAGTATATTTTTGAGTAAAATGTAAATTGCTCTTTTAATCTATAAACTATTGACAACATGTCTCCAAATTTCCAAGCAATAAATTTTGTATATATTTTCAGAAAATGAGAAATGGTCAAAATAACAAAAAATGCAGTGCTTGCAGACCTCAAATAATGCTAAGAAAACAAGTTCATAATCATTTAGAAACAACAATACTAATGTTTTAACTTAGGAAGAATTCGGAAATCAATATTTTGTGGAATAACCATGATTTTAAATCACAGCTTTCATGCGTCTTGGCATGCTTTCCACCAGTCTTTCACACTGCTTTTGGGTGACCTTATGCCACTTCTGCTACAAAAATGTAAGCAGTTCTTCTTTGTTTGATGGCTTGTGTCTATCCATCTTCCTCTTGATTACATTTCAGAGGTTTTCAATGGGGTTCAGGTCTGGAGATTGGGCTGGCCATGACAGGGATTTGATGTGGTGGTCATTCATCCACACATTGATTGACCTAGCTGTGTGGCATAGCGCATTGCCCTGCTGGAAAAAATAGTCCTCAGAGTTGGGGAACATTGCCTGAGCAGAAGGAATCAACGTTTTTTCCAGGATAACCTTGTATGCGGCTTGATTCATACGTCCTTCGCAAAGATTAACCTGCCTAATTCCAGCCTTGCTGAAGCATCCCTAGATCATCACCGATCCCCAAATTTCACAGTGGGTGCAAGACACTGTGGCTTGTACTCCTCTCCAGGTCTCTGTCTAGCCATTAGATGACCAGGTGTTGAGCAAAGCTGAAAATTAGACTCATTAGAGATTACCCTACTCCAGTCCTCTATGGTCCAATCCATATGGTCTTTGGCAAACTTCAGCCTGGCTCTCCTTTGCTTCTCATTGATGAAAGGCTTTTTCTAGCTTTACATGACTTAAGCCCTGCCTCTAGGAGCCTGTTGCAAACTGTTTATGCCGTATACTTCACCCCAGCTGCCATTTCTTTTGTAGGTCACTTGATGTCATCCTGCGATTGCTGAGTGACTTTTGAATAAGATGACGGTCATCCCGGTCAGTGGAGAGTCGTTTTCGTCCTCTGCCGGTCTGTGGCTTCGTTGTCCCCAATGTCTGCTGCTTGACCTTGTTGTAATGGACTGCCGTCTTAGAAATTTAAAGGATGGATGCAACATGACGCTCGCTGTAGCCCTCTGCTAAGAAAGCCAGAATTGAGCACTTCTTTTCCTCACTCAAGACTTTTCTTTTCAACTCCTTTGGTATGGTTAAATGTTATTTTTTCATTCCTATTACTTTTGGGATATTACTAGCACTTGTTTTGCCATCCAGTGTGTCCTATTGCAAGAAGACTGTAAATGCCACAGCAGTGTTTTTTATACTTTCCTTAGTTAAATAAGATTTGGTTCAGGTGATTACCTAATCAGAAGCACATTAAGTAGAATGAGGTGTAGTCTGGTTGAAATTCAACTGACACTGAAATGGAATAGCTTGCAAACACGAAATATGAAAAATATGAAAAATGAATTGCATCACTGCCTTAGAAATATGAAAAATTGAGAAGTCTTAGCGCATAAGATGGCCAAATTATGTGAGCCTGATAGCCACGTCAAGGCTCTTCTCGTATATCAGGTCCTAACTAATGCCAATCCTCACTTAGAAAAGTCTGTCTGCATGGGAACATATGAATCCTCTCTTCAGACTAAAATCTACATCTCTGTGGAGGGGTAATGAACCTGGTGTAATTAAAAAGCCTGTGACCAACAGGTGGAGTGCTCAGGTAGAAGGTAAATGAATACATATCAAAAAACTGACCGGCACATCCAAACATAGATCTAGTGTGAACAGGTGCTAAACCTAGAGTCACCAACTCATATACATACAAGAAAAAAGGTAGCACACTGCAGCGCTATAGCTTGCAAACACAAATATGAAAATATGAAAAATATGAAAAATGAATTGCATCACTGCCTTAGAAATATGAAAAATTGAGAAGTCTTAGCGCATAAGATGGCCAAATTATGTGAGCCTGATAGCCACGTCAAGGCTCTTCTCGTATATCAGGTCCTAACTAATGCCAATCCTCACTTAGAAAAGTCTGTCTGCATGGGAACATATGAATCCTCTCTTCAGACTAAAATCTACATCTCTGTGGAGGGGTAATGAACCTGGTGTAATTAAAAAGCCTGTGACCAACAGGTGGAGTGCTCAGGTAGAAGGTAAATGAATACATATCAAAAAATGACCGGCACATCCAAACATAGATCCAGTGTGAACAGGTGCTAAACCTAGAGTCACCAACTCATATACATACAAGAAAAAAAGGTAGCACACTGCAGCGCTATAGCTTGCAAACACAAAATATGAAAATATGAAAAATATGAAAAATGAATTGCATCACTGCCTTAGAAATATGAAAAATTGAGAAGTCTTAGCGCATAAGATGGCCAAATTATGTGAGCCTGATAGCCACGTCAAGGCTCTTCTCGTATATCAGGTCCTAACTAATGCCAATCCTCACTTAGAAAAGTCTGTCTGCATGGGAACATATGAATCCTCTCTTCAGACTAAAATCTACATCTCTGTGGAGGGGTAATGAACCTGGTGTAATTAAAAAGCCTGTGACCAACAGGTGGAGTGCTCAGGTAGAAGGTAAATGAATACATATCAAAAAACTGACCGGCACATCCAAACATAGATCCAGTGTGAACAGGTGCTAAACCTAGAGTCACCAACTCATATACATACAAGAAAAAAAGGTAGCACACTGCAGCGCTATAGCTTGCAAACACAAAATATGAAAATATGAAAAATATGAAAAATGAATTGCATCACTGCTGTAACGGGTCTGGTAGGTGAAACCACTGAGCTTTATTATACAAGACAGTATACTTGTAAGAGAGCAGGTGGCGCCCGGGGAATACGGACAGGAATTCACGGGAAGTGACCAGGGCAGTCTCTGGGTAGGCAGGTTGTCACGGCAAGTGACCAGGGCAGTCTCTGGGTAGGACAGGTTGTCACGGCAAGTGACCAGGGCAGTCTCTGGGTAGGCAGGTTGTCACAGCAAGTGACCAGGCAGTCTCTGGGCAGGCAGGTTGTCACAGCAAGTGACCGGGGCAGTCTCTGGGCAGGCAGGTTGTCACAGCAAGTGACCAGGGCAGTCTCTGGGCAGGCAGGTTGTCACAGCAAGTGACCAGGGCAGTCTCTGGACAGGCAGGTTGTCACAGTAAGTAACCAGGACAGTTTCTGAATAGACAGGCTTATACGACCTGAGATGTTGGAGCCTCCTGGTAGGCTGCAGTCTGATGGCAGATGATCGCTCCCAAGCGAGCAGGCAGGAGTCTCTGTAATCGCCGGGGATCACTGCAGGTGATGTCCGAACCTCCGGGGAGGGCTGCAGTCAGATGGCAGACAGCAAACAGACGGGTAACAGGCAGGCAACTGGAAACAGGAGCTGAGGGCTGAAGCAGAGTTATACAGTGCAACAACAACATTGTTCGGGCACCTCCATTAAGGAGGAAGCCCTTAATATAGGGTGGAGTCCTCCGGCATTGGCCGGAGACTAATTTGGAAAATGCGCGCGGCTCCTTTAAGAGCGGGGGAGGGCGCGGGCGCGCGCCCTAAGTCCAGCAGCAGGGAAGGAGCGCGCGGGCCCAGCAGGGCGGAATGAGGACGCCGAGGATGCTGGGGGTGCTGAGGACGCTGGGGGGCTGAGGACGCTGGGGGCGCTGAGGACGCAGAGCGCTGGTAAGGGGAACGGCGTCCCTGCCTGGCAGAGGGCCGGGACGCCGATGCTACAGTACCCCCCCTCTAGGCCCCCCCCTCTTTAGGCCAGAAAGAAATTTAGCTAGGATGAGAGGGGCATGGATGTTCTCCCGAGGCTCCCACGTTCTCTCCTCAGGACCAAACCCCTTCCAATCCACCAAAAAATAAGTCTTTCTTCCTACCCTTTTTGTGGCCAGAATGTTCTCTACCTCAAATTCATCATCAGCAGACACTGGAGCAGGAGGTGTACCTGTAGACTTGAAAAAAGAGTTAAGTACCACAGGTTTGAGGAGAGACACATGAAAAGAGTTAGGAATTCGCAAATTGGCCGGGAGTTTCAGTTTATAGGACACTGGGTTGATCTGCCTGATGACCTCAAAAGGACCGATAAACCGAGGACCTAACTTGTAGGAAGGAATTTTGAGCCGAACATATTTGGACGAAAGCCAGACTTTGTCCCCAGGACGGAATTGAGGAGGATCCAGACGTTTCTTGTCAGCATGTCTTTTCATGCGCTCGGATGACTGAATGAGTGCGGACCGGGTACTCTCCCAGATGGAGGAGAATTCTCTAACCAGAGATTCCGCAGCTGGATTGTCCACAGAGATGGAAACGGGGACAGGAATCCGAGGGTGCTGACCGAAGACTATAAAAAACGGAGACTTGGTGGACGATTCGCTCTCGTGATTATTGTAAGAGAATTCGGCCCAAGGCAGGAGCTCCACCCAATCAGAATGATGAGCATTAACGAAGTGTCGGAGATAGCTGGTCAGATTCTGATTTATTCGCTCAACTTGTCCATTGGACTGTGGGTGGTAAGCGGAGGAGAAATCCAAGGTGACGTCTAGTAACTTACAAGTAGCTCTCCAGAAACGTGAAGTGAACTGTACCCCACGATCCGACACAATGTGACGAGGCAAACCATGGAGACGGAAGATGTGGCGGATAAAGTCTTTAGCCAACTCGGGTGCAGACGGAAGACCTGGCAGAGGAATGAAGTGAGCCATCTTGGAAAAGCGGTCAGCGACCACCCAAATGACCGTACAACCGGCAGAGACGGGCAGATCCGTAATGAAGTCCATGGCTATATGTTGCCAGGGAGCAGCGGGTACAGGAAGCGGAAGAAGACGGCCGGCAGGCAGTGTCTCTGAACTTTGTTGCGGGCACAGGAGACACAGGCAGAAACAAAGTCTATTACGTCTTTGTGCAGGGTAGGCCACCAATAATGCCGGGTAATGAGTTGGAGGGTCTTTTTCTGACCAGGTGGCCAGCGAGTTTAGACGAATGACCCCAATGTAGAATTCTCTTCCGATCAGTCTCTGATACGAACGTCTTACCAGGAGGGAGACGGTTTAGACTCACGGGAGCCACCTGCATCACTCTGGCGGGATCGATGATATGTTTAGGCTCATCTTCGAGATCCGACACCAGGAAGGACCGGGACAAGGCATCCGCCTTGATGTTTTTGTCAGCCGGGCGAAAATGCAAGAGAAAATCAAAACGGGCAAAAAACAAGGACCACCGGGCTTGGCGAGGGTTAAGTCTCTGAGCATGCTGAAGGTAAGACAGATTTTTGTGGTCCGTGTAGATGATTACCGGATGAAGAGCCCCCTCGAGTAGGTAACGCCACTCCTCCAATGCCAATTTAATGGCCAATAACTCTCGATCTCCTATGGAGTAGTTGCGCTCGGAGGAGGAGAAGAGTTTGGAGAAGAATCCACAGGAAACCATCTTCCCGGATGAAGATTTTTGAGTAAGTACCGCTCCGGCTCCAGCAGAGGAAGCGTCAACCTCCAGGAAGAACTGCTTGTTGCCGTCCGGGCGATGCAGCACTGGAGCGGAAGAGAAGGCTTGTTTCAAGGAAAGAAAGGCCTCCTCTGCTTCGGGCGTCCACTGTTTGGGGTTAGCATCCTTGCGGGTGAGCGCTGAGATTGGAGCAGTCCTGGAAGAGAAGTGCGGTATGAAGAGACGGTAATAGTTAGCGAATCCCAGGAACCGCTGAATGGCCTTCAACCCCTCTGGTCGGGGCCACTTCTCGATGGCAGACAGTTTCTCCGGATCCATTCGTAGGCCTGTCTGAGAGATAATGTAGCCCAGAAACGGAAGCGAGGTCTGCTCAAAGAGGCACTTCTCATATTTGGCGAAGAGGTGATTCTGCCTGAGCCTGAGCAGAACCTGACGAACATCCCTCCGGTGAGACTGGAGATCCGGAGAGAAGACCAAGATGTCGTCAAGGTACACCACAACGCAGGAGTAGAGGAGGTCCCGGAAGATGTCATTGACCAACTCCTGAAAGACTGCTGGAGCATTACAGAGACCAAAGGGCATAACCAGATACTCGTAGTGGCCATCCCGGGTGTTGAATGCCGTCTTCCATTCATCTCCTCGACGGATACGAACCAGGTTGTATGCTCCACGAAGATCCAGTTTAGTGAAGACTCTAGCCCCTCTAAGACGATCAAACAACTCCGGAATGAGCGGAAGAGGGTACTTATTCTTCACTGTGATCAAATTTAGGCCTCTGTAGTCAATACAGGGACGGAGAGATCCGTCTTTCTTTTTTACAAAAAAGAAACCTGCTCCCGCGGGGGAGGTAGATTTACGGATGAATCCTTTCGCTAAATTCTCCTCGATATATTCTGACATCGACCTGGTCTCTGCAGCGGACAATGGGTAAATACGCCCACGGGGAGGCGTAGTACCGGGTAGCAGGTCGATCGGGCAATCATATGGTCTATGCGGGGGTAATGTCTCTGCTTCCTTTTTATTAAAGACATCCGCGAATGACCAATATGAAATCGGGAGTCCAGGTAGATTAGCAGGTGTAGGAGAAGAACGGACGGGATGGACAGGCACCAGACACGTTTTATGACAGTCCTGTCCCCAGCGAAGAATCTCTCCATTCTGCCAGTCGAGCACGGGTGCATGTTTTTGGAGCCAAGGCAGACCTAGTAAGAAAGCATGAGAGAGTCCAGGTAAAACATGAAACGAGATGCTCTCAGAATGCAACATTCCCACCTGCAGGGTTATGGCTTCGGTGATAAGTTGGATGGGACGAGGTAGGAGACCCCCATCCACAGCAGCAACAGATACTGGTTCAACCAGAGGTTTGGTGGGAATGCGATACTTCTCTACTAGAGCCTGTGAAACTAGATTCCCAGCTGCTCCAGAATCAAGTTGGGCCAGTTCGAAGTAACGGTTCTTACCGATGAGAATAGAGACAGACAGCAGCAGAGATGAAGAGGATTTATTCTGGTCTAGGTGGACCTCTCCGAGCGAACCTAGACACAGGCGTTTCCCGACCTCTCCGGACAGGTACGGATCCAGTGCTCCTTACTGCCACAGTAGAAGCAACTCCTCTCGGCACGGCGTGAGTCCTGACGGGCTTTGACCATCTTGGTCTGGTCGACCTGCATAGGCTCAGCAGTGTGCATCTGGGGAGAAACGGAAGGGGTTATAGGTCTCTGAAACGAGGGTGCAAGACGAGGAAACCCTCTCTCACGGGTGACCTCTTTGGCACGTTCCTGGAACCGTAGATCAATTCGATTGGCAAGATTTATTAAATCATCAAGGGAGGTTGGAATGTCCCGACCGGCAAGTTCATCTTTAATACGGCCGGACAGACCCTCCCAGAAGACCGAAATCAGGGCGTTATTGTCCCAAGCCAACTCTGAGGCTAGAGTACGGAACCGTATGGCATATTGACCAACGGTGAGACTCTCCTGACGGAGACGCAACAGAGATGATGCAGAGGAGGTCTTCCGTCCAGGTTCGTCGAATACCTTCCGGAAGGCCGAGAGAAAAGCAGGCAGGTCAGATACCAGAGGATCTTCTCTCTCCCAGAGAGGATTAAGCCAGGCCAGAGCCTCTCCGGTGAGATGGGACATGATGAAGGCAATTTTGGCCCAGTCAGAGTTAAACTGGTGTGCCAGGAGTTCGAAATGCAGGGTGCACTGGTTAATAAAACCACGAGCCAGAGCAGGGTCGCCTCCAAACCTAGGAGGAGCTGAAAGTCGGGGTCCGGGAATGGAAACCACGGAATTGGGAAGCAGCGAGGCTGCCGGATTATGAGTCATGGCTCCAGCGGTGGTTGCTGGTGATGAATTCAGAGTGTCCAGGCGGGAATTGACATTCCGCAGGTGACCCAGGATGGCCTCCTGTTGCGACCTCTGGCGAGATAGTTCATGACACAATTCCGGGAGTGAAGGGGTTTGGGTGCCACCGGGTTCCATGGCCCGAGCAAACTGTAACGGGTCTGGTAGGTGAAACCACTGAGCTTTATTATACAAGACAGTATACTTTTAAGAGAGCAGGTGGCGCCCGGGGAATACGGACAGGAATTCACGGGAAGTGACCAGGGCAGTCTCTGGGTAGGCAGGTTGTCACGGCAAGTGACCAGGGCAGTCTCTGGGTAGGCAGGTTGTCACGGCAAGTGACCAGGGCAGTCTCTGGGTAGGCAGGTTGTCACAGCAAGTGACCAGGGCAGTCTCTGGGCAGGCAGGTTGTCACAGCAAGTGACCGGGGCAGTCTCTGGGCAGGCAGGTTGTCACAGCAAGTGACCAGGGCAGTCTCTGGGCAGGCAGGTTGTCACAGCAAGTGACCAGGGCAGTCTCTGGACAGGCAGGTTGTCACAGTAAGTAACCAGGACAGTTTCTGAATAGACAGGCTTATACGACCTGAGATGTTGGAGCCTCCTGGTAGGCTGCAGTCTGATGGCAGATGATCGCTCCCAAGCGAGCAGGCAGGAGTCTCTGGAGTAGCCGGTGATCACTGCTGGAGATGTCCAAACCTTCGGATAAAGCTGCAGTCGGATGGCAGATGATCGCTCCCAAGTGAGCAGGCAAGAGTCTCTGAAGTAGCCGGTGATCACTGCTGATGAAGTCCGAACCTTCGGATAGAGCTGCAGTCGGATGGCAGATGATCGCTCCCAAGTGAGCAGGCAAGAGTCTCTGTAATCGCCGGGGATCACTGCAGGTGATGTCCGAACCTCCGGGGAGGGCTGCAGTCAGATGGCAGACAGCAAACAGACGGGTAACAGGCAGGCAACTGGAAACAGGAGCTGAGGGCTGAAGCAGAGTTATACAGTGCAACAACAACATTGCTCGGGCACCTCCATTAAGGAGGAAGCCCTTAATATAGGGTGGAGTCCTCCGGCATTGGCCGGAGACTAATTTGGAAAATGCGCGCGGCTCCTTTAAGAGCGGGGGAGGGCGTGGGCGCGCGCCCTAAGTCCAGCAGCAGGGAAGGAACGCGCGGGCCCAGCAGGGCGGAATGAGGACGCCGAGGATGCTGGGGGTGCTGAGGACGCTGGGGGCACTGAGGACGCTGGGGGCGCTGAGGACGCAGAGCGCTGGTAAGGGGAACGGCGTCCCTGCCTGGCAGAGGGCCGGGACGCCGATGCTACAACTGCCTTAGACATATGAAAAATTGAGAAGTCTTAGCGCATAAGATGGCCAAATTATGTGAGCCTGATAGCCACGTCAAGGCTCTTCTCGTATATCAGGTCCTAACTAATGCCAATCCTCACTTAGAAAAGTCTGTCTGCATGGGAACATATGAATCCTCTCTTCAGACTAAAATCTACATCTCTGTGGAGGGGTAATGAACCTGGTGTAATTAAAAAGCCTGTGACCAACAGGTGGAGTGCTCAGGTAGAAGGTAAATTAATACATATCAAAAAACTGACCGGCACATCCAAACATAGATCCAGTGTGAACAGGTGTTAAACCTAGAGTCACCAACTCATATACATACAAGAAAAAAAGGTAGCACACTGCAGCGCTATAGCTTGCAAACACGAAATATGAAAATATGAAAAATATGAAAAATGAATTGTTCACACTGGATCTATGTTTGGATGTGCCGGTCAGTTTTTTGATATGTATTCATTTACCTTCTACCTGAGTACTCCACCTGTTGGTCACAGGCTTAATAATTAGTAACAGGTTCATTACCCCTCCACAGAGATGTAGATTTTAGTCTGAAGAGAGGATTCATATGTTCCCATGCAGACAGACTTTTCTAAGTGAGGATTGGCATTAGTTAGGACCTGATATACGAGAAGAGCCTTGACGTGGCTATCAGGCTCACATAATTTGGCCATCTTATGCGCTAAGACTTCTCAATTTTTCATATTTCTAAGGTAATGATGTAATTCATTTTTCATAATTTTCATATTTCGTGTTTGCAAGCTATAGCGCTGCAGTGTGCTACCTTTTTTTCTTGTATGTATATGAGTTGGTGACTCTAGGTTTAGCACCTGTTCACACTGGATCTATGTTTGGATGTGCCGGTCAGTTTTTTGATATGTATTCATTTACCTTCTACCTGAGCACTCCACCTGTTGGTCACAGGCTTTTTAATTACACCAGGTTCATTACCCCTCCACAGAGATGTAGATTTTAGTCTGAAGAGAGGATTCATATGTTCCCATGCAGACAGACTTTTCTAAGTGAGGATTGGCATTAGTTAGGACCTGATATACGAGAAGAGCCTTGACGTGGCTATCAGGCTCACATAATTTGGCCATCTTATGCGCTAAGACTTCTCAATTTTTCATATTTCTAAGGCAGTGATTGTAACGGGTCTGGGAGGCGGAACCTCTGAGCTTTATTATACAAGGAGGCTTTCCTTTTAAAGGAGCGGGTGGCGCCCGGGGAGACGGACAGGAAGTCACGGCAAGTGACAGGGACAGTCTCTGGGTAGACGGGCAGGTAGTCACGGCAAGTGACCGGGGCAGTCTCTGGAGGGACAGGCAGGTAGTCACGGCAAGTGACCGGGGCAGTCTCTGGAGGGACAGGCAGGTAGTCACGGCAAGTGACCTGGGCAGTCTCTGGACCAACAGGCGGGTAGTCACGGCAAGTGACCGGGGCAGTCTCTGGGTAGACAGGCAGGTAGTCACGGCAAGTGACCGGGGCAGTCTCTGGATAAACAGGCAGGCAAGGGGCCGGGGCAGTCTCTGAATGGACAGGTATATACGACCTGAGATGGTGGAGCCTCCCGGTAGGCTAGCAGGCAGATGACAGATGAGCGCCCCAAGTGAGCAGGCGAGAGTCTCTGGAATAGCCGATGGACACCGCAGGTGATGGCCGAACCTCCAGGTAGGCTTGCAGGCAGATGGCTGATGAGCGCCCCCAAGTGAGCAGGCGAGAGTCTCTGGAATTGCCGATGGTCACCGCAGGTGATGGCCGAACCTCCAGGTAGGCTTGCAGGCAGATGGCTGATGAGCGCCCCCAAGTGAGCAGGCGAGAGTCTCTGGAATTGCCGATGGTCACCGCATGTGACGGCCGAACCTCCAGGCAGGCTTGCGGGCAGGTAGCAGACAGGAAACTGGCAGGAAACAGGCAGGTAACTGGTAACGGACCCTGAGGGCTGAAGCAGAGTTAAACAGTGCAACAACAACATTGCTCGGGCACCTCCATTAAGGAGGAGGTGCTTTATATAAGGTGGAGTCCACCGGCATTGGCCGGGGACCTTTTTTGAAAGATGCGCGCGGCCCCTTTAAGAGCGGGGCGTGCACGCGCGCGCGCCCTAAGCCCAGTGGCAGGGAAGGAGCGCGCAGCCCCAGCAGGGCGGAAGGAGGACGCTGTGTGAGGGTAAGGGGAGCGACGTCCCTGCCTGGCAGAGGACGCTGGCGCAGGGGAACAGCGTCCCTGCCTGGCAGAGGACGCCGGCGCTACAGTGATGCAATTCATTTTTCATATTTCGTGTTTGCAAGCTATAGCGCTGCAGTGTGCTACCTTTTTTTTCTTGTATGTATATGAGTTGGTGACTCTAGGTTTAGCACCTGTTCACACTGGATCTATGTTTGGATGTGCCGGTCAGTTTTTTGATATGTATTCATTTACCTTCTACCTGAGCACTCCACCTGTTGGTCACAGGCTTTTTAATTACACCAGGTTCATTACCCCTCCACAGAGATGTAGATTTTAGTCTGAAGAGAGGATTCATATGTTCCCATGCAGACAGACTTTTCTAAGTGAGGATTGGCATTAGTTAGGACCTGATATACGAGAAGAGCCTTGACGTGGCTATCAGGCTCACATAATTTGGCCATCTTATGCGCTAAGACTTATCAATTTTTCATATTTCTAAGGCAGTGATGCAATTCATTTTTCATATTTTTCATATTTTCATATTTCGTGTTTGCAAGCTATAGCGCTGCAGTGTGCTACCTTTTTTTCTTGTATGTATATGAGTTGGTGACTCTAGGTTTAGCACCTGTTCACACTGGATCTATGTTTGGATGTGCCGGTCAGTTTTTTGATACTGAAATGGAATGGCTGACAGACATGTAGAGGAGCTGATTTTTATATCATCTGAGACACTCAGGGTTAAAAAAGTCTATTCGGTTTATTACAGTACAGCATAAACTGCTCCTCAGGAACCTAGTAGCATGCAGCCGCCAGTACAATGTCCTTTAAACATTCAACTTTATAACATAAACACAGTCTCTCACTGACCCCGGTCAGAATAACACAGACTCCTGTCCATTACCTGTTGGTTCAGCCACACAGGTTCCCGGATGCCTCTTCTCCTCAGAGGTATCCTAAACATTCAGCTTTGTAGAATAAACACAGTCTCTCACTGACCCCGGTCAGAATAACACGGACACCTGTCCTTTAACTGTTGGTGTCGGCCAAACAGGTTCCCGGATGCCTCTTCTCCTCAGAGGTATCCCACAGACATTTCTTACTGTAAGGGCAAAAATCGTGAGCACAACTCCTGGGAAAATGGTGCTTAAAGTCTAGGTTCCCACACCAAGAATATAAATAGAAAAGACTAAGCACTCATCTGATGATACGAAGAAGATATATTTTAATGGTAGTATATCCAATATAAACGTTTCGGTCAAACCAGACCTTCGTCAGTAACTACATAAATAAAAAAGTGTGTTATATATACATAATATGATATATATACATAATAAAGTATGAAAAAAATGTGTAGTAATCACAAAAGAATATAAATAAAATGATCATATAGTGGGTCAAAAGATGTATAAACAAATGCAGTGACTACATGCTTAGTAACCTTGTAAATCCCAGTGTTAAAATTGAGTAAACAACACGATTATTAATAGAGAATACTATACCTTTACTATCAAATCTGAAAACAGACTCCTTAGGAAATAGTGCCCGCAGAAAAAATAAACCTAGGAATATAATGTCAGATAAGAGGCACTATTTCCTAAGGAGTCTGTTATTAATAATCGTGTTGTTTACTCAATTTTAACACTGGGATTTACAAGGTTACTAAGCATGTAGTCACTGCAGTGATGCGTGGCTGTACGCTGAACACTGTGCAAAAGCGGCCGGCTACACGCTACACACAGCGCAAGCCTGGCTGTTTGCTCCACATTACATAACGCAGCATCACACTGCACAACAGTGAGATTCCCGTGACTGAACAGAAAATGTAGCACACCCCTATGACTAAATGAGCAGGTCCCATATCACTATATAAAATGCTTTTTGTACATCATTACAGCGCCATTTTTAATGAAAAAAGTGTTAATGATGCACACTGCATCACTAACAACACACTGGGGACACATTAGATGCTTTAAATCAGGGTTCGACAAACCCGGGCGCCAGGTCGCCAGTGGCGCCTAGAAAATCATGCCTGGCGCCCGGGTTTGTCGGGGCCCTGAGCAGGCGAGGGGGCCCACTCGCCGTCGGGCACCCCAGCGCCCGTTAGCGGAGGAGAGCGGTGTCAGCGCCGCCACCCGCCCCCGCCTGCTCAGGGCCCCGGCAGCGGCTGGCACAATACTTACCTCTCCCGTGCCTCCGCTGATGCAGCTCCGGGCTCCAGGGGGCGCCGGCGCTTCCTCTCACAGCATCGCCGCTGAATGACGTCATCATTCAGCGGCCGGCTGTGGCAGAGAGCGCGGACGCCAGACAGGTGAGATGTGATGTGTGTGTGTGTGTGTCATGTGTGCATTGCCACGAAGATCGTCGCGGTTGCACATTTTGACTTCTCACAGCTGAGCTGCTGTTTCTTTGTGTTTGGCAGCTAGGGAGTTAATTCTGTCTGTGCTCGGTGCTGGGACTGGGTGCAGTTTCTCCCGGCTGCAATTGATTATTTGTTGATTGGTTTCCTTTAAATTCCTGGTTGTCTGCTTGGGGAGTTGCCAGTGAAACCTTCATGCAGACCACAGATAGGAATGAATCTGTATAGACTTTAGTTGTGAGCTCCTTAGTTGTTCTAAGCTCAACTTGGTTAGAGTTTATTTCCCAGACCATTTATGTTCCTTTGGTGTTTGAGTGTGTATGCAAGCGAGTGTTATCCTGTCTGTCTTATATGTCTAATCTGTGTATTTAGCTGAGATCAGCCCATATCCCTTTGGTGGTAGTCAGGATCCTTCTTAGGACTGATTACAGGGTTCAGGGTCTGATAGGAGACAGGGTTAGGTTGGAGACTTGGACCTCTGAACCATTATCAGTACCTCCAAGGTGAGGGATTAGTTAGGACCCCAGTTTAGGGTCAGGTTAGATCCCGGTCCACCTCTTTCCTGTTTCAGCTCATCAAGTCCTCAAGATTAACCCTGAGTTCAGCAGATATCGTGTCAGGTAAATCTATTCTATACTTACATGCTGATGTTGCTATACTAGTTGTTGTATAGAGTGTTGTTCCTGTATTAATAGTTTACTGACATTGTATACATATCATTAGACAGCGTGACATTTTCACTGGCCATAAAAATTATCTCCAGTTACCATGGATCCAGTAGCCCAGCTGTCAAGATCCCGTCTGGGTTGGAGCCGATGTTACTGCAAACACTAGGGGAAGCAGAGGCAGGTAGCGTAGTCAGATGGCAGCCGGAGGTCGGTTCACAGGAGAGCAGTGTTTGTAGCAATGGATCAGGCGGAGAGCGTAGTCAGAAGGCAGGCCGAGGTCGGTTCACAGGAGAGCAGTGTTTGTAGCAATGGATCAGGCGGAGAGCGTAGTCAGGTGGCAGGCCGAGGTCGGTTCACAGGAGAGCAGTGTTTGTAGCAATGGATCAGGCGGAGAGCGTAGTCAGAAGGCAGGCCGAGGTCGGTTCACAGGAGAGCAGTGTTTGTAGCAATGGATCAGCAGGAAACGCTTGACTAAAGGCTTGGAGCTCAATAATCTCGCAATGACACACCCACAGGGCCAGGTTTATATAGGGTGTGTAATTGGCAATCAGAGGCCCAATCAAGAGAGCACTAGGTGTAGCCAATCAGGAAGAACAGTCAATGGTATCTGGGTTCAGCAAGGAACTTCGCAGCCAGCAGAATAGCTCAGATGGTAGAGCTGCTGGCCAGTGGACAAGAGGTACTGGGTTTGACTCCTGACAGTACTCCCCTCCTTCCAGGATGGCCTCTGGACATCTCAGGAGCTGGCTTATCCGGGTACCTTTGATGAAAGGCTCTTGTTAGTCTAGGAGCATGGACGTTGTCCCTTGGTTCCCATGAATTTTCCTCTGGTCCGTAACCCTTCCACTGCACCAGATACTGCAGTTTACCTCTGAATTTTCGGGAGTCCAGAATCTTATCCACAATGTATTCTTCTTCACCACGGATCCTTTCTGGTGGAGGAGGTGGCTGAATTCTTCCTGGAAACGGGTTTTCACAGAAGGGTTTGAGCAAGGATATGTGAAACACTGGATGAATCTTTAGATTGTTGGGAAGTTTTAAACGAAAAGCAACCTGGTTAATTTTTGCAGAAATTTGAAAAGGTCCAATGAATTTCTGACCCAATTTGGAGGATGGCACATGTGTCTTAAGGTTTTTAGTGGACAGCCAAACTTTGTCTCCAACCTGAAGAGCAGGGGGCACTCTCCGATGTTTATCTGCTGCTTCCTTATATTCTTCCTGGGTCTTGAGCAATATCTCTGATAATTCCTTCTGGGATTCCTGTAATTTTGTAAGCCTGTCATTAACAGCAGGAATGGGAGTGTTCACTGGCAGATTAGGGATAAATACTGGATGTACTCCATAATTAGCAAAAAATGGGGTTTGAGATGTAGCGCTATGTATGGAGTTGTTGTAGGCAAACTCTGCTGTTGGTAAATAGTCCACCCAGTCATCCTGAAGATAGGAAATGAAGCAACGGAGGTATTGCTCCAAAGTCTGGTTCGTTCTCTCCGTCTGGCCATTGGACTGAGGATGGAAAGCGGTAGAAAGATTCACCGTGACTCCCAAGGCTGTACAGAAACTCTTCCAAAATTTTGACGTAAACTGAACGCCTCTGTCAGACACCACGCTGTCAGGAATTCCATGTAACCTGAATACTTCTTTGATCATCAGTTCTGCAGTTTTTTCAGCAGTAGGAATTCCTTCAGTTGGAATAAAGTGGGCCATTTTTGTGAGTCGGTCCACTATGACAAGGATGACGGTCATCTGTTTGGAAGGGGGTAGTTCCACAATAAAATCCATGGAAATAGATCCCCAAGGCCTGGATGGAACTGGGAGTGGTTGCAAGAGTCCTAGAGGAGACGATCGTGGGGTCTTGTTTCGTGCGCATGTTAAACAGGTTGAAACATATTTCCTCACGTCCTTCCTACAATTAGGCCACCAAAAGAAACGAAGTAGTAAGTCTTGTGTTTTTGCAACTCCAGGATGTCCTGCCAGTTTAGAATCATGGACACTTTTGAGGACTTCAAGGCGAGAAGATTCAGGTACATATATTTGGTGTTTCTGCATCCAAAACCCCTCTTTGAATGAAAGATCGACGTCTTCCGAAGGATGGTTAAGGAAAGAGTCCTCTTGATATCCATCTTTAATTCTATTACCTAGTCCTCTAGAGTGCAATATTCCCAAAAAATTTTTAGGGCCTAGAATTGTATCATCATTACTAGACCTCTCCTGAGGTTCCGAACACATCCTGGACAGGGCGTCAGCCTTGCCATTCCTTGAACCAGGCCAGTAAGAGATTATAAAATTGAATCTTGAGAAAAATAAGGCCCATCGTGCTTGTCTTGCAGACAATCTTTTTGCTGTACGGAGGAATTCAAGATTCTTGTGGTCCGTGAGGACAGTCACAGGGTGATTGGCACCTTCCAGAAGATGTCTCCACTCGGAGAAGGCAACTTTAATGGCTAACAGTTCTTTATTACCAATGTCGTAGTTCTTTTCTGCAGATGACATGGTGTGGGAAAGAAACGCACATGGGTGAAGTTGCATCTTGTCCCCAACTCGCTGAGACAGAATAGCTCCCACTGCAGAGTCCGAGGCGTCCACTTCGACAGTAAATGGCAATTCAGGATTTGGGTGTACTAACAATGGAGCAGACGTAAAAAGAGTTTTCAACTTGTCAAAAGCCTCCTGTGCCTCTGGAGACCAGAAAAATGCTTTTGTCTTTTTTGTTAGTGTAGTAATTGGTAGTATGATCCGTGAAAAGTTCTTTATAAATTTTCGGTAAAAATTTGCAAATCCTATGAAACGCTGGACGTCTTTTAAATTTCTTGGAACAGGCCAGTCCACTACAGCATTAATTTTGCCGGGATCCATGCTCAGACCTTCTGGGGAGATGATATATCCCAGAAATTGGATACTGGTTTGTTCAAACTCACATTTTTCAAGTTTAATGTAGAGATGGTTCTCCTGTAGTCGTTCCAAGACTAACTGGACGTGCCTGCGATGCTCTTCCAAGGTGTCTGAAAATATAAGAATGTCATCGAGATAAGCCACAACGAATTGGTCCAAGAAATCTCGAAATACATCATTAATAAAATGTTGAAAGGTGGCTGGGGCATTGCTAAGGCCAAAGGTCATAACAAGAGATTCAAAATGTCCATATCTCGTTCTGAAGGTGGTCTTCCACTCATCTCCTGGGCGAATCCGTATGAGGTTGTAAGCCCCTCTAAGATCCAGCTTCGTAAAGATTTTCGCAGAACGGAGTCTCTCAAATAGTTCAGGAATCAAGGGTAGCGGGTAGCGATTCTTGACAGTGAATTATTCATCTCTCTGTAGTCAATACATGGCCGCAGAGTGGAGTCTTTCTTTTCAACAAAGAACAGGGGTGCCCCAGCTGGAGATGTGGAAGGTCGAATAAAGCCTTTCTCTAAATTTTCATCCAGGAACTTTCTTAATACCTTCAATTCAGGTTCGGAAAGATTGTAAATCCGTCCAAATGGAATGGTTGCTCCTGGCAGCAATTCAATGGGACAGTCATAAGGACGGTGAGGAGGTAATTGATCTGCTTTCTTCTTACTGCAGACATCAGAGAACTGCTGATATTGAGGTGGTAGTTTCTCTTCCTTCTCATGCGAAATCTCAGAGATTTGGACTTGTTGGAGAACAGGGGGTTCCTTATGACAATTATTCTTACAGTAGTCAGATGGAAAGGTGATGGTCCTTGATGCCCAGTTGATAGAAGGGTTATGGACTGAAAACCAGGGGATCCCTAGAATAACCGGAAATTTCGGAGATGAAATAAGGTGGAAACTGACAGCTTCATGATGATCCGGGTCGATACAAATCTCCAGTTCGATTGTCTCATGCGTGACAGGTCCAGAAGACAAAGGTGATCCATCCACAGTTTCCATTTCAATTGGTGTGGATTTGGTCCTACTGGAAATATCATTATCACGTGTAAATTTTAAGTCCATAAAATTTCCTCCTGCTCCCGAATCCAACAGGGCAGAGCATTGTATTTTTTGGGTGCCCATTACAACCTGAATGGGGATTACAAAATGAGATGATGTGGTATGTATTTTGTCTATTTCTGGCGTTACTGATGAGATAGTCTGCAAGATGGAATCCGACTGCTGAGAAAGGTCCGTATTGCTGGCAGACCTGTTGTTGGTAAAGGCTATAGTCCTTTTGTTAGGACAGTTGATGGCATAGTGTCCAGGGTCCCCACAATAGAGGCAGAGATGTTCTGCACGTCGCCTCTCCTTCTCCTGTGCAGAGAGTGGTCTTCGGATGACGTCGATCTGCATCGGTTCAGACACAACTTGCGTCTTTTCTTGGTGGTCTGATGCTGAAAATGAGAAGCCAGGGCTATTCCCAAGTGCTCGCAGTCTCTCCTTTCTCCTTTCAGTAAGTCTCTGGTCAATCCGGATACATAGTTGAATAAAGTCCTCCAATTGGTCAGGGGTCTCAACCCTGGCAAGCTCGTCTTTCACTGGTTCTGATAACCCTCGTCGAAATTGACTTCTCTGGGCCGCTGGATTCCAGGTGGTGTCGGCCACCCAGCGACGGAACTCCGATGTATATTCCGCAACAGAGCGACGTCCTTGGCGCAAATTATGTAATTTGGTTTCTGCTGTGGCACAGCGGTTTGGGTCATCAAAAACTTGATTCATAGCTGCGATGAAAGCTTCCAGGTCATTAAGGAGGTCATAGTCCTTTTCTACATAAGGTGAAGCCCAAGCAAGAGCTTCATCCGTCAGGAGATTTATCATGAAAAAAACTTTCTTCCTCTCACTGGTAAAGGGAGCAGGTTGCATCTGGAAGTATATGCGGCATTGATTGAGGAATCCTCGGTACTGCTTGCGATCCCCACTGAACTTTGCAGGCAGCGGCAGCCGCGCATTTGATTCGGACCCTGAATTGCGCACGTCCAGTAGTTGTTTTTGTAGCTCAATTACTTCCTGTTGTATCGCCGTGAAATCAGTTTGTAACTTGGCATATTTTCCTTGAGAGTCCGTACAAAAACTTTGAAGCTCCGTAACTTGCCGTCTCAGGGTGTTCTCAGCGGACTCCATTTTGGCGCGAGATTATTCTGTCAAGATCCCGTCTGGGTTGGAGCCGATGTTACTGCAAACACTAGGGGAAGCAGAGGCAGGTAGCGTAGTCAGATGGCAGCCGGAGGTCGGTTCACAGGAGAGCAGTGTTTGTAGCAATGGATCAGGCGGAGAGCGTAGTCAGAAGGCAGGCCGAGGTCGGTTCACAGGAGAGCAGTGTTTGTAGCAATGGATCAGGCGGAGAGCGTAGTCAGGTGGCAGGCCGAGGTCGGTTCACAGGAGAGCAGTGTTTGTAGCAATGGATCAGGCGGAGAGCGTAGTCAGAAGGCAGGCCGAGGTCGGTTCACAGGAGAGCAGTGTTTGTAGCAATGGATCAGCAGGAAACGCTTGACTAAAGGCTTGGAGCTCAATAATCTCGCAATGACACACCCACAGGGCCAGGTTTATATAGGGTGTGTAATTGGCAATCAGAGGCCCAATCAAGAGAGCACTAGGTGTAGCCAATCAGGAAGAACAGTCAATGGTATCTGGGTTCAGCAAGGAACTTCGCAGCCAGCAGAATAGCTCAGATGGTAGAGCTGCTGGCCAGTGGACAAGAGGTACTGGGTTCGACTCCTGACACCAGCTGGCTCTGCAGTTGCAGGGATTATCCATGGAGCTGACGGACATTAAGTCCAAAGTTTTGTCTCCCCTGGAGCAAACCAGAGTTGAACCTAAAGTAGCTCTCCCGGACAGGTTCACTGGTGGGCGAGACAAATTTTTCACCTTCCGGGAGGCATGTAAATTGTATTTTCGGCTTCGGCCTCGATCATCAGGGAGTGAGGAGCAGAGAGTGGGAATTGTTATCTCACTTCTGCAAGGGGACCCTCAATCCTGGGCATTTTCCCTTCCTCCGGGATCCCTGGCTCTACTGTCTGTAGATCAATTTTTTACTGCCCTGGGATTGGTATATGATGACCCAGATCGGGTCTCTCTTGCTGAGACAAAATTACGTAAGATACAGCAGGGAGATCGTCCGGCAGAGGAATTTGCTTCTGAGTTTCGTAGATGGGCCACAGATACTCAGTGGAATGACCCAGCTCTTAGGAGCCAGTTTTGTCATGGGCTTTCTGATAAATTAAAAGACGTTTTGGCTCAGTATGAGTCTCCTCCTTCTCTGGAGGCTGCTATGGCCTTAGCTATCCGTACTGATAGACGGCTTCGGGAGAGGGGTGAGGTAACCCCACTCCCTGTTGTTTCTCCACCTACCACTAAAGTCCCTTATGTTGAGGTTCCCCTTGTCTGTTCGGATGAGCCTATGCAGTTGGGAGGGACATCATTTCGTAGGAGGGGATTGGCGGTACGCCGCAGGACTAGAAGATGTTTTTTCTGCGGGAAAGAGGGACATTTTGTTGGAGAATGTCCATCCCGTGCCTTGTTGAGCCAAAAGTCGCCGTAAAACTGTTAATCCCAGGTTGTGTGGTGGACGACAACCTGGGAGTATGTATTTCATCCGCCAGTTCTTCTCAGTTCCTTGTACCAGTGGAGGTGGTAGTTGGTACGAGAGTGGAGAGATTGTCTGTTCTTCTTGATAGTGGTTCCGGGGCTAATCTGGTTGACGCTCAGTTTGCTCAGGCTCAAGGTATGCATCTGAGTGTATTGGTCAAACCGATCCCTATATTCTCCATTGACGCCAGGCCTCTCGGCCAAGGTAGCTTTGTTCATGAGGTTCATAACATTGACCTTCGGGTAGGGGCAATACATAGGGAACAATTATCTTGTTATGTGTTGGAGGGTCTACCTACTCCCATTGTGTTGGGACTTCCTTGGTTGGTTAAACATAACCCTGTGATTAATTGGCAGTCCAGAGAAATAAGCCAATGGGGTGAGTTTTGCAAAAGCAACTGCATGAACACAGTCATCAGTGCGGTCGTGCCTAGTACATTGCCTCCTTTTTTGGAGGATTTTGGGGATGTTTTCTCTGAGGAGGGGTGTCAGGAGTTGCCTCCTCATCGCGTGTATGACTGCTCTATTAATCTCCTTCCTGATGCTAAGTTGCCTAAAGCTAGGTTGTATAATCTTTCTGGTCCTGAGAGGCAGGCTATGAAAGATTATATTTCTGAAAGTCTGGCCAAAGGGCATATTAGACCTTGATCTTCCCCAGTAGCCGCGGGGTTCTTCTTTGTGAAGAAAAAGATGGAGGCCTACGCCCTTGCTTGGATTTCCGCGAACTTAATCGGATTACTGTTCGAGATCCGTATCCACTCCCTCTTATTCCTGATCTCTTCAATCAAATTGTTGGCGCCAAATGGTTTTCTAAATTGGATCTCAGGGGGGCGTATAATCTGATTAGGATAAAGAGGGGGATGAGTGGAAAACGGCGTTTAACACGCCGGAGGGACATTATGAGAACCTAGTCATGCCTTTTGGTCTGACTACTGCACCAGCAGTATTCCAACATTTTGTTAATGACATTTTTCGTCACCTTGTGGGGCTGTTTGTGGTTGTATATTTGGACGACATTTTAATTTACTCGCCAGATCTTGTGTCTCATCAGGAGCATGTGAGACAGGTGTTGCAGATCTTGCGAGACAATAAACTATACGCCAAACTGGAGAAGTGTGTATTTGCCGTACAGGAACTTCAGTTTTTGGGTTTTTTGGTGTCAGCCTCCGGTTTCCGTATGGACCCTGAAAAGGTGAGAGCAGTGCTTGAAAGGGATCAGCCAGGGGATCTTAAGGCTCTGCAGCGTTTTTTGGGGTTTGCTAACTACTACCGGAAATTTATTTGTAATTTCTCATCTGTCGTCAAACCTCTCACTGACATGACAAGAAAAGGGACGGATTTTTCTAAATGGTCGGACAAAGCTTGCCAAGCCTTTTCCTCTTTGAAGAAATGTTTTTGCTTCGGCACCCGTTCTCATCCAACCAGATGCATCTCAGCCGTTCATTGTGGAGGTGGATGCGTCTGACGTAGGGGTGGGTGCTATATTGTCCCAGGGTCCGTCCCCTGGTAAATGGCATCCGTGCGCTTTCTTTTCTAAGAAATTGTCGTCCGCCGAAAGGAATTATGATATCGGCAATAGGGAACTTTTGGCCATTAAGTTAGCTTTTGAAGAATGGCGTCACTTTTTGGAGGGGGCAGTCCACCCGGTCACCGTTATTACTGATCACAAGAACCTGTTGTATTTGGAATCCGCTAAGCGTCTGAATTCCAGACAAGCTCGATGGTCGTTGTTTTTACCAGGTTTAATTTTGTCGTCACTTATCGCCCGGGGTCTAAGAATGTAAAGGCTGATGCCTTGTCTCGCAGTTTCCCAGGGGCCGGGAAAACGGATGACCCGAGTCCTATCCTTCAGGAGGGGGTGGTAGTGTCGGCTGTATTTTCTGAGCTTGAGGAGGAGGTGTTAGAGGCTCAGGGGGATGCCCCTGCAGGACCTCCAGGGAGACTGTTTGTCCCAAATCTGTTGAGACAAAAGGTTATTGAGGCACATCATAATTCTGCTCTAGCAGGACATCCAGGGAGTAAGGCTACTTTAGATCTCCTTTCTCGCCGGTTTTGGTGGCCTAATGCTAATAAAGATGTTATAACTTTTGTCGCGTCATGTGGGGTGTGTGCTCGCTCTAAAACCCCTCATACCCGTCCGTCTGGGACCCTTTTACCCTTGAAACTTCCGGAGCGTCCATGGACTCATTTATCTATGGACTTCATTACGGACCTTCCTCCGTCGTCAGGGAATACTGTCATACTGGTGGTTGTTGACAGGTTCAGTAAGATGGCACATTTCGTTGCTCTTCCTGCACTCCCTAATGCTAAAACTCTGGCGCAGGTGTTCATTAGGGAGATCGTTAGACTTCATGGGTTGCCTTCTGATGTGGTGTCAGATAGGGGGTCTCAGTTTGTGTCCAAATTTTGGAGGGCATTTTGTTTACGTCGGGGGATGCAATTGTCATTTTCCTCGGCTTTTCATCCGCAGACCAATGGTCAGACAGAGCGTCTGAATCAGAGCTTAGAGACATATCTCCGGTGTTTTGTCTGGGGTCTTCTTTCTTGCCTCTGGCAGAGTTCGCTCTTAACAACAGGCGGAGCGAGTCCACTGGTAAGTCCCCGTTTTTTGGGGCATATGGTTTCCATCCCCAGTTTTGTACTTTCAATGGGGGGGGGCCCTTCTGGGGTTCCTGAGGAGGAGCGTTTCTCGTCGTCACTTGCTTCTGTGTGGAGAGGTGTATTGAATAATCTGAGTGCGATGGGGAACCGTTACAAACGTATGGCTGATAGGAGGAGAGTTTCTGGTCCAGATCTGAATGTGAACGATCTGGTATGGTTGTCTACCAGGAATATAAAACTTAAAGTGCCCTCCTGGAAACTGGGTCCCAGATTCATCGGGCCGTACAGGATCAGTTCCATAATTAATCCTGTGGCATTTCGTCTGGACCTCCCTCCTACGTTTAAAATTCATAATGTGTTCCACAAGTCATTACTTAAAAGGTATGTGGCACCAGTCATACCGTCACCTCTACCTCCTCCTCCTGTGTTGGTCAATGGTAACTTGGAATTTCAAGTATCAAAGATCATTGACTCACGTCTGAATCGCCGGTCCCTTCAGTACTTGGTGCATTGGAAGGGGTATGGTCCAGAGGAGAGGACGTGGGTCCCTGCGTCTGATGTTAACGCAGATCGTTTGGTTCGGACCTTCCACAGAACTCACCCGGGCAGGCCTGGCCCTGAGGGTCCGGAGGCCCCTCGTAGAAGGGGGGGTACTGTCATGTGTGCATTGCCACGAAGATCGTCGCGGTTGCACATTTTGACTTCTCACAGCTGAGCTGCTGTTTCTTTGTGTTTGGCAGTAGGGAGTTAATTCTGTCTGTGCTCGGTGCTGGGACTGGGTGCAGTTTCTCCCGGCTGCAATTGATTATTTGTTGATTGGTTTCCTTTAAATTCCTGGTTGTCTGCTTGGGGAGTTGCCAGTGAAACCTTCATGCAGACCACAGATAGGAATGAATCTGTATAGACTTTAGTTGTGAGCTCCTTAGTTGTTCTAAGCTCAACTTGGTTAGAGTTTATTTCCCAGACCATTTATGTTCCTTTGGTGTTTGAGTATGTATGCAAGCGAGTGTTATCCTGTCTGTCTTATATGTCTAATCTGTGTATTTAGCTGAGATCAGCCCATATCCCTTTGGTGGTAGTCAGGATCCTTCTTAGGACTGATTACAGGGTTCAGGGTCTGATAGGAGACAGGGTTAGGTTGGAGACTTGGACCTCTGAACCATTATCAGTACCTCCAAGGTGAGGGATTAGTTAGGACCCCAGTTTAGGGTCAGGTTAGATCCCGGTCCACCTCTTTCCTGTTTCAGCTCATCAAGTCCTCAAGATTAACCCTGAGTTCAGCAGATATCGTGTCAGGTAAATCTATTCTATACTTACATGCTGATGTTGCTATACTAGTTGTTGTATAGAGTGTTGTTCCTGTATTAATAGTTTACTGACATTGTATACATATCATTAGACAGAGTGACAGTGTGTCTGTCTGTGTGCATCAGTGTGTGTGTGTGTATGTGAGAGAGTGCTTGTGTGCTGCATGTGTGATGGTGGTGGGGGGAGGGCAGTGATGATGGGGAGGCATTGATGATGATGGGGAGGCATTGATGATGGGGAGGAATTGATGATAATGGGGCGGCATTGATGATGATGGGGAGGCATTGATGATGATGGGGAGACATTGATGATGATGGGGAGACATTGATGATGATGGGGAGGCATTGATGATGATGGGGAGACATTGATGATGATGGGGAGGAATTGATGATGATGGGGAGACGATGATGATGGGGAGGCGATGATGATGATAGGGAGGCGATGATGATGATGGGGAGGCGATGATGATGATGGGGAGGCGATGATGATGATGGGCAGGCATTGATGATGATGGGCAGGCAATGATGATGATGGGCAGGCATTGATGATGATGGGGAGACATTGATGATGATGGGGAGGAATTGATGATGATGGGGAGACGATGATGATGGGGAGGCGATGATGATGATAGGGAGGCGTGTTGTGAATGGGTTTGAGATGAGTTCTGAGCAGAGGCTCCCTCTGGTGGTTACAAGCGGTACTAGTGAGGATTGTGAGGACTGGGAATCAGGTGTTACTGATTGGTCTTATATAAGGGAGTCATTTTCCCATCAGGGTTGCGGTGATCAATTGTTCTGGTCTGAATCCTTCTTTCCAGTTTCCCTTGTAGCCTGCTGTGTCGTGTCTGCATCTCCTGCTATCAGATAAGACAATTTCTTATTTTGTGTCTTTGCTATATTTTTGCATTTTGTCCTGCACTTCTGTGGGGGCCTTCAGGGTCCCCTCCGGGGGCTTTTGCCCTCTCAGTTTAGTCCAGCCACTGTGTTTTGTACTTTTGCTTTTTCCAGTTTTTTTTCAGTGGCTGCTGTTTTGTTTTTGTTACACCAGAGAACTAATTTAGGTGGTAGAGGTCGTGTGATCTCAGGTGATTTTGAAATTAGTAGAGTTGGTGTTTTTTCAGGGTTTTCTGAGATTGCAGTAAGTACCCTTCCTATCCTTTTCTATTTAGATAGTTTGGGCCCCAGCGTTTGCTCATACTATTTTCTTTCTGTGTCAGTATTTCCTCTTGTCTAACCGCCATTACATGTTTGGGGGCTTTCTATTATCTTTGGGGTTCTGCTCCGGGGCAGATAGCTTTCCTATTTCTATCTTTAGGTGTAGTTAGTTTCTCAGGCTGTGACGAGGCGTCTAGGACCAACGTAGGAACGCTCCACGGCTGCCTCTAGTTGCGGTGGTTAGTCAGGGTACTGCAATCTCATAGATTCCAACTGCTCTGGTGTATTTCCTTTTTTACCTGCACTCCTCAGCTACCGTAACATAACAGTATCACCGGCCTTAAAAATTGTATGGTACTCACAGAAGGGAAAAAATATTTTGAAGGAAGAAAAGTTGTCAGAGATATTTTTCTGTTTGTTGCATTTTTTTTTTTTTTCCCTCTGTATCTCTGGGTGCTGGGGAGGATCTTTTCTCCCAATGGAGTTTGCACAGTTGTCTGGCCGTGTGGATCAGCTTGCCACTGAGGTTCAGAGTATTGCTGCATATCTTGCTAGGTTGCCTGTTGTGGAACTTTGGATCCCCATGCCACATTTGTTTTTAGGGGATCGAGCTAAGTTTCAGAATTTCAAAAATAATTGTAAATTGTTTCTTGCCTTAAAATCTAAGTCCTCAGGAAACGCAGCGCAGCAGGTTCAAATTATCATCTCTCTCCTGCGCGGCGATCCTCAGGATTGGGCTTTTTCCCTGATACCTGGGGATCCTGTTTTGAGTGATGTTGATGCATTTTTTCAGGCTTTGGGGTTATTGTACGATGAGCCTAATGTCACTGATCAAGCTGAAAAAGCCTTGTTGGCATTAAATCAGGGGCTTGATGACGCTGAGTTATACTGTCAGAGATTCCGTAGGTGGGCAGTCCTGACCAAGTGGAATGACGACGCTTTGGCGGCCCTTTTCCGGAAGGGTCTGTCGGATAATGTAAAGGATGTTATGGTGGGATTCCCTGTCCCCTCTGGTCTCAATGATTCTATGTCGTTAGCGATTCAAGTTGACAGACGTTTGCGTGAGCGGAGAAGTATGCGTGGAGTGGTGTTGCCTTGTGAGCCAGCTGCTGAGCCCATGCAGTGTGATGGAGTGGTGTCTGGGGCACAGCGTCATGAGTTTCGAAAGCGCAATGGGTTATGTTTCTACTGTGGTGATGCCTCTCATGCTATTTCAGTCTGCCCTAAGCGGGGAAGACATTTTGCACGCTCAGTTGTCTTGGGTAGTGTTCAGACTAAGTTTTTATTAACTGTCACTCTGATATGCTCTCTGTCCTCATTTTCTGCTCAGGCTTTCGTTGATTCTGGAGCAGCTATTAACCTGATGGATTATGATTTTGCTAAACGTTGTGGGTTTCCCTTGATACCCCTACAGAAGTCTATTCCTTTACTGGGGATCGATTCTACCCTTTGGCTGAGAATAAACCCCAGTTTTCTACTCAGGTGATAATGAGGGTTGAACCTGATCACCAGGAGTGCTGCAAATTTTTGGTTCTATATAATCTGCATGACATTATAGTGCTGGGTTTCCCTTGGTTACAGTCTCATAATCCTGTTTTGGATTGGAAATCTGTGTCTGTAACCAGTTGGGGCTGCCAATGTGTTAATACCAACACTCCTGTTTTTTCTGCCTCCCCCCAGGCTCAGGATGTTCCTTACTTTTTGTTTGATTTTTCTGATGTGTTTAGCGAAAGTAAATCTGCATCCTTACCTCCCCATAGGAGCTATGACTGCGCTATTGAATTAGTGCCAGGTAGTAAATTCCCTAAAGGTCGCCTTTTTAACTTGTCTGTACCTGAACATGACGCTATGCGGTCTTATATCAAGGAATCATTGGAGAAGGGTCATATCAGACCATCCTCTTCACCCTTAGGTGCCGGTTTTTTCTTTGTGGCCAAAAAAGATGGTTCATTAAGGCCGTGTATTGATTATCGTCTCTTGAACAATATTACTGTGAAATATCAATACCCGTTACCCTTGATTTCTGACCTGTTTTCCAGGGTGAAAAACACTACTTGGTTTACCAAGCTTGACCTCAGGGGGGCGTATAACCTTATTCGCATTAAGCACGGGGATGAATGGAAGACGGCATTTAACACCCCTGAAGGGCATTTTGAGTACCTTGTGATGCCCTTTGGGCTCACTAATGCTCCTTCCGTCTTCCAGTCCTTCATGAATGACATTTTCAGGGATTTTGTGGACAAGTTTCTGATTGTTTATTTGGATGATATCTTGATTTTTTCTAATGACTGGGACTCTCATGTGAAACATGTTCGAACTGTATTCCAGATTTTGAGAGAGAATGCTCTGTATGTGAAGGGATCAAAGTGTCTTTTTGGCGTACAGACGATCTCATTTCTGGGATTCATTTTGTCCCCATCTGTTATTGAAATGGACCCGGTCAAGGTTCAGGCCATCTGTGATTGGGTCCAACCTACTTCATTAAAGGCTCTTCAGAGATTTTTGGGTTTTGCCAATTTTTATCGTAAATTTATTGGTAATTTCTCGGTTATTGTTAAACCATTAACTGATTTGACCAGAAAGGGTTCTGATGTGGTGAATTGGCCTCCTGAGGCAGTCTCTGTGTTTCAGGAACTTAAGCAGAGATTCACTTCTGCTCCTGTTCTACGGCAGCCTGATGTTTCTCTGCCATTTCAGGTGGAGGTTGATGCCTCTGAAATTGGGGCAGGTGCCGTTTTGTCCCAAAAAGATCCAGAGACCTCTAAAAGTAACCCTTGTGCCTTTTTCTCTCGAAAATTTTCTCCTACTGAACGTAATTATGACGTGGGTAATCGGGAGTTATTGGCCATGAAGTGGGCTTTTGAAGAGTGGAGACATTGGCTGGAGGGAGCCAAACATCAGGTGGTGGTCCTTACGGACCATAAGAATCTGGTCTATCTGGAATCTGCCAAGCGACTCAATCCTAGACAGGCCAGGTGGGCCTTGTTTTTCACACGTTTTAATTTTGTGGTTTCCTTTCTTCCTGGCACTAAGAATGTTAAGGCGGATGCCCTCTCGAGGAGTTTCCTTGCGGACTCTCCTGAGCTATCTGATCCCTCTGTTATTTTGAAGGAGGGTGTAGTTCTTTCCGCCATCTCGCCCAATTTGAGACTTGCTCTGGAGGGGTGTCAGGAGGATAGGCCCGAGCGCTGCCCTGTTGGAAAATTGTTTGTCCCGGACCAATGGAAAAAGAGTGTGATGTCTGAGATTCATTGTTCCGCATTGGCTGGGCATCCCGGAATTTTTGGTACCAGAGACTTGGTTAGTCGGTCCTTTTGGTGGCCTACCTTGTCTCGCGATGTCAGGGAATTTGTGCAGTCCTGCGGGACTTGCTCTCGCTCCAAGCCTTGCTCTCGCTCTAGTGGTTTGTTGATGCCATTGCCTGTGCCCAAGAGACCATGGACCCATATCTCTATGGATTTCATTTCCGATCTTCCTGTTTCTCAGAGAATGACCACCATCTGGGTAATTTGTGATAGGTTTTCCAAAATGATACATCTTGTGCCATTACCTAAGTTGCCTTCCTCCTCTGAATTGGTGCCGTTGTTCCTTCAGCACGTGGTTCGTTTACACGGCATTCCTGAGAACATTGTGTCTGACAGAGGAGTCCAGTTTGTTTCCAGATTTTGGAGGACTTTTTGTTCTAAACTGGGTGTTCAATTGTCTTTCTCCTCGGCATTTCATCCTCAGACCAATGGTCAAACTGAGAGAACAAACCAGACATTGGAGACTTATCTAAGATGCTTTGTGTCTGCTGATCAGGATGACTGGGTCTCTTTTTTGCCTTTGGCTGAGTTTGCTCTTAATAATAGGGCTAGCTCTGCCACTTTGATGTCTCCGTTTTTCTGTAATTCTGGGTTTCACCCTCGATTTTCTTCAGGACAGACGGAGGCTTCTGTCTGTCCAGGTGTTGACTCTGTTGTTGAGCGTATGCAGCAGATTTGGGACCAGGTAGTGGAGAGGTTGTCCCTCTCTCAGGAGAAGGCCCAGCGGTTTGCTAACCGGCATAGGACTGATGGTCCTCGGTTTAAAGTGGGGGACTTGGTCTGGTTGTCCTCAAAGAATATTCCTATGAGAGTAGCATCTCCTAAATTTAAGCCTAGGTTCATTGGACCTTATAAGATCATGGAGATTATTAATCCTGTTTCTTTTCGTTTGCTTCTTCTAGGGACATTTAAGATCCATAACGTGTTCCACAAGTCCTTGTTGAAGAGGTTTGTTGAGCCAGTGGTTCCTGCTGCTGTGCCTCCTGACCCTGTTTTGGTTGAGGGCAATCTGGAGTATGTGGTTGAGAAAATATTGGATTCTCGTTTTTCTAGACGAAGACTCCAGTATTTGGTTAAATGGAGAGGTTATGGTCAGGAAGACAATTCTTGGGTGTTTGCTTCGGACATCCATGCTAGGAGACTTATCCGTGCGTATCATAGAACTCATCCTGACCGACCTGGTTGCTCAAATGAGGGTTCGGTGACCCTCCTCAAGGGGGGGGTACTGTTGTGAATGGGTTTGAGATGAGTTCTGAGCAGAGGCTCCCTCTGGTGGTTACAAGCGGTACTAGTGAGGATTGTGAGGACTGGGAATCAGGTGTTACTGATTGGTCTTATATAAGGGAATCATTTTCCATCAGGATTGCCGGTGATCAATTGTTCTGGTCTGAATCCTTCTTTCCAGTTTCCCTTGTAGCCTGCTGTTTCGTGTCTGCATCTCCTGCTATCAGATAAGACAATTTCTTATTTTGTGTCTTTGCTATATTTTTGCATTTTGTCCTGCACTTCTGTGGGGGCCTTCATGGTCCCCTCCGGGGGCTTTTGCCCTCTCAGTTTAGTTCAGCCACTGATGTTTGTACTTTTGCTTTTTCCAGTTTTTTCAGTGGCTGCTGTTTTGATTTTGTTACACCAGAGAACTAATTTAGGTGGTAGAGGTCGTGTGATCTCAGGTGATTTTGAAATTAGTAGAGTTGGTGTTTTTTCAGGGTTTTCTGAGATTGCAGTAAGTACCCTTCCTATCCTTTTCTATTTAGATAGTTTGGGCCCCAGCGTTTGCTCATACTATTTTCTTTCTGTGTCAGTATTTCCTCTTGTCTAACCGCCATTACATGTTTGGGGGCTTTCTATTATCTTTGGGGTTCTGCTCCGGGGCAGATAGCTTTCCTATTTCTATCTTTAGGTGTAGTTAGTTTCTCAGGCTGTGACGAGGCGTCTAGGACCAACGTAGGAACGCTCCACGGCTGCCTCTAGTTGCGGTGGTTAGTCAGGGTACTGCAATCTCATAGATTCCAACTGCTCTGGTGTATTTCCTTTTTTACCTGCACTCCTCAGCTACCGTAACAGAACAGAGGCGATGATGATGATGGGGAGGCGATGATGATGATGGGGAGACATTGATGATGATGGGGAGACATTGATGATGATGGGGAGGCATTGATGATGATGGGGAGACATTGATGATGATGGGGAGGAATTGATGATGATGGGGAGACGATGATGATGGGGAGGCGATGATGATGATAGGGAGGCGATGATGATGATGGGGAGGCGATGATGATGGGGAGGCGATGATGATGATGGGCAGGCATTGATGATGATGGGCAGGCATTGATGATGATGGGGAGGCGATGATATAATGGGGAGGCAATGATGATGATGGGCAGGCATTGATGATGATGGGGAGGCCATGATGATGATGGGGAGGCCATGATGATGATGGGGAGTCAATGATGATGATGGGGAGGAGATGATGATGAAATGAAAAAAAAATTCTGGCTCCTAAATTTTTTGGCTGGCTCCTAGATTCTGAACAACTTTGTCGACCCCTGCTTTAAATTACATGACAGGTTCCCTTTAACAGTCAGGTGATAGGGAGGAGGAAACATAATTACTGATTACTGGACTGTATATATAGCGCTCATTCATCCATTCTTGCCTTGTCTATGGGAAATCAGTTCCCATTCCTGCAGCTGTACAAACTCTTCGCAGCACCTAATTATGCAAGGTTTTTCTGCAGAGTCATATGTGGACCATCCTGAAGTTAAAAACCATTTAACAGTTAACAAGTACGTTTGTTTAAATAGGTTGTCCACTACTCAGACAACTCAATCAGCATGTTTGCCCTGAGTAAAATAACAACAATACTCAACTCTGGTGCCGGCGCCATTTCAGTGGTGTCAGCACTCACTCTCCTGAGGCTCGGGCCACATTGTTATGTCATACAAGGCCTGCAGCCAACCAGCACTGGCTTCACTTTATCTGTTTTCGAACAAATCAAACATCTATAGGAAGTGAGCGGCAAGCCACAGCTCTGACTACTTTTTAGATGTCTGATTCATCCGACGGTGGGGAGTGTGAAGTCAGCGCTGATTGGCTGCAGGGTTCATGTGACATAACAATGTGACGCCAGCCCCAGGAGAGCGAGTGCCGACATCACTGGAATGCCAGAGTATAAATGTTATTTTACTCGAGACGAACATGTTGATTGAGACATGTCCCAAGTAGTGGACAACCGCTTTCACTGCTAACCTGTTGATTTTAATAATGAAAACAAAGAACTATCTATTGTTTCTGGGGCATCTTGGCCTCTCTCTTGAAGTTTATTTCTGAGAAAAGCAGGATCAGGCAGTAGGATTCATCAGATCATTTTCTTCCCAGGGAGATAAGCAGCCAACTGAGATTTCTAACACTGACTTACTTCCCTCTCCAGTATTGATGAGTTTCCTGTTTTTTTTTTCTGCTCTTCACCTGTGCACCACCATGGATCAACCCTGTATGAGACACGGCAGCTGAATGAAGATTAAGTGGAATCCATGTCTTCAGGAGGTGGTTATCATAAATAAATATGTAATAAATGTGGCGCAGCAGTGAGCACACACTAGCAAAAGCTGGCTACATCATACCCGTAGCCTGCCAGAGGTTGGTGTCTTGCAGGGGACTTCATGCAGAGTGATGACATCACTTCACAACTCCAGCTGGCAAAATGCAGAAGAAATGGCCATCATGGCTCATCGTGGGAGCATAGTGACATGGAGTTTATTTTTATGTTTTTATTGGCAGACCACAAAGCAAATCACTATTACTACAGTTGCAATCAAAATTATTCAACCCCCATTGCAAATTAGATTTATTACCAAAATGTATAAACATTGTGCTGTTTTCAATAAACAAATCAAACAAGAACAATATAAATAGCTCAACACCAGGAATATAACAAGTGGCTTCCCCGAATGCAACACAAACTAACGCTTTTATTACTACTGCAGTCTGCAAATCCTGATGTGTTGGCAGGAAAAATGCTGCGCACAATACATGCATTTCTCCTGGTTTTTTTTTTCTTCAGATTTCTTCCCACTCATTAGTAGTGAAAGAATTGACATGTTGCAGATTTAAATCTGCTGCAAATCTGCAAGGAGAAAATAAAAAACGTGTGTATGAGTCTTCAGACATCTCATTCACTTTCTTGTACTAGGAAATCCTTCAGGTTTTGTGACAAAACTGCACTGAAAAAAAAACACGACAAAAACGCAAAGAGAAAAATTATCATGGAGGCTCTCTGCTTCCATTTCCGTCAGTTATGTAATGTGTCTATTTAATGCATTATTCCATTTGTTTGTTCCTAAATTCGGAATAAACTAACAGAATGTGCAAACACAAATGTAAAAGTAGCCTGCTGAACAAGTGTTTAAAAGTACTGTCTTATCTTCTTTCAGACGTTCATCTCCCTCTTGCCCTCTAGCTTCTTTGGGGGGGCAGAACCTTCCTAAAAATTGACAGCACAGACAAGCGGCATGGCTGCGCTGCTGGCCCGAATTGTTTGCTGTCAGCAGAGACAGAAGAGGCACTAAAGCTGTCCGGATCCTGCCAGCTCCAGGGCCACGCTTGAAAACTCTCTAGCAGTAAGCTTGCAATCAATTGCTCTAACTTATCTGCAAAGCAGTGGCATTATAGACAAAGCTATCATGCATTATGTAAGGCATGTACAAGCTTCAGTATGTTAGAAAGGCATAGGAACATAGACCTCGATTCATCAAGCAGTTTTGAATTTAAGCAAAATGTTGGCGCAATTCATATTTGCACAACAATCTTGCGACTTTTGTTTTTTTTTAATGACAATGCCAGACAAATCCGCCATCGTCATGAAAGGGTGGGTATAGCTTAAGGTAGAAAAGCTGAAAAAATTAACAATGCACCCTAATGCACCCCCAAAAACTGCGTATTACAGTATGAGGCACACGTTATAGTGGTTGCCCACTTTCAAAAAACTTTCTACTATAAGCTGCGGTAGTTATAAAAAAAAGAAGACAACTGAGGACAGCCAGATCCAGCAATGGCTCCGCACCTCTGCCCTGATCTCTGTAGTTTGTTTCCACCACTGCCACAATCTCTGTAGTTTGTTTCCACCACTGCCATAATCTCTGTAGTTAATTTCCACCACTGCCCTTCTCTCTGTAGTTTGTTTCCACCACTGCCATAATCTCTGTAGCTTGTGTCCATCACTGCCATAATCTCTGTAGTTTGTGTCCATCACTGTCATAATCTCTGTAGTTAATTTCCACCATTGCCATGATCTCTGTAGTTTGTTTCCACCACTGCCCTGATCTCTGTAGTTTGTTTCCACCACTGCCCTGATCTCTGTAGTTTGTTTCCACCACTGCCCTGATCTCTGTAGTTTGTTTCTACCACTGCACTGATCTCTGTAGTTTGTTTTCATCACTGCCGTTAATCTCTGTAGTTTGTTTCCACAACTGCCCTGATCTCTGTAGTATGTATCCACCACTGCCATTAATCTCTGTAGTTTGTGTCCACCACTGTCATACTCTTTAGGTTGTGTGCACACGTTCAGGAATTTTCGTGGTTTAGCGTTTTTGCGGCAGTTTTCCGCTGCAAAAACGCTTAAAAAACGTATGTATTAAGCATCCTATGATCAGAATGCATTCCGCAATTTTTGTGCACGTTGCATTTTTCTCCGCGAAAAAAACGGATTGCGGAAAAAAAGCAGCATGTTCATTCTTTCTCTGGAATCGCGGCGATTCCGCCGCCATAGGAATGCATTGAACCGCTAACTTTCCGCATGTGGCTATGCCCACCATGCGCAAAATGAGCAGTTCATGTGCGGATGGAACCCAGGGTCTGGAGGAGAGGAGACTCTCCTCCAGGCCCTGGGTACCATATCCCTGTTAAAACAATAATTAAAATAAAAAATTGTGATATTCTCACCTTCCGGCGGCCCCCACAGCTGTCCCGCTCCTCAGCGACGCTCCCGGCAACTCCCTTTCCTAGGGATGCCTTGCGACAATGACCCCAGATGACGTAGCATCACGCGAGACCGCTACGTCATCGGGGTCATTGTCGCAAGGTATCCCTGGGAACGGGGGTTGCCGGGAGCGCCGCTAAGGAGCGGGAAAGCTGCGGGGGCCGCCGGAAGGTGAGAATATCACAATTTTTTATTTTAATTATTGTTTTAACATGGATATGGTACCCAGGGCCTGGAGGAGAGTCTCCTCTCCTCCAGACCCTGGGTACCATCCGTACATGAACCGCTCAGTTTGCAATTACATACGTTTTTTAAGCGTTTTTGCAGCGGAAAACTGCTGCAAAAACGCTAAAAAAAGCAAAAATTCCTGAACGTGTGCACACAGCCTTATAGTTTGTTTCTACCACTGTGCTGATCTCTGTAGTTTGTTTCAACCACTGCCCTGCTCTCTGTAGTTTGTTTCTATCACTGTGCTGATCTCTGTAGTTTGTCTCTACCACTGCCCATGATCTCTGTAGTTTGTTTCTAAGACTGCCCTGCTCTCTGTAGTTTGTTTCTATCACTGTGCTGATCTCTGTAGTTTGTCTCTACCACTGCCCTGATCTCTGTAGTTTGTTTCCATCACTCCCATGATCTCTGTAGTTTGTTTCCACCACTGCCCTGATCTCTGTAGTTTGTTTCCACCACTCCCATGATCTCTGTAGTTTGTTTCTACCACTGCCCTCTGTAGTTTGTTTCCACCACTGCCCCGATCTCTGTAGTTTGTTTCCACCACTCCCATGATCTCTGTAGTTTGTTTCTACCACTGCCCTGATCTCTGTAGTTTGTTTCCACCACTCCCATGATCTCTGTAGTTTGTTTCTACCACTGCCCTGATCTCTGTAGTTTGTTTCCACCACTCCCATGATCTCTGTAGTTTGTTTCTACCACTGCCCTGCTCTCTGTAGTTTGTTTCTATCACTGTGCTGATCTCTGTAGTTTGTTTCCACCACTGCCCTGATCTCAGTAATTTGAACCAGTGGGGCCAATTACTAAGCTCATCGGCTCTGGTGGTGTGGACCGTACAAGGTGCTGAGCCAATTGATTGACTGCTTGCTGACAAACAACAGAAATCTTGGCAGCAGAGGGGTCACATCGCTGGACCGGGGCAGGGTGAGTAATATACAGTTAGTATTTTCATAACCACTGCAGGTTATCAGAAAGTTTTCTGAAAAGTGACAATCCCTATAATGAATTTGGCACATCTTCCTCCAGCACAGGATTGTATCGGGGACTTAGTTTTTGTCTTTGTACAAACTATTAGTTAAACCTCGCATGGTTAATTATGGACATTTGTCTATAAAAAATATAAGGTGAGGTCTACACGTATCTTGCTACGCTGGCATTGCGGTGTCACATCGCGGCCAACATCCTACTCGACTGAGTCACAAATGTTTCCAAATGGATTTTGTCACTGGTGAGATTCTCCTGCCATAGACTTCAGTGCAAATTGCATGCGATTTTTTTTTCTTTTTACAAGTGGCACAAAGTGTTTTTAGTTTTGGCACAACTTGTCTGATAATTGTCACCGTATAGCCCCAGGCTAAAGCTAGACCAAAGCTGGGACTGGGTATGGCGATAATTCAAGGGATCGAGTTAGCGGCACAGGAACGCACGGCCTCCCGCATGATGGACAGTTCAGACCACCAACATCATGGCTCCGGGGAACAAACTTGGCACCAATATGCTGCAAGCACTGGTAGCGTGGCCTCTGCAGCATCGGAGGAATGGCGGATCCCAGCTTCAGAGCAGCGCTTACAAGCGCTATGGAAAAGACATGTGCTCCTAGGTTACCAACCACCACTAATTGCCTGCAGAGGTGGTCTGTAACCTAGGCAACGAGCTGTGTACACCACAATTAGCAATCCCTCGCTTGTTGGTGCGGTACATTGCATAGTTGCTTGTTTGTGCTACTTTTTTTCTATTTAAGACGAAAAAAAACCCAGGAGCCATAAAAGCCACAGTCACATCCGTACAAGCATGTCCTGTCCCTCCAGCCCCGCCATTTCTGCTCGCCTAGCTTGGGCTTAACACGGCGGGAAAGAAACTTTATTGAGTTTTTCCACCCGTGAACACATTGAGGCCACGGCCGGACAAACGAGGTGCCCTCTCGCTGCCTGTGGAATTCCTCTTCCTGTTTACAGTCCCTCCCTCATCACAAATGCACGTAGGCAGCAGGGAGCCGCCGCCATGGTGGCCGCGCAATAACAACATACGCCACCAGCACGGAGACGTCTCCGGAGCCACCACAGAAACACTGCGCGCCACAGAAACTGTAACGCGGTCAAGTCACCTCAAAAGAATCGTGTATTCATCCGCCGTGTAACGTTTGTAAACGCCGCGGCATCGGGGAGGGACAGAGGTCGTGCACTTGCGCATGCGTGACGCGCCTCTGCTCCTTTCTCCTCAGCGAGGAGCACTTCCTATTAACCCTTCATGTAGAAGGACGGCAGCCAACACAATAATGGCTGTTCACAGTGTTCAGCCATTGTGTGCGGGGCAGTGGTCACTCAGCAGACCCTGGCGGGTCCTCACACAACACCCTAAACAAATGAGTCCCCGAAATGACGCAGAGCTGCTTATTCAGCAGATGTGCTGGAGACCATTAGAAATGTCAGAGAAACACCATCCGCTGCCTCCCATAGACGTGTGTGGGGCAGAGTCGTGTGTGACTTCTGTCACAGTCCACTGAGGAGAAATGTGGTGTGACATTACACATAGTACGTGTCGTCGGTCAGCCCCGGCCTTGGGGAATGTGCACCCATGTTTTATCATGCAGGTCCGCTCTGAAGACCCCCGGAAAAAGCGCAGAAACCGCTCCAAAGGCCCCCGGAAAAAGCGCAGAAACCGCTCCAAAGGCTCTCTCTGTTCACTTCTATGTAAAATTTACATTTTTAGGTTTTCTACTAGTTCAGCTATCAAAAAAACACCAAACAATAAAAAGAAGTGGCCTGACCGCTCCTCAGGAGATTTCCGGCTGGACGACGCTCCGTATTGTACAGTACAAGGCAATGGGAGCGATAAAAAGGACGCTCAGACGTTTTGTTAGCAAATTCACCTTAAAAAAACAATAAAGCAGCTCACATTTAATTAATTGCTTAATGGATGTAAAAAAAACGCCTGCAAATTGCCCCCCAATCACCAGACACCCCAAGATACCGTTTAAAAACGCCAGCAGAAAACATTCACAAATTGCCTCAAAATGTGCAACAAGATGATTCAGAGGGGTAAAAAAAACTGCGTTTCATGAAGCGCTTTCCGCTTGAAAACCTCATCAGTTTTTCCCACCTGGAAAAATCGTGAAGTACACATAACCTTAGAGATGTGCCATAGATCCGGCCGAGTCCTGGACCCACAGACCATGGTCCCGTACTACCAGATGGTCAGAGGCAATCATGAATTCTTCATCCCCCAGAGAAATATGGACGCGTTTATTGATTTCACTTCTGTTTGCGACAAGTAATGGACAATGATGAGCTGTGGATTAGTCACCGTGTCGTCACCACCCATCACTATTAGGCCTCATGATGAGTAGGGAGACCCATAGAATACGAGGCCCTGAGCGACGTTCACACTGAGTTTTTTGAGACGTTCAACAACAAGCGTTTCAAGCAGAATCCACCTGAGAATACGTTCCTTTCTTGGAGGATTTTTTCCCTTGAAGCGTTCGTCGCTGCCTTTTGATTGGACAGCGACTAACATGGACCACATGTCAGGAATCGCTTCAATGAAGTTGCATGCACTATTTTTTTTCGCCAGGTTTTTTTCAAAACCTCTTCAGGTTAAAAGAAAAAAAAAATTGAAGAGCAATGTAGACATCACATATAATGAAGATAAAGAACCTAAGTAATCAAAAAAACGTTATTTCCAGAAGTCTGGCTTGATAAGTTGTTTTTTTTAAAGTCTCAAAATTTTGTGGCAACTCGAGACTGCGCTAAAATTTTGTGGCTTTTCACGTTCTAGAACCATTTTCACTCAGCTACAAGGTGGACAGAGCTGGGACAGGATGGGAGCGTGGCTACAGCCGCTCACCACGCCACAAATTTTACTTCAGTAGGGAATGTAGTAAGATTTGTGGCAAGGAGCACACGGAGGACCCACTCGTCAGACACACCTGATTCAAGGCGTGTGCGCCTTTTAATGTATCGGGAGTCTCGTACTCCACGTCTCCCCCTCATCAAGACCAGTGTGAAAATTTCCGTTCTTGATGAATCGAGACCAAGGAGTTTTCCAAGTGTTTTTGAGCAGTATAGTTGTGTGCCGACGTCTGGTGCCTCTGCTACACCAAGGATTCTCCAAGAGGAGCAGGGCTTCATGAGAAGATGTCTGTAATAAGGAATGGTGGAGGCACATGTGGCCTCAAACTCCTATGGAGGCTGTTACACATTGGTGTGCATGCTGACTGGGTTCAAAAGTCCTGATAGTGCGGCACGGACAACTCTCGCATGCGTGCTACCGCGGTTCTGCAGTACAGTCACTGGCGTGAGGTTATTTTCCAGATGAAACACTTCTCAGAGGGAGAAATGACCAAATTGGAAAACCGTGCCGATTTGCATTAAAACCTGCTGTTTTGCTGGACACCTCCACAAACTATACAGATGCTTAATTATAAATTTGTTGGGCTAGTTCGAAAATACAAGTAGTTAATAAAAATTATCTATAAAATGAATCCAACTACGGTATTATAAAAATAAAAGGAAAAAAACAACATTGCAGCTTTGGTAAAATGCTGAATAGGAGCTGACTCCATGCTGGATATGACGGAGGAAATGATGTCCTACCACATAGAGAGGGGATTGTAATGCGCTCATTGTGGATGTCATACAGTCCCTGGCTGCTGCCTCAGATCCCATTGTAGTGTAAAACTCACAGAAGAGCTTTCCCGCATATTACACCAGCAAATAACAGAACCGCAGGGGTCTGGTGTAGACATAAACATGGGGCCCCTATGAATAACACCAGTTTTGAATTCCTCCATACCCATCAGACTAAGGCTGGGATCACACATGCGAGGTATACGGCCGAGTCTCGGATGTTAATACCCGGCACTGCCGCCATCCTCGGGAGCGGAACGTGCAGCTCCATGTGTTGCTATGGGGCCACACGCTCCGCTCCCGAGGCAGTGCCACGTATTAACATGCGAGACTCGGCCGTGTTCCTCACGTTTGATTCCGGCCTAAAGCTGCATTTACACCGCAAAATAATTGTGAACAAGAGTTCTAAAAAAAGATTACCTTACTGCCGATCACTGGATGAAGTAGTAAAACTCTTGTTTACCGCGTGAAATGATCTTTTGAGCAGCACAAAAAAAAAGTTCTTAGCGGTGCATGGTCCTGTGTAAGACCTGTGCTGCTGAGAACCATGGTGGCTGATGTGCACAGAGCGGTCTATGACTGATCTAGTGCAGATCACTTACTCTGGTCTGCCTGTGTACACAGTTACTATTAGGCCGGTGTCATACTGGCGAGTTTGATGCGAGTAAGTCGCACGACTTTCTCGCATCAACACCCGGCATGGCTGCCCGCTCTCGGACCCGAGTGCGCGGCTGCATAGAAATACATGCAGCCGCACACTCGGGTTCGAGAGCGGGCGGCCGTGCCTGGTGTTGATGCGAGAAAGTCGTGCGACTTACTCGCATCAAACTCGCCAGTGTGACGCTGGCCTCAGGGTGTGTTTCCACCATCAGGATTTCTTCAGTAAATGCTGCGTGTTTGACGCTGTGCGCTGGCACAGCGTCAAACACGCAGCGTCCAGATGTTACAGCATAGTGGAGGGGATTTCAAGAAATCCCATCTCCGCTATGCGTAAAAACACGCAGGCGGCAGACCTGCGTTAACGGACATGTGGCGCGTCTTTTCAGATTGCAGCATGTCCTATTCCCTTGCGGCGACGCTCCGTCGCCGCAAGGTAAATAACACAGGCCTATGCAGCGCTGCGGTGATTCCGGATGTGTTCAATGAGCACATCCGGATTCACCGCGTGTTCACAAGGGGGCGAGGCTTTGGGCGGAGCGGACTTTCCGCTCCGTCCAAAGCGCTGTGTTTCCTGACGGTGGAAGCACAGCTTTAGACGACCGCTAATCGGTAAAGGTTTATTGATCAGCGTCTGTATCGTGTTCCAGGTCCGTCTGTCTACACTGACCCTAACTTCAGCTGGACCCATTGACACCAGCGGGTTTAACCGTTAGGCCACGTTCACACGTTCAGTATTTGGTCAGTATTTTACATCGGTATTTATAAGCCAAAACCAGGAGTGGATGATAAATACAGAAGCAGTGATGGGTTTCTATTATACTTTTCCTTTGATTGTTCCTCTCCTGGTTTTGGCTTACAAATACTGATGTAAAATACTGACCAAATACTGAACATGTGAACGTGGCCTTAGTCTAATGTGTAGGGGGCCCGGATAGATGATTTTCGGGGCGTTAAGAATGCAGCACGTGCAATTTTTGGACTGCCGATTTCTTTGTTCTCCCGGAGATAAGCCGCCATCAGTGATGTCCTAGCAGTGGCTCTCTCATAAAGACGGAAGCGCTCGACAAAGGGAGAGCTCTAGTGATGGGAGAGTAGCATCGTTGCTCGGGTGATCTCCGAGTATTTTGGCGTACTCGGAGATTTAGTTTTCGTCGTCTCAGCTGCATGATTTGTGGCTGCAAGAAAAGCTAAATACATGTGGGGATTCCCTAACAAACAGGCATTCCACACATGCAATCAGCTTGTCTAGCAGTCGCAAATCATACAGCTGAGACAAAGAAAACTAAATCTCCGAGCACTCCAAAATACTCGGAGACCACCCGAGCAACGAGTATACTCGCCCATCACTAGAGAGCTCCTGTGTATGGGAGAGTTGGATGATCAGTCGTCTTATTTGTATGGGGTGGTTAACTGTGAAGGCTAGCTTTTATGTACACAGGACCCCCGCCCATAACAGCCACATGTATTGTGATCTGTTTGGTTGTGGTGACCCCACAAGGCCGTGATACGATGATATGCAGTGATTATAGCTGTATGAATTATCCTGTCATTTCTATTAGGTAACGGATGATACATGGCTCATTAATCGGCCTGTAGCCTTCTAACTTCCAGGGATACCCACGTTAGACCGGAGTCACACTAGGGTAATGCTTCGGACGCGGTAAGTGAATGACCGTCGGCTCCAGCTCTGCTGCAATCAGGATCTGACTGTCAGTGCTCTGATCCTCTCACATGGGAGAATCGCAGCACAGGCGAGGAGGAGACAGAGACATGAATTTCTCCATCTCGCCCATTGCTGGCGTCCGAGACAATCGCACTGCACTCGGCTGATATCCAAGTGCAGTGCAATGTTTCACACGCACCCATAGACTTGTACGGGTGTGTGATCCGATTCTTGCAGCATGCTGCAATCGATTTTGCTCGCCGAATCTGCACTGCCTGATAGAGTATTTTTTTATCGGACTGCACTCATCCAATTTCTTTGCTTGTGTTGCATGTGACGTAGGCATACTCCTATCTGGCAGAACACAGGAGAGCACATGGAGCTCGTAGACGCGGTTTTCCTACAGCTCCTTATTTCCGCCTTCATGTCTCAGCTTTTACCAAAACTTTTCTTCCTCCTGGCAACTCTAGAGTTAAATCCCTGAACACACCCGTCTGCTCGGAAGGTGGCGCTGCGCCCCTGCAAGAGCCGGCCGATCCCTTGTGACCACCAGGTGGCGCCTGCGCTCCTCATTCGACTTCGAGCTGCCGAGGAGCGAACAACTCTAGCCGAGCGCGAGCCGCGTCCAAAGCGCGTCCTATTTATTTTGTCGGCCTGGATCCGGGCTCCGGGGCTTCTCCTTCCGTGCTCTTCCGTCTAGAAGCCGCGCACGGCTCTTTCAGTTGGGATTAAGAGGCGGCAGTGGGACGAGGCCCTCCCCCGGGAGGCGCGCTGTGTGGGAGACGAGGTAAGTTGTAAAATGGCGGATACGTGTGTGGAAGTTTTCTCGCTGCGGCCTTGTTGTTGAGGAGCCGAGTTGCTGCGGCGCTTTTCTCCGCTTGCTCCAGCTTTGGTGGAGGCGCTCGGAGATGGTGTTGGGGCCTGAGCAGGGAAGCGGCGGTGTCCGGGGGTGGGGGGAGGCGGAGAGAGCGGCGGGGGGAGTGTGGAGGACGCGGCCTTCCCTTCTGGGCTCTGTCCGGAGACGTAAACGCTGAGAGGCCTGTGCCGCTGGGCGACGAGCGGGAGACGCATTTTGGCGCCAGGGAATCGGTCGGCTGTGTTTGTGTGGGCAGGGAGGCGGCAGCGGTGTCCTCCTCTGCCCGTGTGCACAGCAGCTGCTCCACCGGCGCCTCTCCTGGGAAGCTCCCCCCACCAGCAGCCGCTCTCCCGGGAAGCCGCCCCCACGGGCCAAATCTTACCCGGGAACGGCCCCCACCCAGCTCTCCCTGGAAGCCGCCCGTACCAGCCGTCCCCGGCGGCCGCTTTGCCTGGTCGGATATAACCTGCGGCGCAGCCGCATCATTCATCCTCCCCGGACGCCTCAGCGCCTGACCTCTGTTATGGTGGCCATATTGGCCGGGCCTCTGCCCTGATCAGTGTGGAGGCGCCATGGAAGTTATCACAAGTTGTTAGGAAGACTACCATTTGGTGCTGTGTTCTGGGGAGGGGGGAGCATTATGGTGTACTATGCCATTCCTAGGGTTGTCAGGGGATAGTATACTATGCCATTGCTAGGGTTGTCAGGGGCACTACACTATGCCATTGCTAGGGTTGTCAGGGGACAGTATACTATGCCTTTACCTGGGTTGTCAGGGGCACTACACTATGCCATTGCTAGGGTTGCCAGGGGACAGTATGCTATGCCTTTACCCGGGTTGTCAGGGGCACTACACTATGCCATTCCTAGGGTTGCCAGGGGACAGTATGCTATGCCTTTACCCGGGTTGTCAGGGGCACCTCACTATGCCATTCCTAGGGTTGCCAGGGGACAGTATGCTATGCCTTTACCGGGTTGTCAGGGGCACTACACTATGCCATTCCTAGGGTTATCAGGGGACAGTATACTATGCCTTTACCCGGGTTGTCAGGGGCACTACACTATGCCATTCCTAGGGTTGCCAGGGGACAGTATGCTATGCCTTTACACGGGTTGTCAGGGGCACTACACTATGCCATTCCTAGGGTTGCCAGGGGACAGTATACTATGCCTTTACCCGGGTTGTCAGGGGCACTACACTATGCCATTCCTAGGGTTGCCAGGGGACAGTATGCTATGCCTTTACCCGGGTTGTCAGGGGCACTACACTATGCCATTCCTAGGGTTGCCAGGGGACAGTATGCTATGCCTTTACCCGGGTTGTCAGGGGCACTACACTATGCCATTCCTAGGGTTATCAGGGGACAGTATACTATGCCTTACACCGGGTTGTCAGGGGCACTACACTATGCCATTCCTAGGGTTGCCAGGGGACAGTATGCTATGCCTTTACACGGGTTGTCAGGGGCACTACACTATGCCATTCCTAGGGTTATCAGGGGACAGTATACTATGCCTTTACCCGGGTTGTCAGGGGCACTACACTATGCCATTCCTAGGGTTGTCAAGGGATAGTATACTATGCCGTTACCCAGATTGTCAGGGAGCGCTATACTATGCCACTCTTTGGGTTGCCATGGGGCACTATCTTGTGGACTATGTTGTTACCATAGTTGTCAGGGGGCTTATTATTGTGCTCTATGCCGTTACTGGAATTTTTTGGGGCTGCACCGTTGTTGGGGGTGGTAGCGGTACTGTGCCATTACCAGAGTTGTTGGTGAGGGGGTGTGCTGTACTGTGCAGTTACCAAAGTTGCTGGGGGGCCTTTATTGTGCCGTTACCAGAGTTGTGTTGGTGGTCTCTCTCTACTGTGCAGGTACCAGAGTTGTTAACGGGGGGGCGCTTTATTGAGCCATTACCAGAAATGTTGGGACGGTGTGCGCTTTACTGTGCCGTTGTTGTGGGGAGAAGGGGGTTCTACTGTGCCAGAGATGTTGGGGGAGGGGTGAGCGCTCTACTGTGCCTTTATCGGAGTTGTTGTTGGGGGGTGGGAGGCAGGTGTGCTGTCCTATATTTGGGTGACGTGCTCCTGTCCTTATATGATGGGTATGTGTAACTGATCTGTTGAGTGTGGCGTCCTCTCCTGTAGTTGAGGAGGTGGCCTCTCACAAGTTCCTGTGGTCACACAGAGGGGTTGTCTGCATCAGTGGCCTGTGGCTCGGCACCTGTTGGGTGCAGCTGTCAGGACACGCTGTGAGTTGTAGGTTCCAGGTCGCTGCTGCAGATGTGCTCACACTGTCATACACAGAGAAGTATAATCTGAATATGAGGATCACTTCCTGATGTTACAGGGTCAGTAGGATTAGGTTCTCACATGTTGGATTTTCTGTCAGTGTTTTCTGTTTGTGCAGAAGGCTGTGGGCTTGTTCGTTTATAAGGTTTGATTTTTGCTATATACCCCATTCAAAATATGTCTATAAACCTGGTTGCTGTGTTCCACTGGCCTTCATATAAATTGGTTCACATTTGTTATGGGGAACATCCTCCCTGTAGCCACACCTTACTGTTTACTATCGGTTGTGGTTACCTCCCTGTCTCATCCTATTGTTATGGGATTAATCAGCAACCTATTAGATGTAAATCCTGTCCCATATAGAGAAGTCACCAGATCCCTTCCTGTTTGCTCTTTGTGTATATGGACAGGCAGGCTGCATAATTTGTGTCTCCATCTGTGCTGTTTTTCTGCAGCCATGAGGCTGTGACTGACTGTAGCGTCTGAAATGAAATATTGTTTTTTCCATTCACTTAACATTACTTGCAGCTGACTGATGTTGTCAAAGGGAGGGGGAGGGGGCAGATGGGGCAACCTAACTGCGTCACACCACCATCAGGGCTTTTAGGGATGGTCCGCTTGTTTGCTGCCACCCTCCTGTTTTGCTTGCTATTTGTTGGCTGTATTGAGTGGGTGCGGTTACAAGTTTGTGTCTCTTCCACTTACTGGCTGGGTCAGGACTCCAGAAGATTTGTTTGTTTCCTTGCTGAAGAAAAACCCATTTTATTCCGCATTGTGCATTCAGAATGAGAATAATCCCTGACTACGGAAAAAAGTGAAGCTTTGAATGTCATATAGGCAAGGAGTGTGTTACAACATGCCTAATCAGAAAGTGTCTACCAACAGCATATTGTGTAAAGGGCAGAAAATGTAATTGTAGGTCACAGTGCGGAGCTTTTCACTCCTCTGAATTGTTATCCACAATCTCAGCATGTGCTGTCTGCTGTTGGCAATGCGCAATTCAGTTAGTGGTCTAATAGATGATTAGCCTTGTGGAAACCGAGAACCCTATTTGAAGAGGAACACAACGATTCATTTACCATATTTGCTAAGGTTACCATCATTTTTACCTTTTAAAATTGTGTTCTATAAAGATCTTTTTTATGTAATAAAATAGTTACATTTCATAATTGTTTCTCATCCATGTTGCTTTTGATAAGCAAACAATATTTTTTTGGGTGTGTTTCTAGATTTCAGCACAGTTTCCAGGGAAAATTGTTTGAGCACATGCTAATGAGCTGAAAATGCATGTATAAGCAATCCGTTCAATCATACACACTAGGAAGTTGGGTTTTATAGTCACCAGACACAGTCTACTGTTAAAGATAAAATGTAGATCCTCATTTAGACATTTTTAACTTGTCCTGTAAGAACTGACTAATTTTCATCATAGTTCAGATTGGGAAATTGTTTCTGTGAAAAAAAAACGTACCACATTCGCATGATATCGGAGTGCAGTCTGATTTTCATGGCCTGACAGAAAGAATGTGGAGAAACTTTTTTTTTCGTCTCTCCATGTATGAGTAAAACTGGTGAGACTCGGACCACACTCTGATCAACCTCTGATCAAAACTATTGGTCTGTATTTCTCGTACATGACAACATTGGACGTCTGAATGAGGCCTATCTTCTAAGTGTTAAATTCTGATGCCTCGACATTTCTGAAAATAAGTTCCTGTAGGATGTTTCTGGTATCTAGTGCTTAATATTTACAAAAAAAAGGTCCAAAAAAGCAGCTGGTGAATTAGAAGGCTCAATGAAGTGGTTAAAGAGCGAATGCTATCCTTTCCTGATTTTACAGAAGAGCTAGTGTACCAACAATTCCTTTAAAGTGTAAAATGCCTTAATGGGATTTTCCAAATTTAAAAATGTAATGTAATTTATTACCCCTTGAATTTGTTGCCCCTACAATCACATTATGGTTGCAGACTTTTTTACCGTGTTGATGACTTCTCCATTAGTCACCTGACCACTGCAGCCAATCATTGGCTTCAGCTGTGATATTTTCATGTGCAAACAGAGCAGCTGAGGCCAGTTACTTAAAATTTCCTACATCTCAGTCTGATCAAACATCTGTGTAATGTGCTGGATAAATAAGTCCATCCATGAAGGCTCCATATTCCTGCAAATCCTGTTATTCCTGTAAGTTGCGAACGTCTTGTTCCATGTACCATAGGCCACGTCCAAATATTTTGTGAAATCCGTGCCTTGGCAGATCTCAGCCGTTCAGGATGTACAAGGGCACTGCCACCAATAGCTTAATTGTGACCAGTTATTAAGTAATTATGTATTACGGTACATTTTCCTTGGGAAGTTAAAACTGGTTACCTTATGTAGTTGCTCAGATCATGGCTTCAGGTCCATTATTGTCTGGTCATGTTTCTTACACTTTTATTCCCTCTTCTATTGCTAAATTGCTGTACATCTGTTAGGCCAGTATGAAGTTAGAGACCAAACTATAAAATGTAACTGCAGGATTATACAAAATAATTTATATTCTGTAACCATGGCAACCGTAAAGCTGCATAGGATATAGATTATATGATAACGATATTAGTTATTACCTCTGTCAGCCGACATCTGCTGTTTTTTTTTGCTAAATGAGGGGATTATTAGCAGTTAAATTGTGGCAAAGTATATATCCTTACATGCAGGTTATTGTACTATGGATTTATAAGAATCTCTAAATTAAGGCTAGAAGCTCAAACGTGGCTAAAGTTCAGTCAGATGTACCATGAGTCTCACTACATACTCTGCTCTGAGACTAGTGGCCAGAAATGCACAAGAATGAATAGAACAAAGTTAACAATTTTATTAATTATATCAAATTTAACACACAATGATAAATTAAAACAAATGTCTAAAGTGTGAGGAACGCTATTGGCTTGGGACACATTACCTATCATATCAATGCCAATAAATATTGATGTAATCAGTGCAGCTTATCAAGATCGTTTTTTATAAAGTGCAAGTGCTTCTATAGTGGGTTTGCAATGGTGATAATTTAACTCAGTGTTTGCAGATATACTTAGGCAACAAAGATAATGTCCAGGGTTTCTGGTATATGCCAGGATAGTGTGTCACCACTGCAGACCCGGTTAAGGCTATATATCAAAATATCATGCTACTACATATTGTATAAAACAAAGGGCAAACTGTGCGTCAGGGTAGAGGAGCGCGGCGAGAACAACACACACACAAGGTAATGGCCATGAGTAGTTTGCTCTTTGTTTTATGCAATATGTAGTAGCATGATATTTTGATATATAGCCTTAGACATGCTACAATATATCGCATAAAACTAAGGGCAAACTCCCCATGGCCGTGACCTGGTGTGAAGGCGACTTCAATGCGCGGGGAGATTTTGAAAAGCGCAAGTGCGGAAACACTACTCCGTCTGTGTTAGTCACAGACGAACATACATAAGAGGAGCGGCGGGGGGGGGGGGGGGAGAAAAAAAAGCCGCCCATCGGACCGGAACGCACGGATTTGCATACTAGAAAACGAACTTTACAAAGGTATTTTTAGATGAAAACTGGGGTGTCAGGAGATATCATAGGTACCCATAGATTAGTTATGGGATGCACTATGCAATGATATCTTTATCTCATATGGCTAAAATGGGGTGACAGATTCCCTTTAAAGGGTTTGTCCAGCCTTATGCTACAAGTCTACATTTAGAATATGTGACTGTAGATTTGTGAATCCTCATATTGGCACATTCTAAGAATTCGCCGGGAGCGGGTGGTTATGTGACTGCAAGTATGAGATTTGTATCCTTAAGGTAACATTCCGACTAGACTTGATCAGCCTCACTCAATATGCTTACTTTCATTGAGGCTACACCTATCTAGTCACTGTCACCTCATTTATGCAAATTGCATGCTTGCAGTCACATGCTGGTACCGGAGAATCCTCACAGTGCACGCAATGTGAGAATTCACAAGTGTGCAGTCGCATAGAGTGACTGCAGACTTGTAGTCTAAAGGCCCTTTTACACTAAGCGAGATCGCTGAAACGTCACCGATTTTGTGACGTAGCAGCGACCTGAGAGCAGGCGCTGAGGAAGCCTGCAGCACTGCCTGTGAGATCGCTGGTCTCACAGAGTGCTGTGCACACTGTGAGACCAGCGATCTGACACTATACTGTAATGTCCCACTCTGGGACAAAGTAAAAAAGTTTAAAAAATAAAACCCACTCTGGGACAAAGTAAAAAAGTTTAAAAAATAAAAATGTGTAAAAAAAAAAAAAAAAAAAAAAAAAAAAAAAATACAAAATAAAGGAAAAAAAATGCCCCAATAAATTCATTTCGTCCTGTAAATAAAAAAAACAAGACCATAAAAGTACACATATTTGGTATCGCCGTGTCCGTAACGACCCGCCCTATAGAACTGTTCCACTAGTTAACCCCTTTAGTGAACCCCTTAAAAAAAAAAAAAAAAGCAAAAAATCAATACTTTATCATCATACCGTCCAACAAAAAGTGGAATAACACGCGATCAAAAAGACCGATATAAATAAGCATGGTACCGCTGAAAATCTTGTCCTGCAAAAAACGAGCCGCCATACAGCATCATCAGCGAAAAAATAAAAAAGTTATAGCTCGCAGAATAAAGCGATGCAAAATAATTTTTTTATATAAAATTGTTTTTATTGTATAAAAGCGCCAAAACATAAAAAAATGATATAAATGAGGTATCGCCGTAATCGTACTAACCCAAAGAATAAAACTGCTTTATCAATTTTACCACACGCGGAACGGTATAAACGCCCCCCCAAAAGAAATTAATGAATTGCCATTATTGACATTCTAACCTCCCAAAAATCAAATTAAAAAACGATCAAAAAATGTCACATGCTCAAAAATGGTACCAATAAAAACGTCAACTCGTACCGCAAAAAATAAGACCTCACATGACTCTGTGGGCCAAAATATGCAAAAATTATAGCTCTCAAAATGTGGTGATGCAAAAACTATTTTTTGCAATATAAAGCGTCTTTTAGTGTGACAGCTGCCAAACATAAAAAACCTGCTGTAAATAGTAAATCAAACCCCCCTTTATCACCCCCTTAGTTAGGGAAAAATAATAAAGTTAAAAAAATGTATTTATTTCCATTTTCCCGTTAGGGTTAGGGTTGCGCCTAAAGTTAGGGTTGGGGCTAAAGTTAGGGTTGGGACTAGGGTTACGGGTGTGTTAGGGTAAGGTTTGTGGTTAGGGTTATTATTAGGGTTGGGACTAGGGTTAGGGGTGTGTTGGGGTTAGGGTTGGAGTTAGAATTGGGGGGTTTCCACTGTTTAGGCACATCAGGGGCTCTTCAAACGTGACATGGCGTCTTATCTCAATTCCAGCCAATTCTGCGTTGAAAAAGTCAAACAGTGCTCCTTCCCTTCTGAGCTCTGCCATGCGCCCAAACAGTAGTTTACCCCCACATATGGGGTATCAGCGTACTCAGGACAAATTGCACAATAACTCTTGGGGTCCAATTTCTTCTGTTACCCTTGGGAAAATAAAAAATTGGGGGCCAAAATATGATTTTTGTAAAAAAAAAAAAAATTTACCAGCCAGGCAAAACTCACAGCTGGGAGCCGCAACCCTCAGCTGTCAGCTTCAGCAAGGCTGGTTATGAAGAGTAGAGGGGTCCCCACGCTGTTTTTTTTTTTTTTTTTAATTATTTATGTAAATAATTTAAAAAAAAAAAAAAAAAAACGTGGGGTCTCTCCCATTTTTGACAACCAGCCTTGCTAAAGCTCACAGCTGGGGGCTGGTATTCTCAAGCTAGTAAAGGGCCATTGATATTGACCCACCCCCCAGCATCTGGGGATGCTTCAGCAAGGCTGGAATTAGGCTGGTTAATCTTTGCGAAGGACGTATGAATCAAGCCTCATACAAGTGTTGTGAATAGGCTGGAAATGAGTTCTGAGCAGAAGCTCCCTCTGGTGGTTACAAACGGTACTGGACTGTCCAGTTTGTTTCCAGATTTTGGAGGACCTTTTGTTCTCAAATTGGTGTTCAATTGTCTTTCTCCTCGGCATTTCATCTTCAGACCAATGGTCAAACTGAGAGAACAAACCAGACATTGGAGACTTATCTAAGATGCTTTGTGTCTGCTGATCAGGATGACTGGGTCTCTTTTTTGCCTTTGGCTGAGTTTGCTCTTAATAATAGGGCTAGCTCTGCCACTTTGTCTCCATTTTTCTGTAATTCTGGGTTTCACCCTCGATTTTCTTCAGGACAGACGGAAGCTTCTGTCTGTCCAGGTGTTGACTCTGTTGTGGAGCGTATGCAACAGATTTGGGACCAGGTAGTGGAGAGGTTGTCCCTCTCTCAGGAGAGGGCCCAGCGGTTTGCTAACCGGCATAGGACTGATGGTCCTCGGTTTAAAGTGGGGGACTTGGTCTGGTTGTCCTCAAGAAATATTCCTATGAGAGTGGCATCTCCTAAATTTAAGCCTAGGTTCATTGGACCTTATAAGATCATGGAGATTCTTAATCCTGTTTCTTTTCGTTTGCTTCTTCCTGGGACATTTAAGATCCATAACGTGTTCCACAAGTCCTTGTTGAAGAGGTTTGTTGAGCCAGTGGTTCCTACTACTGTGCCTCCTGACCCTGTTTTGGTTGAGGGCAATCTGGAGTATGTGGTTGAGAAAATATTGATTTCTCGTTTTTCTAGACGGAAACTCCAGTATTTGGTTAAATGGAGAGGTTATGGTCAGGAAGACAATTCTTGGGTGTTTGCTTCGGACATCCATGCTAGGAGACTCATCCGTGCGTATCATAGAACTCATCCTGACCGACCTGGTTGCTCAAATGAGGGTTCGGTGACCCCTCCTCAAGGGGGGGGTACTGTTGTGAATAGGCTGGAAATGAGTTCTGAGCAGAAGCTCCCTCTGGTGGTTACAAACGGTACTGGACTGTCCAGTGAAGATTGTGAGGATTGGGAATCAGGTGTTACTGACTGGTCTTATATAAGGGAGTCGCCTTCCCATCAGGGTTGCCGGTGATCAATTGTTCTGGTCTCAATCCTTGATTCCTGTTTCCTTGGTAGCCTGCTGTGTCGTGTCTGAATTTCCTGCTAACAGATAAGACATTTTCTTCTTTTTGTTTTTGTGCTTGATTTTTGCATTTTGTCCTGCACTTCTTTGGGGGCCTTCAGGGTCCCCTCTGGGGGCTTTTGCCTCTCAGTTCAGTTCAGCCACTGATGTTTGTACTTTTGCTTTTTCCAGTTTTTTCAGTGGCTGCTGTTTTGTTTTTGGTTACACCAGAGAACTAATTTAGGTGGTAGAGGTCGTGTGATCTCAGGTGTTTTTGAAATTAGTAGAGTTGGTGCTTTTCAGGGTTTTTTGGGATTGCAGTAAGTGCCCTTCCTATCCTTTCTATTTAGTAAGTTTGGGCCCCAACGTTTGCTCATACTATTTTCTGTCTGTGTCAGTATTTCTTCTTGTCTAACCGCCATTACATGTTTGGGGGCTTTCTATGTTCTTTGGGGATCTGCTCCGGGGCAGATAGCTTTCCTCCTTCTATCTTTAGGTGTAGTTAGTTTCTCAGGCTGTGACGAGGCGTCTAGGACCAACGTAGGAACGCTCCACGGCTGCCTCTAGTTGTGGTGGTTAGTCAGGGTACTGCAATCTCATAGTTTCCAACTGCTCTGGTGTATTTCCTTTTTTGCCTGCTCTCCTCAGCTACCAAATCACAACATACAAGGTTATCCTGGAAAAACAGTTGATTCCTTCTGTTCAGGCAATGTTCCCCAACTCTGAGGACTTTTTTCCAGCAGGATAATGCGCCATGCCACACAGCTAGGTCAATCAATGTGTGGATGAATGACCACCACATCAAATCCCTGTAAGGCTATGGTTCCACGGTCCGGAACCATAGCGCTTTTGACGGAGCGGAAATTCCGCTCCGTCTAAGCCCCCCCCCTTTATGACGCGCGATCTTTCCGGAGGTGTTCAGGACACCTCCGGAACACCTCCGGAAAGAGCGCAGGGCTACATAGCCCTGTGTTAATTATGTTGCGGCGACGCACCGTCGCCGCAATACGCGAGGACATGCTGCGGTCTAAAAAGACGCGCCGCATGTCCGTTTACGCAGGTTTGCCACCTGCGTATTGTTACGCATAGTGGAGACGGGATTTCTTGAAATCCCCTCCACTATGCTGTAACATCTGGACGCTGCGTGTTTGGCGCTGCGCCAGCGCACAGCGCCAAACACGCAGCGTTTCCTGACCGTGGAAACTCACCCTAATGGCCAGCCCATTCTCCAGACCTGAACCACATTGAAAACCTCTGAAATGTAATCAAGAGGAAGATGGATAGTCACAAGCCATTAAAGAAGAACTGCTTACATTTTTGTACCAGGAGTGGCATAAGGTCACCCAATAGCAGTGTGAAATACTGGTGGAAACCATTCCAAGATGCATGAAAACTGTGATCAAAAATTTGGTTATTCCACAAAATATTGATTTCTGAACTCTTCTGGAGTTAAAACATTAGTATTGTTGTTTCTAAATGATGAGAACTTGTCTTCTTAGCATTATTTGAGGTCTGCAAGCACTACATTTTTTTGTTATTTTGACCATTTCTCATTTTCTGAAAATAAATACAAAATATATTGCTTGGAAATTCGGAGACATGTTGTCACTAGTTTATAGAATAAAAGAGCAATTTACATTTTACTCAAAAATGACCGGGCCAATTTTTACAATTCTGACCACTGTCTCTTTATGTGGTTATAACTCTGGAACGCTTCAACGGATCTTCGCGATTCTGAGATTTTCTCGTGACATATTGTACTTCACGTTAGAAGTAAAATTTCTTCGATATAACTTGCGTTTATTTTTGAAAAAAACGCAAATATGGCGAAAATTTTTAAAATTTTGCAATTTTCAAACTTTGAATTTTTATTCCCTTAAAACAGAGAAATATATCACACAAAATAGTTAAGAAATAACATTTCCCACATGTCTACTTTACATCAGCACAATTTTGGAACCAAAATTTTTTTTTGTTAGGAAGTTATAAGGGTTAAAAGTTGACCAGCGATTTCTCATTTTTACAACAAAATTTACAAAGCCATTTTTTTTAGGGACCACCTCTCATTTGAAGTCACTTTGAGGGGTCTATATGGCAGAAAATACCCAAAAGTGACACCATTCTAAAAACTGCACCCCTCAAGGTACTCAAAACCACATTCAAGAAGATTATTAACCCTTCAGGTGCTTCACAGGAACTAAAGCAACGTGGAAGGAAAAAATGAATATTTAACTTTTTAGCCACAAAAATGATCTTTTACAAACTTTTTTTTTTATTTTCACAAGGGTAAAAGGAGAAAATGGACAGATAAGGTTGTTATGCAATTTCTCCTGAGTACGCCAATACCCAATATGTGGGGGAAAACCACTGTTTGGGCACACGGCAGAGCTCGTAAGGGAAGGAGCGCCGTTTGACTTTTTCAAACTAAAATTGGCTGGAATTGAGTTTGGACGCCATGTCGTGTTTGGAGAGCCCCTGATGCGCCTAATCAGTGGAAACCCCCAAAAGTGACACCATTTTGGAAACTAGACCCCCTAAGGTACTTATCTAGATCTGTTGTGAGCACTTTGAACCCCCAAGTGTTTCACAAAAGCTTATAATGCCTGGGTGTGAAAAAAAAAAAATCAATTTTCCACAAAAATGATTTTTTAGTCCCAAATTTTTGAATTTTCCCAAGGAAATTGGACCCCAAAAGTTGTCCAATTTGTCCTGAGTACGCTGATACCCCATATGTGGGGGGGGGGGGAAACTGTTTGGGTGCACGGCAGGGCTTGGAAAGGAAGTAGTAACGTTTTGGAATGCAGACGTTGATGGGGGTCATGTTCCGTTTGCAGTGCCCCAGATGAGCCTAAACAGTGGAAACCCCCCCACAAGTGACCCCATTTTGGAAACTATACCCCTAAGGAACTTATCTAGATCTTTGGTGAGCACTTTGAACCCCCAAGTGCTTCACACAAGTTTATAATGCCCGGGCATGAAAATAAAAAAATCCTATTTTTTTCCCACAAAAATTATCTTTTAGTCACTAATTTTTTATTTTCTCAAGGGTAACAGGAGAAATTGGACCACATAAGTTGTTGTCCAATTTGTCCTGAGTACGCTGATACCCCATATGTGGGTGGGAACCACTGTTTGGGCGCACGGCAGAGCTCGGAATGGAAGGAGCACCATTTGACTTTTTCCAACCAAAATTGGCTGGAATTGAGATTGGATGCCATGTTGCATTTGGAGAGCCCCTGATGTGCCTAAACAGTGGAAACCCCCCACAAATGACCCCATTTTGGAAACTAGACCCCCTAAGGAACTTTTCTAGATCTTTGGTGAGCAATTTGAACCCCCAAGTGCTTCACACAAGTTTATAACGTAGAGCCGTAAAATTTAAAAATCATATTTTTTCCACAAAAATGATCTTTTCACCCCAATTTTTATTTTTCCAAGGGTAACAAGACTCCAAAAGTTATTGTGCAATTTGTCCTGAGTGCGCTGATACCCCATATGTGGGGGTAAACCACTGTTTGGGTGCATGGCAGAGTTTGGAAGGGAAGGAGCGCCGTCTGACTTTTTCAACGCAGAATTGGCTGGACGCCATGTCGTGTTTGGAGAGCTCCTGATCTGCCTAAACAGTGGAAACCCCCATAAATGACGCCATTTTGGAAACTAGACCCCTCAAGGAACTTATCTAGATGTGTAGTGAGAACTTTTAACCCCCAGGTGTTTCACTAAAGTTTATAACGTACAGCCGTAAAATAAAAAATCTTTTTTTTTTTTACAAAAATGATTTTTTCGTCCCCAATATTTTATTTTCACAAGGGTAACAGAAGAAATTGGAACCCAAAAGTTGTTGTCCAATTTGTCCTGAGTACGCTGATACCCAATATGTGGGAGAAAACTACTGTATGGGCGCACGTCAGGGCTCGGAAGGGAAGTAGTGACGTTTTGGATTGCAGACTTTGATGGAATGGTCTGGGGGCGTCATGTCACATTTGGAGAGCCCCTGATGCACCTATACAGTGGAAACCCCCCACAAGTGACCCCATTTTTGGCAAATAGACCCCACAAGGAACTTATCTAGATGTGTGGTGAGCACTTTGAACCCCGAAGTGCTTCACAGAAGTTTATAACGTACAGCCGTAAAAATAAAAAAAATATTTTTTTTTTGTACAAAAATGATATTTTCGCCCCCAGTTTTTTATTTTCCCAAGGGTAACAGAAGAAATAGGACAAATTGCACAATAACTCTTGGGGTCCAGAGTACGCTGATACCCCATATGTGGGGATAAACTACTGTTTGGACGCATGGCAGAGCTGAGAAGTGAAGGAGCACCGTTTGACTTTTTCAACGCAGAATTGGCTGGAATTGAGATCAGACGCCATGTCACATTTGGAGAGCCCCTGATGTGCCTAAACAGCGGAAACCCCCCAATTCTAACTCCAACCCTAACCCCAACACACCCCTAACCCTAGTCCCAACCCTAACCACAAACCTAACCCTAACACACCCCTAATCCCAACCCTAATCCTAACTTTAGCGCCAACCCTAACCCTAACTTTAGCCGCAACCCTAACCCTAACCCTAATGGGAAAATGGAAATAAATACTTTTTTTTAATTTTATTATTTTTCCCTTACTAAGGGGGTGATAAAGGGGGGTTTGATTTACTATTTATAGCGGGTTTTTATGATTGGCAGCTGTCACGCTAAAAGACGCTTTTTATTGCAAAAATAGTTTTTGCATCATCACATTTTGAGAGCTATAATTTTTGCATATTTTGGCCCACAGAGTCATGTGAGGTCTTATTTTTTTGCGGGACGAGTTGACGTTTTTATTGGTACCATTTTTGAGCACGTGACGTTTTTTGATCGCTTTTTATTTCGATTTTTGGGAGGTTAGAATGAACAAAAATCAGCAATTCATGAATTTCTTTTGGGGGAGGCGTTTATACCGTTCCGCGTGTGGTAAAATTGATAAAGCAGTTTTATTCTTCGGGTCAGTACGATTATGGCGATACCTCATTTATATCATTTTTTCATGTTTTGGCGCTTTTATAGAATAAAAACAATTTTATATAAAAATAATTATTTTTGCATCGCTTTATTCTGCGAGCTATAACTTTTTTATTTTTTCGCTTTATGCTGTATGACGGCTCGTTTTTTGCGGGACAAGATGACGTTTTGAGCAGTATCATGTTTTTTTATATCGGTCTTTTTGATCGCGTGTTATTCCACTTTTTGTTCGGCGGTATGATGATAAAGCATTGATTTTTTGCTTCGTTTTTTTTTTTTTTTTTAAGGGGTTCACTAAAGGGGTTAACTAGTGGGACAATTTTATAGGGGGGGTCGTTACGGACGCGGCGATACCAAATATGTGTACTTTTATTGCTTTGTTTTTTTTATTTACAGGAAGAAGTGAATTTATTGGGAATATATATATATTTTTTTTTATTTATTTTGGATTTTTTTTTTAAAACATGTTTATTTTTATTTTTTTAACTTTTTTACTTTGTCCCAGGGTGGGACATCACAGTATTTTATCAGATCGCTGGTGTGACAGTGTGCACAGCACACTGTCACACCAGCGTTCGCTCAGGCAGTGCAGCAGGCTTCTCAGTGCCTGCTCTCGGCAGGCACTGAGGTAGCCGCCTCCCTCCAGGACCCCGGCGCCATCTTGGATCCGGGTCCTGGGAGGGAGGAAGCCCTCAGAACAGCGCGATCACATCGCGCTGCTCTGAGGGTCTCAGGGGGGCGCGCAGGGAGTCCCCACCCTGCGCGATCCTCCCCTGTGCCCCCAGTACACCGCGATCATGTTTGATCGCGGTGTGCAAGGGGTTAATGTGCCGGGAGCGGTCCGTGACCGCTCCTGACACACAGTCATGGGTGTCAGCTGTGATAATCAGCTGACACCCGGGCGCGATCGGCTGGAGCGCGTCCAATCGCACGAGACGTACTATCCCGTCCATGGTCATACGGGCCCAGGTACCATGGACAGGATAGTACGTCCGATGGCAGTAAGGGGTTAATTGGTGTCAGAGCTGTATATTCTAATTATTGTAGATTTTTTTTTTTATTATTTTTAGTTATTTAAAATTTTTTTTTACTTTTTTCTAACTTTTTTTACTTTGTCCCACTATGGGACAATAATTTTTTTGCTGGCTTCTATAACATGCAGATGAAGCAGCATCGCCATGCCATAGAAGCTATCAGTGCTTCACTGACAGAGAGACTTGCTGATCATGTACTGACATGATCTGCAAGTTTGCTAGGTCTGGTGACCAGGATGTCGTCATGACGACATCGGGTCACCATGGCAACGATCGGGACCCCACGTCACGCATGAGGTCTCGGATCCAAATGCAGAGGGGCTGTCGGCCCTGTGCCGACTTCCGGAATGATGCGATCGTGCTCTATCGCAGCATTTTGGGGGTTAAAGTGCCGGGAGCTGTTTGTGACCGCTCCTGGCACCTAATGCTGCATGTCAGCTGTCAGAATCAGCTGACACCCGGCACGATCGTCCTCGCACCCTCCGTGTGAGCAGACAAACATGATGACCTAATATTCCGTACCTGGTCAGTTAGGCCCAGGTCTCATGGAGTGTATACAGCAAGGTAGAAGTGCAGGCTTAAAATATAACTTTTAATAATTGCCTTTAAAAAAACGAGAATTTCGTTCAATAATATCAAAAAGCAACAAAATATATCCTAACCACCAGTGACTTGTGAGAAAACAAAATATAATTAATTAAAACCGTCAGTAAGCAGACTGACTTAATCATAGATTAGATAGGGATAGATCTATCTGGACACTATCCACAAAATATCAATGACTGTATGTGCTTATTTCCTCTCATATATTGCACATCAATAATATGGAACAGTCTTACCACATGTCGATATCCACCGTGTACTCGTAGATGGGGGAGGCCTTTTTAAGCATAATGCCATACATTACCCCAAACCAGGTGGATACATGTGAACCAAGGACTGACAATCTCCCAGGTCTCATGGACGTAATATTACGTCAGATGTCAGAAATGGGTTAAAAGTCATTTGCAAAGTTTTCAGCAATCTCTACCAAAATAGCTATAGAGATGGGATGTGGTGACGCCCACTCGTATAATTGACTTTTAAGAGGCACTTGATTCATTAAGAGGTGAGCGCATCTTATAGGCAATCTGTCACCACATATCTAAACTACCGTATTAATATGGGCTTACAGGCTATAGACTGCTGAAAAGAGTGATACCTGTCTGCCTCATATCAAATGCCTTGTTGTTTATCGACCATCTTTTATCACTTTATGTAAATGACCTCTTCCAGACTATAGGTACTGCCACACTTAGTGATCTCGTTAGCGATCTCAATAACGACGCAAGCTAATGAGATCGTTTGTGAGATCTCTTTTAGGTCGCTAGTAGCTGCCAAACAGGAGATCTCATAAACGACTCATCAGCGGTCAGCGATCTCTTTAACGACTTTGGCGGTCGTTAGGATGTCATTAGCATGTACTGAGCGCTTCTGATTCATAGGAATTTCCAGCATCGCTCCTGCTCTCTGCGTCCTGCTAGCCTGCTTTGCAACTGCTGCGATCCTCTCTGTGACGCAAAAGAGAACTTATAGATATTGCGATCCATTCCGTGACGCTAAACCCATATGCGTCACAAACGAGGTCGTTCGCAAAAGGTGCCAAACACAGCGATATAGGCTCACCAGCGGGACGCCAACGATCAAAAAACGGTCCAGAACGCTAGTGAACGATCAACGAGATCACAGCAGGGGCCACATAGTTGCTACATGCCACACACAGCTAAGTCGCTAACGAGATCGCAAAATAGTGACGTTTTAGTGATCTCGTTTGCGATCTCGTTTGCAATCTCTTTTAGTGTGGCATACCCTTATGGGAAGGATGCTGCCTGTAAGATTACCAGTGTGAGAAAAGTGACTAAAGGGTATGCCACACTAAACAACATCGCTAACGGGATCGCTAAAAAACGTCACTATTTAGCGATCCCGTTAGCGATGTTGTTGTGTGCGGCATGCAGCAACGACGTGGCCCCTGCTGTGATCTCGTCCGTCGTCCTGATCGTTCCGGACCCTATTCTGATCGTCGGCGTCCCGCTGGGTAAGTATATATCGCTGAGTGTGGCACCTTTTTTAGCGATTTAGTGGTACTTTTGTACCGCTAAAGTCGTTAAGGAGATCGCTAACCGCGATAGCATCCTTAACGACATCGCTAAATGTGGCCGACACTAGCGATATTGTAAACGATCCCGCTAGCGATCTTATTAGTATGCGACGCTAACGAGATCGTTAGCGGGATCGTGTAGTGTGGCAGTACCTTAAGGCTATGTGCACACGTTCAGGATTTTTTGCGGTTTTGCGGCGGTTTTCCGCTGAAAAAACGTATGCATTAAGCATCCTATTGTCACAATGCATTCCGTAATTTTTGTGCACATGCTGCGTTTTCTTCCGTGAAAAAAATGCATCGTGGAAAAAAACGCAGCATGTTCATTCTTTTTCCGGAATCACGGCGATTCCGCCACCATAGGAATGCATTGAACTGCTTACTTTCCGCATGTGACTATGCCCACCATGCGCAAAGTGAGCGGTTCATGTGCGGTTCTGGCGGAGAGGAGACTCTCACTGGTAAAATAATAATCCCTGGTAAAATAATTAAAATAAAAAATCGTGATATTCTCACCTTCCGGCGGCCCCCGCAGCTTTCCCGCTCCTCAGCGACTCTCCCGGCAACTCACCAGGGATGCCTTGCGAGAGTCACCCCAGATGACGTGTTGATGTCACGTGATGCTACGTCATCTGGGGTCATTGTTGCTAAGCATCCCTGGGAACGGGAGTTGCCGGGAGCATCGCGAGGACCAGCAAGGCTGCGGGGGCCGCCGGAAGGTGAGAATGTCACGATTTTTATTTATTATTATTTTTAACATTAGATCTTTTTACTATTGATGCGGCATAGGCAGCATCAATAGTAAAAAGTTGGTCACACTTGTCAAACACGTTGTTTGACTTGTGTGACCAACCTGTCAATCAGTTTTCCAAGCGATGCCTTACACAGAACAGGAGAAATTAAATTTGTCTTCTTGCAAACACATTTTTTCATCTCTCTGAGCTCTGCTGTATTGCAATAATATTGCAGCCTTGGAAGCTGAATATGAGAGGAAACTGCTTATGTGTCAGGTATAATCACCCACAGCTAAGTCGCTAACGAGATCGCTACTGCGTCATAAATGGTGATGCAGTAGCGATCTCGTTAGCGATCTCGCTTAGTGTGGCATACCCTTAACTCTTCCTTCATGTAAAATGATCTCTGGAGGCAGAGTTATCTTCCAGGCAACGTCTACCCCATAGCGCGAAGAGCTAATTTACAGTGGCATGTAAATGTTTGGGCACCCCTGGTCAAAATTACTGTTATTGTAAACAGTTAAGCAAGTTGAAGATGAAATGATCTCTAAAGGCCTAAAGTTAAAAATGACACATCGGTCCACAGGACTTGTTTCCAAAATGCATCAGGCTTGTTTAGATGTTATTTTTCATACTTCTGACTGAATTTTTTGGTGAGGATGCAGGAGAGGGTTTCTTCAGATGACTCTTCCATGAATTCCATATTTGTGCAGGTGTCTCTGAACAGTAGAGCAATGTACCACAACTCTAGAGTCTGCCCAATCTTTCTGAAGGTTTTTTGCAGTCAAGCGGGGGAGTTCTGATTTGCCTCTAGCAATCCTACTAGCAGCTGTTGCTGAAATTTTGCTTGGTCTTCCAGCCCTTATCTTCACCTCCACTGTTCCTATTAACTGCCATTTCTTAATTACATTTTGAACTGAGGAAAGGGCAACTTGAAAACGCTTTACTTTTGTCTTTATAGCCTTCTACTGTTTTCATTTTCAAAGCGGTGACTTGAACTTTACCCGTCCCATGACTGAAACTGAGTGCTGGCAGGAATAAAGTTAATTTTTTTCCCCGCTGCGTAATAAGGCCAGTGTCACATTTGCATGTGTGATGTGAGAAATCCGCACGAGTCTCTGGCATCAAAACCCGGCACTTGGACCGAAGCGTGCAGCTGCATGTATTTCTAGGCAGCCGCACCCTCTGGTCCGAGTTCTGGCGGCAGTGCCGGGTGTTGATGCGAGGGACTCGTGTGAGTTTCTCGCATCACGCACGCAAGTGTGACACCGGCCTAATGCTATTAACCTGTAGATTAACCATATATCTGCAGGTTAACAGCGTTATTTCTGGTGACAGGTTCCCATTAACATAGCATAAAAATGTACCAATAAAAATGCTCACCACCCAGGTATAGAACAGGTTCAATAGCTAGTAGAGTATAATTTGACTTTTTTTTTGCCTGAAAAAAGGTTTTACTGCAATTTATCATCAAAGCTGATGAGACAATTCATCATATTGTGCTGGAGGTTAGTGGATTTTGTACACACCACCATCATTTTCTATATAAGAAACCCCTTCAGATGTCTACCCAGTGACACTGTACCCTTCTCTGGTCAGGTGTTCTTAGTAACTTAATAGTTGCTCTATATTAGTTTTGTGAGAGCCAGCAGACACTGTAGCAAATAGATGGCTCTGCTGTCTTCCACACATTAAGACTGCCTGAGCCTGCATCCTAATGTTCTTATAGGCAGGAGGGGGAAGTGCAGCCACGCTGCTTCAGTACCAGTTTATCTTCAGGACAGCTGTGCAGAGAAATCAAAGTAATATTTCCTTCTGAGAAGTTTAGGCAAAATATGCCACTTTTAGAATATCAGCATTGGCCCGAGCGGGGTGATTTTATCATATTGCAGCAAAATTATCTAATGTTTATGACACTAAACAAAATTACTGGTAGAAATAATGGTTGTCTTTATGTTTTGGGGCCCAAAATGCATCAATTTATATATCAAGATGCCCAAATACACTGTATGGACAAACCTATTAGGAAATGTATTCATTACGCCGATAGGAACCTGTATGACATAACATTATAAATCCATAGGCATTCATTAGGAGTCGGTTTCACCATCCCCCGCCCTGTTTGCAACTAAACAGCTTCCAATTTGGACCAGAGGTCCAGTCTTGCAATCTCCAGTCTAGTTTATCCGAAAGATGTTCGTTGGAGTTGAGATCAGGGTGCCGTGCGGCCAGTCAAGTTCTTCCACACCAAACCATTCCCTTATGGACCTTTCTTTCTGCACTAATATACAATCATAGAAAAACATAAAAAGTTATCCCCAAATTCTCCAAGCATATATTTTTCAAAATTGTCTTTGGTATGTTAAAAGGGGTTGTTCACTACTGGACAACCCCAGCGTAATCACTCCAGGGCCCCATGTAAACCAGTGGTTACTCTCTTTCCACAGCGGTGCTTTTCCAGCTATGTCTGTGCTGCTTATCCTGGTGCATTATGTGATGTTGTGTGACTTGACCACTGCCTCCAATCTGTCCTGTGACACAACAGTCTGTGGCCGATAATCGTGTGCAGCTCATCAATATTCCTTATGATAGATGTTCAGTGTGATAACATGGTAAAGGTGAACAGCTTTTGTGCTGATATTAATGCCAGAGGAGGCTTGGTGCTCTGAAGTTATGGAGTCAGCAGTGTTGGTGATTTTTACGCACAATGCTTCTCAGCAGTGACACCACATATATTTATTTTTAATGGGGGGAAAAAAGGGGTGATTTTAATATATTTTTGGTATATACTTTTATATTTTGTGTTTTTAAAAACCATTTAACTTTATTTTTAGTTACCTTAGGGGACTTGAACCTGTGCTTATGCTATATACTGCAACATATAGTAAAAATCCGTTTCCTATAAATGCCAGCCACAAGCTAGTCTTCACAGGAGTACTAAGATGGCGTGTACCTACCGCAGACCCTGGCTAATGTGGCAGCCCATGAGCTCTGTGATTGCGTGGGTCAGCACCCCTTGCCCACACCTCCCAAATTTTTTTGTTATAATGCAGCTGCCAGAGGTTAATAGCAGTTCAGCTCTGCTTGCTGCTGTTAGGGAATGTGCTCATAGAGTTTCATCAAGACTGGTGTTTTTATGCCAGTGTTGATGAGGAGGCGGGGAGAAGTGCAAGGTGCCTGGTTCATTTTGAGTCTCTAAGTGACTTGTGCCTCGCCACCTATCTTACTCCTGTCTTTGATTGGAATACTATTTGTGGCGTATAAAAAGCCATCATTTGTTGTGAATTTGGTAAATATGGGTCACCAAGCCCTCATCCCGCCATCGCGCCTCCTACTGCCAGAGCCGGACAAAGCCAAAAGCTTCAACATTTTTGTGCAGCTTCTTATGTATTCTAAAGTTTTGACACCAGTTTTCTAGCATAAAAGAATTGATGAACTGAGTTCTGGTTCTTTTTGTTTAGTATTTAGAGGGAAATTCCAGGTTTTTGAGGAGCATTTGAAGAGTTTCTGCTTCAAAAATTCCTCAGGAAACTGAGCAAATCTTTCGAGGCAGATCATGCAGGCTCAGTTCCTAGCATACATCAAAGAGAGGGACCTGAAATTGGATATACCAATGTTGGTAATGGGTTAAAGAGGTTGCTTAATGCTCTGAATTCAGAATGCACTGCTGTCCCTTCTCCTGGCTTCTTGCTTGCAGGGGGTGGTTGGGCTCCTGCTTGTCCAGAACCAGGGACATTGCTCTATCCCTTACCCAATCTGTACTCTGATGGTGTGACATGAGGAAACTTTCTGTAGTAGACTGTAATGTGGAAAGTTTCCTCTCTTCTCAAGCACTATTCAGTAATGTCCATCATTGAAGATGGGAATAACCCATTAATTTTATGAGCTACGTTCTGAAGTTCACTGCTTCCAAAGTATTTTTTCTATTCTGCCAAAAGGCTGTACATATTCAAGGCTGTACACCATATGTGTCAGAATACTGTAAAGTGGCAAAAAAAAAAAAATCTACACGCTAGATAGACATCTAGTCTGAAGCTTATGTTTAGCTGCCAGTTTCTAGCGTTGCTACTTAACATGATATCCAAGAATGGTGTAAACCGAGCCTTTTTCAAATTTTTTTTTCTTGAGTATTAGTGAATTGTTTTTGAGCCTTTTTTTTTGGAGAGACATGTGCAATGTCATATGTATTGTATGGATCTTTTTGCTGATTTTTGTTAAACCGATGGGGAAGGATCGACAAGAAATAATGTCCACATACTCCACACTACTGAGATTGTCATTCCTTTCGTGAGTAGCTTTTTAGCAAGGCAAAGTAAAATCACATTCACCTAAGGCTATGTGCACACAATGAGTATTTGAAGCTGCATATTTTCACTGTTATTTTCATTGTACAAAAAAATCATAGCATCTTACAGATCCAGTAAAGTGGATGGGATTTATAAAAAAAAATTCATGACCACTGTGCTTTTTTTTTTTTTTTTTTACTGTGTAAACTGACCTGCAGAGCGTGCTTTAACCCCTCTCTGACATTAGACGTACTATCCCGTCCATAAAACCCGTGCCATTCTGCCCATGGACGGGATAGTACGTCATAGGCGATCAGCTGCGCTCCTGAGGGAGCGCAGCTAATCGCCGCCGGGTGTCAGCTGATTATCACAGCTGACACCCGTGACTGTGTGTCAGGAGCGGTCACGGACCGCTCCCGGCACATTAACCCCTAGCACACCGCGATCAAACATGATCGCGGTGTACTGGGGGCACAGGGGAAGATCGCGCAGGGTGGGGGCTCCCTGCGCGCCCCCCTGAGACCCTCAGACCAGCACGATGTGATCGCGCTGTTCTGAGGGCTTCCTCCCTCCCAGGACCCGGATCCAAGATGGCGCCGGGGTCCTGGAGGGAGGCGGCTTCCTCAGTGCCTGCTGAGAGCAGGCACTGAGAAGCCTGCTGCACTGCCTGAGCGATCGCTGGTGTGACAGTGTGCACAGCACACTGTCACACCAGCGATTTGATAAAATACAGTGATGTCCCACCCTGGGACAAAGTAAAAAAGTTAAAAAAATAAAAATAAACATGTTATAAAAAAAAAATCCAAAATAAATAAATAAAAAAAAAAATATTCCCCAATAAATTCATTTCTTCCTGTAAATAAAAAAACCAAAACAATAAAAGTACACATATTTGGTATCGCCGCGTCCGTAACGACCCCCCCTATAAAACTGTCCCACTAGTTAACCCCTTTAGTGAACCCCTTAAAAAAAAAAACGAAGCAAAAAATCAATGCTTTATCATCATACCGCCAAACAAAAAGTGGAATAACGCGCAATCAAAAAGACCTATATAAATAAACATGGTACCGCTGAAAACGTCATCTTGTCCCGCAAAAAACGAGCCGCCATACAGCATCATCAGCGAAAAAATAAAAAAGTTATAGCTCGCAGAATAAAGCGATGCAAAAATAATTATTTTTTATATAAAATTGTTTTTATTCTATAAAAGCGCCAAAACATAAAAAAATGATATAAATGAGGTATCGCCATAATCGTACTGACCCGAAGAATAAAACTGCTTTATCAATTTTACCACACGCGGAACAATAAAAACGCCTCCCCCAAAAGAAATTCATGAATTGCTGATTTTTGTTCATTCTAACCTCCCAAAAATCGAAATAAAAAGCGATCAAAAAATGTCACCTGCTCAAAAATGGTACAAATAACGTCAACTCGTACCGCAAAAAATAAGACCTCACATGACTCTGTGGGTCAAAATATGCAAAAATTATAGCTCTCAAAATGTGGCGATGCAAAAAACTATTTTTGCAATAAAAAGCGTCTTTTAGTGTGACAGCTGCCAATCATAAAAACCCGCTATAAATAGTAAATCAAACCCCCCTTTATCACCCCCTTAGTTAGGGAAAAATAATAAAATTAAAAAAATGTATTTATTTCCATTTTTCCATTAGGGTTAGGGTTGCGGCTAAAGTTAGGGTTAGGGTTGGCACTAAAGTTAGGATTAGGGTTAGGGTTGGGATTAGGGGTGTGTTAGGGTTAGGTTTGTGGTTAGGGTTGGGACTAGGGTTAGGGGTGTGTTGGGGTAAGGGTTGGAGTTAAAATTGGGGGTTTCCGCTGTTTAGGCACATCAGGGGCTCTCCAAATGTGACATGGCGTCTGATCTCAATTCCAGCCAATTCTGCGTTGAAAAAGTCAAACGGTGCTCCTTCACTTCTGAGCTCTGCCATGCGTCCAAACAGTAGTTTATCCCCACATATGGGGTATCAGCGTACTCTGGACCCCAAGAGTTATTGTGCAATTTGTCCTATTTCTTCTGTTACCCTTGGGAAAATAAAAAACTGGGGGCGAAAATATCATTTTTGTACAAAAAAAATTATTTTTTTGTTTTTACGGCTGTACATTATAAACTTCTGTGAAGCACTTGGGGCTTCATAGCGCTCACCACACACCTAGATAAGTTCCTTGTGGGGTCTATTTTCCAAAATGGGGTCACTTGTTGGGGATTTCCACTGTTTAGGCGCATCAGGGGCTCTCCAAATGCAACATGACGCCCCAGACCATTCCATCAAAGTCTCAATCCAAAACGTCACTACTTCCCTTCCGAGCCCCAACGTGTGCCCATACAGTAGTTTTCGCCCACATATTGGGTATCAGTGTACTCAGGACAAATTGGACAACAACTTTTGGGTTCCAATTTCTTCTGTTACCCTTGTGAAAATAAAATATTGGGGGCGAAAAAATCATTTTTGTAAAAAAAAAAGATTTTTTATTTTACGGCTGTACGTTATAAACTTTAGTGAAACACCTGGGGTTAAAAGTTCACACCACACATCTAGATAAGTTCCTTGAGGGGTCTAGTTTCCAAAATGGTGTCATTTATGGGGGTTTCCACTGTTTAGGCAGATCAGGAGCTCTCCAAACACGACATGGCGTCCAGCCAATTCTGCGTTGAAAAAGTCAGACGGCGCTCCTTCCCTTCCAAACTCTGCCATGCACCCAAACAGTGGTTTACCCCCACATATGGGGTATCAGCGCACTCAGGACAAATTGCACAATAACTTTTGGAGTCTTGTTACCCTTGGAAAAATAAAAATTGGGGTGAAAAGATCATTTTTGTGGAAAAAATATGATTTTTAAATTTTACGGCTCTACGTTATAAACTTGTGTGAAGCACTTGGGGGTTCAAATTGCTCATCAAAAATCTAGATAAGTTCCTTAGGGGGTCTAGTTTCCCAAATGGGGTCATTTGTGGGGGTTTTCCACTGTTTAGGCACATCAGGGGCTCTCCAAATGCAACATGGCATCCAAACTCAATTCCAGCCAATTTTGGTTGGAAAAAGTCAAATGGTGCTCCTTCCATTCCGAGCTCTGCCGTGCGCACAAACAGTGGTTCCCCCCCACATATGGGGTATCGGCGTACTCAGGACAAATTGTACAACAACTTATGTGGTCCAATTTCTCCTGTTACCCTTGGGAAAATAAAAAATTAGTGACTAAAAGATAATTTTTGTGGGAAAAAAATAGGATTTTTTATTTTCATGCCCGGGCATTATAAACTTGTGTGAAGCACTTGGGGGTTCAAAGTGCTCACCAAAGATCTAGATAAGTTCCTTAGGGGGTCTAGTTTCCAAAATGGGGTCACTTGTGGGGGGTTTCCACTGTTTAGGCTCATCTGGGGCACTGCAAACGGAACATGACCCCCATTAACGTCTGCATTCCAAAACGTTACTACTTCCTTTCCAAGCCCTGCCGTGCGCCCAAACAGTTTCCCCCCCCCCCACATATGGGGTATCAGCGTACTCAGGACAAATTGGACAACAACTTTTGGGGTCCAATTTCCTTGGGAAAATTCAAAAATTTGGGACTAAAAAATCATTTTTGTGGAAAATTGATTTTTTTTTTTTTTCACACCCAGGCTTTATAAACTTTTGTGAAACACTTGAGGGTTCAAAGTGCTCACAACAGATCTAGATAAGTACCTTAGGGGGTCTAGTTTCCAAAATGGTGTCACTTGTGGGGGGTTTCCACTGTTTAGGCGCATCAGGGGCTCTCCAAACGCGACATGGCATCCAATCTAAATTCCAGCCAATTTTAGTTTGAAAAAGTCAAACGTCGCTCCTTCCCTTACGAGCTCTGCCGTGTGCCCAAACAGTGGTTTTCCCCACATATGGGGTATTGGCGTACTCAGGAGAAATTGCATAACAACCTTATCTGTCCATTTTCTCCTTTTACCCTTGTGAAAATAAAAAAAAGTTTGTAAAAGATAATTTTTGTGGCTAAAAAGTAAAATATTCATTTTTTCCTTCCACGTTGCTTTAGTTACTGTGAAGCACCTGAAGGGCTAATAAACTTCTTGAATGTGGTTTTGAGTACCTTGAGGGGTGCAGTTTTTAGAATGGTGTCACTTTTGGGTATTTTCTGCCATATAGACCCCTCAAAGTGACTTCAAATGTGAGGTGGTCCCTAAAAAAATGGCTTTGTAAATTTTGCTGTAAAAATGAGAAATCGCTGGTCAACTTTTAACCCTTATAACTTCCTAAGAAAAAAAAAATTTTGGTTCCAAAATTGTGCTGATGTAAAGTAAACATGTGGGAAATGTTATTTCTTAACTATTTTGTGTGATATATTTCTCTGTTTTAAGGGAATAAAAATTCAAAGTTTGAAAATTGCAAAATTTTAAAAATTTTCGCCATATTTGCGTTTTTTTTCAAAAATAAACGCAAGTTATATCGAAGAAATTTTACCACTAACATGAAGTACCATATGTCACGAGAAAACAATCTCAGAATCGCGAAGATCCGTTGAAGCGTTCCAGAGTTATAACCTCATAAAGAGACAGTGGTCAGAATTGTAAAAATTGGCCCGGTCATTAACGTGCAAACCACCCTTGGGGGTGAAGGGGTTAAAGGGAATCTGTCACCCCATTTTAGCCATATCAGCTAAAGATATGACTGAATAGTGCGTCCCATAAGCAACCTATCGGTGTGTAGCTTATATCCTGATACCCCCGTTTTGATAGCAAAATACCTTTGTAAAGTTCGGATTTTTGTCTGTAAATCAGGGCGGTGCAGTGTGCTTTGCCCAACAGTGGGCAAAGCATAAAATCATTACAGCGCATGCGCAACTCTTTCCTTGCCCGGAAATGACTGCTTGCCTTGGACGACTTCCGGAGCAAGGAAAGTGAAGGACAATAGTTGCGCATGCGCTGTAATCATTTTATGCTTTGCCCACTGTTGGGCAAAGCACACTGCACATGCTCCGGGGGGAATTTGAAAAGCGCAATCGCAGGAAGCCGAGCGCCGTCTGTGCGATTCACAGACGGCCATACGCAAGAGATGCCGAGGAGCGGGTGGGGGGGGGGAGAGAAAATGCCGCCCTCCTGACCGCCCTGATTAGCATACCAAAATACGTAGTTTACAAAGGTATTTTGGCATCAAAACGGGGGTATCAGGATATATGATACATACCGATAGGTTGCTCATGGGACGCACTATTCAGTCATATCTTTATCTGATATAGCCAAAATGGGGTGACAGATTGCCTTTAAACCTGCAACATGTTCATGGCTGTTGTGTTATTGTGAACAGTTAAGCAAGTTGAAGATGAAATGATCTCTAAAGGCCTAAAGTTAAAAATGACACATCGGTCCACAGGACTTGTTTCCAAAATGCATCAGGCTTTTTTAGATGTTATTTTTCATACTTCTGACTCAGAATTTTTTAGTGAGGATGCAGGAGAGGGTTTCTTCTGATGACTCTTCCATGAATTCCAAATTTGTGCAGGTGTCTCTGAACAGTAGAGCAATGTACCACAACTCTAGAGTCTTCCCAATCTTTTTTTCAGAGCGTGCTTTAAATCTGCAACATGTCCATGGCTGTTGTGGGTACGATGAGGTTCTTGTGCAGATTCTCCCCATAGAATTTCATTACATACAGAAAATCCACAGGTTAAAAACAAACTTGATGCGGAAACGCACTAAAAGTGTATCTAATCCTCACATGACTGTATCAATAAAGTTTTAGCAAAGCCAAATTCCAAAAAGTATAAAAAACAAAGCAGCTTTATTTAAAATACGACATACCAACAAGAGGAAAAAGCGCAATAAAAACACAAGTTAAAAAAAGTTCTCAAAACGCAATGAAAAAAGCCAAGCGACCTATAATAGATGCAGCAAATGTGCAACATCAAAAACTCACCAAATTCTCATCGTATAGGGAAAAGAGCCTAAGCTTAATGATAAACGTACGAATTACCCAATAAGGGGTTGTTAGGACAAATGATGATTAAACAATTAATTTTTTTTATTTTGGTCCATTTTTTTTTTTTGCCTGGCACAAAATTTGCTCTACGTCTAGTCATCTTTAAAGGGTTTGTCCCATCTGGGACATTCATGGAATATTGAAGAGACCAAATCAATGTCAGGAAAAGGACCACTTGTATTATAACAATACCATCCAATTGCATACATTTCTTCAATAAAATATTTTTATCAGCAAGCGCTAGGATTTCAGCAACTTTTATTCAGATGAGTAGGATAGTTTAAAAAATATTTAGACTTGAGAGTCCTCAGTGGTTGATACCTTTTAATGGCTAACTGAAAAGATGGTAAAAAATTGCAAGCTTTCGAGACTACTTAGGTCTCCATCAGGCGAAGACTAATACAAAATCTGAAGAATCACATATTTATACACAACAGGACACAGGAATAATGCAATAAGATAAGACAAGTGATGTGAAGCAGAACTGTCATTATGGCAGAGGGATGAACATAAATATTGGAACAGTTCATAGATAAGGAGTAAAAGTTTTATTACCCTCTGATTGGAGTCTGCTATTGTGTTTTGATGCCCCTGAAGGTCAGAGAAGCAGATTCCTTAATTGATGTAGAAAGACATGAAACCTTGGGATATATTCATCCCAGCACTCAGCACTGAGTGTCAAAGGTCATCATAAGTTTATATTTCCCAAACCTTTCTATCTTTCTCAGATTTGAAGTTAGATTTTAATACAAGTAATTCCATATCCATCATGCTATGACCGGGCATACAAAAGTGTTTTGCCACAGGTAAATCCATTCTTTTTTCTCTTATTGTGTGGCGATGAGAATTCATCCTTGTTCTCAGTTTTTGCCCGGTCTCCCCCACATACAGACCCCCAGTTGGACATTTCGTACAAATAATTAGGTACACCACATTAGATGTGATGCAGCTGAAAGTACCTGGAATCTTGTAGTCCTGATGGGAGTTGGGGATCTTTATCTTGTCCGTGGTCATTATAGATGCACAGGTTTTGCATTTCTTCTGGTTGCAAGGTGTACAATAATAAATTATATTGTGGTACCGTGTACACCATGAAAATGGAAGATACCCCAATGTACCGATCACAGATGGATTTGAAAAATCTCCTGAAGAAACTGGCACAAATGAACAGCGACATCTTCTTTCTATCCAGATGCAAAAAGGAAAACCTAATCCCTAAAGGCCTCATGATAAGGAATCCAACAAAATATACCTACATCGATTTTTCTGGTTGCAAGGAAAGGTTCCTGCAGCTGTTGGGGAGGACAGGGAGCTTCTGACAATGATGCTTCTTAGATTTGGGGGCTGCCTAAAACATAGTAGTGGGGGGTCTGGAAATATGGATCGTAATCGGGCATCTTTTTGTAGTAAAGGTTGTAGTTTCCGTACAGCTCCCCTTAGCATCTCCAGATTTGGATTGTAGGTGACCACTAGAGGCAGGATAGTTTAAAAAATTTCTGCCACAAGATCTGTGTGAATCGTCCCTGAACCTTTATCTAGTCGACATTGATGGCACATTGTGCGTCAGAATTAAGGATTTACTCAGAAGATAGAGCTCAGGACCACTAGACTAGAGGGACTAAAGATGAGACATGCAGGGCTCACGTTAGGGAGAAGTGGGGATAAACTGGTCAGATTTTCAGGGCCCCCCACTCCTGTGCACCCCCAGCATTTCTATTCTGAAGTTAAAACTGCTTAAAAAGAACCTGTCAGCAGGATTGTGTCGAGTAACCTACAGACAGGGTCAGGTTGGCGCCGTTATACTCCTCCTTAATGGAGTCAGTTATTTTTTTCCTCTAGCAAGATGGCGCCGCCTGCGCAGTAGTACCTATTGGCGATCTGATAGATGCTACTGTGCAGGCGGCGCTATCTTGGAGGAGGATTTTTTTTTTTCTCTAGCAAGATAGTGCTGCCTGTGCAGTAACGGCTATCAGATAGCTGCTACAGTGCAGGTGCTACCGGCGCCATTTTCAAACTGATTATTTTTCTTAATTTTATGAATTTATGGATACCATCAAAGAAAAAAATTAAATACACATTATATATGCAAATTTTTTAAAAAATATCTATAATATTAAGTAAAAGAGAGGCCAGGTCATTGAGGGATCAGTGACATGTCAGAAGCCATGCTGGTGAATACCTAATCAGAGCACCACATGAAGACCCCCCTTCCCTCCCCAGGCTGCCCCGAGTCATGAGCATATCATTAACTCAAATCTGAAAAACTAAAGATTAATCAACAACCACAAGACTGATTTCATCAATCAAGGTATCATTTTAACCAGTGTAACAGCGCCAACCTGATACTGTCTGTAGGTTGCTCAGCACAATCCTGCTGACAGGTTCCCCTTAAGAACATTTGGTGACCCCATGGTCATGTGACCATGATGTCACCAAAGGTCCTTTAACTGCAAGAGTTTAATGGAACTGAAGATGAGATAGGCTGGTGTGTATACATGTGTGTGTGTGTGTGTAATGACATGATTATATTTGAATAAATTTTGATTCTTATTTATTTTTTTGTTCATGGGGAAAACAAAATAAGATATCCCCTGAAAATTAGCCCTAAACCATCTTTTGGAGCAAAAAAGTATTGTAAGACTCGGTCTTATTTTTGGAGAAACACTGCATTTGCCACAGCTTTAGACATGGAAGTAATGATACTATTGTAAGGCCGGGATCACACATGCGAGTAAATCGGCCGACACTCGCATGTGAAATCCCAGCTCTGGCGCCGGCACTTAGGAATGGAGCGCGCAGCTGCATATAAATACATGCAGCCGCTCGCTCCACTCCCGAGTGCCGGCGCCAGAGCTGGGATTTCACATGCGAGTGTCGGCCGATTTACTCGCATGTGTGATCCCGGCCTAAATGTCCTAATCTGCAGTGGAGATTTTTTCACGAATAAGTGAAAGTCAGTGTATAGCAGATATGAAGGCGCTCCTACCTTACTAAATGCTGTTTGTTTCTTTCCTCCCACTTTTTAAAAACAAACTGTTTTTTTATTTCACACATCGCATTTATGCATATTTTGTGAAAGGATATTATAGGCTGATTTAGTGTAGCATGGCGTTCTGCTGTACGTGATCTAGAAAACTCAGGGCCAAATGTAAAATGTTCATTAAGAGTGCTCTAAACTTGAAACCTCCCTGTACAAGCCAGAATGGTGGGCAGTTCTGCATGATGGGCACCCAGACTAGCTGACTCAAGCTGTACTGTTATTAGACTTGCAACTGTGTATCTGAATGGCTGCCATTAGGCCTCTTTCACACATCAGTTTTTTGCAATCAGGCACAATCCGTCCAATTCCTAAAAAGACGGATCCAGCGTAGATTGCAAAAACTGATGTGCCGGATCCGGTTTTTAGCCGGATTCGTCGTGAACTTTTCAACCCGGAAAATGTAATGTACGCATGGCTGGCACGGAGGAAAGAGAGAGAAGACCGACCTTGGTTCGGCTTCCAGGCAGGCGTACATGAAGAAAACGCACTCTGGTGGCCGGATCAGTCCTATGCCTGATCCGGCTCCCAAAAACTTGCATTGTATGACCAAGCCTGACGTGCCGCTTCAGGCGCTGTCCAGCTGTTTCGGCAGAAAAAAAAACGTTACATGATGCGTCCTGTCCGGCTGCCGGAATTAAAATCTAGGACGGATCCGCCAGAAAACGGACTAAACGCAATGACATGCGGCGCGATCCGGCGCTAATGCATGTCAATGAGAAAAAAAATGGATCCGGCGCTAAAAAAAAACGGATCTGTTTTGTTTTTTTTTCAAAAACTTCCGGATCGCGCCTGACGGCAAAAAACTGATGTGTGAAAGTAGCCTTATACTACGTTTGCTGGTGTGAAGGAAATGCCTTAGGCTATGGTTCCACGGTCCGGAACCATAGCGCTTTGGACGGAGCGGAAATTCCGCTCTGTCTAAGCCCCGCCCCCTTTATGACGCGCAATCTTTCCGGAGGTGTTCAGGACACCTCCGGAACACCTCCGGAAAGAGCGCAGGGCTAGATAGCCATGTGTTAATTCTGTTGCGGCGACGCACCGTCGCCGCAATACGCGAGGACATGCTGCGGTCTAAAAAGACGCGCCGCATGTCCGTTTACGCAGGTTTGCCACCTGCGTATTGTTACGCATAGTGGAGACGGGATTTCTTGAAATCCCGTCCACTATGCTGTAACATCTGGACGCTGCGTGTTTGGCGCTGCACCAGCGCACAGCGCCAAACACGCAGCGTTTACTGACCGTGGAAACTCACCCTTATTGGCTGTGGGTTTTCCCTGCAAAATCAGCTGTTTGCAGGTGATGATGGAAGGCAGTCGGTTATTTGTAAAGGTGTCGTCCATGATGAGGCACATGATGAGGCAACCTCATAATCACTGTGCAAAGGGGGATTTATATTAAACATAAGTCATTTTACATCTGTGTTCTGTCAGCAGCCTTTTCTCATTAATGAGTTCAAAAGTGTCAACTAAAAAGTAGCACTCACCCGGTCCTTAGCTTAACCCCTTAACGACCGCCGATACGCCTTTTAACGGCGGTCATTAAGGGTACTTAAACCACAGCGCCGTGAAAAAGCCTATAGTGCCCCCCAGAGAACATGATTCGGGTCGGTTTTTACCGACACCGCTTTTGCGATCGCCGTTATTAACCCTTTAACGGCGATCGCAAAAAAAGCTATTTTCCCTGTAATTTCTCTCTCCTCTGATGTGATCACACATCAGAGGGGAGAGAAATGGGGTCCCCGGGACCCCCGATCAGCCCCCGTGCCTCCCGGTGTCCCCCCAGGCCTCCTATCCCTCCCCGATCTTCCGGCGTCTTTTTCCGGTAAAGAAAATGGCGGGCGCCTGCGCAGTGCGCCCGCCAAGCCGGATTTTCTCCGGGGTCTCGGCTACCAGGGGTAGCCGAGACCCCAGAAAACATAGTTAGGGTCCCCCCCAGCCCCCACCGCTTTTGCGATTGCCGGTATTAACCCTATACCTGCGATCGCAAAAGAAAAAAAAAAAGCGATCCTGCTGGTAAATTTCTCTCCCCTCTGATGTGATCGCACATCAGAGGGGAGAGAAATGGGGTCCCCCGATCCCCTCCCCCGGTACCTAGGGCTGTTCCCCGTGTCCCCTCCTGGCTCCTGCAGCGCCCCCTTTGGTCCGATCCTCCAGCGTCTTCACCCTGTAAAAAAAAAATGGCGGGCGCATGCGCAGTGCGCCCGCCGACTCTGCCTGGCGGCAAATTCAAAAGAATGATTCATTCATTCTGTAAAAGTACATTTTGATCACTGTGATAAACTATCACAGTGATCAAAATAAAAAAAACAGTACATAAACCCCCCCTTTATCACCCCCTTAGTTAGGGACATATAATAAAATAAAGAAATTTTATTTATTTTTAGTTTTTCGTTAGGGTTATAATTAGGGTTAGGGTTAGCATTAGGGTTAGCGTTAGGCTGGGTTCATACTGCGTTACGGCAGTCCGTTAGACCGACTGCGTTACACCGCGGTGTAACGCAGTCCGTTAGCGCTGCCATTCAACCCCATTTCAGGGCGCATCGCGACGCATGCCGTAAAGCGGCATGCGTTTGCAACGTGCCGTCATTCAGTGACGGAGCCTCGGACGCGGGGTGCAGCGTCTGGGCTCCGTCACCGCTAGCGCAGATGAATCATCTGCTGATTCCTCTGCGCTAGCGGGTATAGCATAACGCGATCGCGTTATGCTATACCGTTACCAGCCCGTCAACGCTATGTGTTCAACGGGCTGGTAAAACGCAGTATGAACCCAGCCTTAGGGTTAGGGTTGGAATTAGGGTTAGGGTTACAATTAGGATTACAATTAGGGTTGGGATTAGGGTTAGGGTTGGGATTAGGTTAGGGTTTGAGCTAGAATTGAGGGGTTTCCACTATTTAGGCACATCAGGGGGTCTCCAAACACGACGTGGCGTTCAAAAAGTCAAATGGCGCTCCCTCCCTTCCGAGCCCTGCCGTGCGCCCAAACAGTGGTTTACCCCAACATATGGGGTATCGGCGTACTCAGGACAAATTGCACACCAATTTCGGGGTTCTAATTTCTCTTATTACCCTTGGGAAAATAAAAAATAGCTGGCTAAAAAAATCATTTTTGAGGAAAAAAAAAATTTTCACGGCTCTGCGGTTATATATTTCTGTGAAGCACTTTGGGGTTCAAAGTGCTCACCAGACATCCAGATAAGTTCCGTAGGGGGTCTAGTTTCCAAAATGTGGTCACTTGTGGGGGTTTTCCACTGTTCAGGCACATCTGGGGCACTGCAAACGGAACATGACCCCCATCAATGTCTGCATTCCAAAACATTATTACTTCCTTTCCAAGCCCTGCTGTGCGCCCAAACAGTTCCCCCCCCACTTATTTGGTATCAGCGTACTCAGGACAAATTGGACAACAACTTTTGCGGTCCAATTTCCTTGTGAAAAATCAAAAATTTGGGACTAAAAAATCATTTTTGTGGAAAATGTATTTATTTATTTTTTTTTTCACACCCAGGCATTATAAACTTTTGTGAAACACTTGGGGGTTCAAAGTGCTCACCACAGATCTAGATAAGTTACTTAGAGGGTCTAGTTTCTAAAATGGGGTCACTTGTGGGGGTTTTCCACTGTTTAGGCACATCTGAGGCACTGCAAACGGAACATGACCCCCATCAACGTCTGCATTCCAAAACTTTATCACTTCCTTTCCAAGCCCTGCCGTGCGCCCAAACAGTTTCCCCCCCCCCCCACATATTTGGTATCAGCGTACTCAGGACAAATTGGACAACAACTTTTAGGGTCCAATTTCCTTGTGAAAAATAAAAAATTTGGGACTAAAAAATCATTTTTGTGGAAATTTTTTTTTTTTTTCACACCCAGGCATTATAAACTTTTGTGAAACACTTGGGGGTTCAAAGTGCTCACAACAGATCTAGATAAGTTCCATAGGGGGTCTAGTTTCCAAAATGGTGTTACTTGTGGGGGGTTTCCACTGTTTAGACACATCAGGGCCTCTACAAATGCGACATGGCATCCAGCCAATTCTGCGTTGAAAAAGTCAAAAGGCGCTCCTTCCCTTGCGACCTCTGCCGTGCGCCCAAAAAGTGGTTTACCCCCACATATGGGTATCGGCATGCTCAGGACAAATTGCACAAAAACTTATGGGGTCTTGTTACCCTTGGGAAAATAAAAATTGGGGTGAAAAGATCATTTTTGTGGAAAAATTATGATTTTTTTATTTTCACGGCTCTACGTTTTAAACTTGTGTGAAGCACTTGGAGGTTCAAAGTGCTCACCACACATCTAGATAAGTTCCTTAAGGGGTCTAGTTTCCAAAATGGGGTCACTTGTTTGGGGTTTCCACTGTTTAGGCACATCAGGGGCTCTGTAAACGCGACATGGCATCCAGCCAATTCTACGTTGAAAAAGTCAAAAGGCGCTCCTTCCCTTGCGACCTCTGCCGTGCGCCCAAAAAGTGGTTTACCCCCACATATGGGTATCGGCATGCTCAGGACAAATTGCACAAAAACTTATGGGGTCTTGTTACCCTTGGGAAAATAAAAATTGGGGTGAAAAGATCATTTTTGTGGAAAAAATATGATTTTTTTATTTTCACGGCTCTACGTTTTAAACTTGTGTGAAGCACTTGGAGGTTCAAAGTGCTCACCACACATCTAGATAAGTTCCTTAAGGGGTCTAGTTTCCAAAATGGGGTCACTTGTTTGGGGTTTCCACTGTTTAGGCACATCAGGGGCTCTGTAAACGCGACATGGCATCCAGCCAATTCTACGTTGAAAAAGTCAAAAGGCGCTCCTTCCCTTGCGACCTCTGCCGTGCGCCCAAAAAGTGGTTTACCCCCACATATGGGGTATCGGCGTATTCAGGAGAAATTGCACAACAAATTTTGTGGTTCATTTTTTTCTTTTAACACTTGTGAAAATAAAAAAAAATTGGTTCTGAAGTAAAGCTTTTGCAAAAAAAGTTAAATGTAAATTTTTTCTTTCTACATTGCTTCAGCTCCTGTGAAGCACCTGAAGGGTTAATAAACTTCTTGAATGTGGTTTTGAGCACATTGAGGGGTGCAGTTTTTAGAATGGTGTCACTTTTGGGTATTTTCTATCATATAGACCCCTCAAAGTGACTTCAAATGTGATGTGGTCCCTAAAAATAAATGGTGTTGTAAAAATGAGAAATCGCTGGTCAACTTTTAACCCTTATAACTTCGTAACAAAAGAAAATTTTGTTCCCAAAATTGTGCTGATGTAAAGTAGACATGTGGGAAATGTTATTTATCAAGAAATTTGTGTGACATTTCTCTCTGATTTAACGGCATAAAAATTTCAAATTTGAAAATTGCGAAATTTTCAAAATTTTCGCCATATTTCCGTTTTTTTCATAAATAAAAGCAAGTCATATAAATTTTTTTTTACCACGAACGTGCATGCAGTTAAAGCAAGGGGGGAGGAACATGGAATATGGCCGTTTCGCGTCTGACTGACTCTTCTACAGAGGCGAATGGACCTGTAGAAGCGTCATCCAGACGCAAAATGGACGTAGTGCGTATTCCCCTCCACGCCTAATTCCCTTGTTTCACCTGCACTCTGCTAGAACAATGTTCAGATGAATGAAATAAAGGTTTTTTAACCTAAGGTTCTGGTGAGTGCTGCTTTTCTGTTATCCCTCTGCCATAATGACAGTTCTGCTTCACGTCACTTGTCTAACCTATTGCATTATTCCTGTGTCCTCTTGTGTATAAATATGTGATTCTTCAGATTTTGTATTAGTCTCTGCCTGATGAAGAGACCTGAGTAGTCTCGAAAGCTTGCAATTTGTTACCATCTTTTCAGTTAGCCATTAAAAGGTATCAACCACTGAGGACTCTCAAGTCTAAATGCTTTCCTGTTGACAATTTTGAACACCTTTGCCGTATATTCTAAGCCTTGCACCACCCTGAAGAATCCTATAACAAGTTGATTTTAATCAGTATAATCACCAGAGAACATTTAAAAATTGGTGCCCCTTTTTTCTTCTACATTTTGTCATTAATGACCATTCTCTTGTGAACCTAATGGACTGGGGAGTGTTAACGGAAAACTGGTGACATACTTTATCATCATGTCACGATTATTTATATAGGATTTAATTAGTAGTTATTTGCCTGGGAACTGAGGACTGGCTGTTATGTTTTCTGCCTTTTTTTAACGATGCTTTCCATCAATTACCGTGATAAAACACTATCCTTAAACATGTCACTTTTGCATAAAACAAATTCCAATATATGTATAAAAATGTAAGGTGTCTAGCACTTGCCTCTTAGAGCTCCGCTCTTGTCTCAGTGTTTCTGGTCTTCTGTTGTAGACAATGCAGTAGGGGGATGCTCCTGTGGCCATAGACCAGTTTGTGAGAAGGAAGGAGGCGGTATAGATGTACCAGGACATATATAGAATTACATGGAGGTCAGATAATAATGGAGGAATATCTGGAATTTATTTCAAACTGCATTTTTCTATATGTTATTCTTTTCACATATTGCCTAAGTTTGCTTGTCCTCGCTCTCCAGCATCCTTCTCAAAGCTGTGCACACATCTGTTACATTATGCTGCTAGTGTTTTTGTCATGTCTTGGAGGTAACCAGTTCCTGGACATTGCATCAGTTGTTTCCATAGTAACAGATGTTAATATATTATCAGCTATCGTTATAACAATTGTTCAGTTTGTGAGGTCAGTCCTAGATTAGTGATGTTTAATCCCTGCCCTGCCTTTGACTTCATTGGATAGTTGCTATCTGCATGGATAGGTAGTGGTCTATCCATCCATCCTCTGGAGGAAGGAAGCAGCCAATTGGTTTACTTTGAGTTATTAACCTATTCCCTGCCAGAAGTTTTCCTGCTATTGCTGCCACAAAACGTGACAAATCATATTGTACGACCACTCGTATGGTTTCTGAAAGTAAAAACCTAGTAACATGTGGGAATGCCGCCCAGCAGTGTACAGTTAGAAGCACCTTCATGTAGTTTTGCACCAAAGTGGCAACAGTATGAAAGTAAAGTTGCAGGTTTGCAGTCTTGTCTGAAGCAAAGCCTGAGATGCCCAATGAATCCTAAAAATAAAGGTGAATGAAGTACAGGTTTCCATTACTTTTATCCAATTTATGTTTGTTTTATCTTCAAATAGTTACAAGAACTAATGAGACCAAAAATTGTTCATGATCCAGAATCTGATTACCATTTGAGTCACCAAGCTGACAAATGTTTTAATTAGGAGCAGTGGGGGATTAGATTTGCCATTGCTTTTTTTTTTTTTCTTACTTTACTAGAAAAAAATAAGGCCTCCGCCTTCATAATTGTAAGAATCAGAGCACACACATTCCCTGAGTAGTAAGCAGGGTGACAATATGATGAAAAGTCTTTGTATCGCCTTCTGCAGCTTCGGCTGTGCTACAGCCACAACTTGTTACTATACCACAGGGATATGCTCGTATAGACACTTTATAGTGCTACTGATTGATCTGCATCTTCATTCCAAAAGAATATGTCCGGTTGTATGTGACGTTGTGAATTCCAGTTTATATTTGATAGTTAAATCAATCTGTAGCGCCACAAAATTAGTTTCACCCTAGCCCAAAAATGAGGATTAAAGGAGATAAATCATACTCACTAGAATATACCATCAACATTATCGGAACAGCGGAATCCTCAGTCCAAGACTATGGCTTGGGAAGAATGAGGGGCATACATCCCCAGTTCTAGTGATCAATCCGTATTAGCAGTGATCCCTATATCTATCTGACATGTATCACCTATTCAGTGGATAGGCAATTTTTATAGACCGCAACACTAATTTCTAAGTGTCTGTGTATGTACAGTATGCACATGTGTATGTATGTGTGTTTATATATATATATATATATATATATATATATATATAATATATAGTACAGACCAAAAGTTTGGACGCACCTTCTCATTAAAGATTTTTCTGTATTTTCATGACTATGAAAATTGTACATTCACACTGAAGGCATCAAAACTATGAATTAACACGTGGAATTATATACTTAACAAAAAAGTGTGAAACAACTGAAATTATGTCTTATATTCTAGTTTCTTCAAAGTAGCCACCTTTTGCTTTGATGAGTGCTTTGCACACTCTTGGCATTCTCTTGATGAGCTTCAAGAGGTAGTCACCGGAAATGGTCTTCCAACAGTCTTGAAGGAGTTCCCAGAGATGCTTAGCACTTGTTGGCCCTTTTGCCTTCACTCTGCGGTCCAGCTTACCCCAAACCATCTCGATTGTGTTCAGGTCTGGTGACTGGAGGCCAGGTCATCTGGCGTAGCACCCCATCACTCTCCTTCTTGGTCAAATAGCCCTTACACAGCCTGGAGGTGTGTTTGGGGTCATTGTCCTGTTGAAAAATAAATGATGGTCCAACTAAACGCAAACCGGATGGATGCATGCCGCTGCAAGATGCTGTGTTAGCCATGCTGGTTCAGTATGCCTTCAATTTTGAATAAATCCCCAACAGTATCACCAGCAAAGCACCCCACACCATCACACCTCCTCCTCCATGCTTCACGGTGGGAACCAGTCCATCCGTTCACCCTTTCTGCGTCTCACAAAGACACGGTGGTTGGAACCAAAGATCTCAAATTTGGACTCATCAGACCAAAGCACAGATTTCCACTGGTCTAATGTCCATTCCTTGTGTTCTTTAGCCCAAACAAGTCTCTTCTGCTTGTTGCCTGTCCTTAGCAGTGGTTTCCTAGCAGCTATTTTACCATGAAGGCCTGCTGCACAGTTTCCTCTTAACAGTTGTTGTAGAGATGTGTCTGCTGCTAGAACTCTGTGTGGCATTGACCTGGTCTCTAATCTGAGCTGCTGTAAACCTGCGATTTCTGAGGCTGGTGACTCGGATAAACTTATCCTCAGAAGCAGAGGTGACTCTTGGTCTTCCTTTCCTGGGGCGGTCCTCATGTGAGCCAGTTTCTTTGTAGCGCTTGATGGTTTTTGCAACTGCACTTGGGGACACTTTCAAAGTTTTCCCAATTTTTCAGACTGACTGACCTTCATTTCTTAAAGTAATGATGACCACTCGTTTTTCTTTACTTAGCTGCTTTTTTCTTGCCATAATACAAATTCTAACAGTGTATTCAGTAGGACTATCAGCTGTGTATCCACCAGACTTCTGCGCAACACAACTGATGGTCCCAACCCCATTTATAAGGCAAGAAATCCCACTTATTAAGCCTCACAGGGCACAACTGTGAAGTGAAAACCATTTCCTGTGACTACCTCTTGAAGCTATCAAGAGAATGCCAAGAGTGTGCAAAGCAGTCATCAAAGCAAAAGGTGGCTACTTTGAAGAACGTAGAATATAAGACATAATTTCAGCTGTTTCACACTTTTTTGTTAAGTATATAATTCCACATGTGTTAATTCATAGTTTTGATGCCTTCAGTGTGAATTTACAATTTTCATAATCGTGAAAATACAAAAAAATCTTCAAATGAGGTGTGTCCAAACTTTTGGTCTGATATATATATATATATATATATATATATATATATATATATATATATATATATATATATATATAATATTAATGTGTGTGTTATGTTATTACATAAGTGTGTCTATGTACATACATACATACATACATACACACCCATTTGTGTGTGTGTGTACATACATCATATACATAACACGGTGCTTTTATCTTGCGGAAACGGAGTGTCTCGCAAGATAAATTGACATGCTGCGGTCTAGAAAGACGCGCCGCATGTGCGTATACGCACGTCTGCCACCTGCGTCTTTGGACGCATAGTGGACGAGGGATTTCATAAAATCCCATCCACTATGCTATAACATCTGGCCGCTGCAGATTGGACGCTGCGGCTGTATGCAGCGTCCAATCCGCAGCAAATACCGAACATGGAAACTTTCCCTTATACTCCACTCCGGTGCCGGAACTGCTCCAGTGATGTCAGCACGATCTCCCCGGGGATCGCGTGACGTTATATCACGCAATCCTTTTGGCCAATCAGCGCTGGCTTTACTCTGCCTTTGGGAAAATCAAGACATATGGAGAAAGTTAGAGAGCAGCCACAGCTCTCACTTTCTATTGGATGTCAATTTTGTCTATAGGAGAGGAGAGTGAGGCCAGTACTGATTAGGCCGCATGGATCGCGTGAATACAATGTAACACACGACTAGGGTTGAGCATTCGATACTTCCGATACTGAAATCCAATGTAAGTTATGGAACAAAATATCGAAGTAGTATCGGAAGTACTTCGATATTTTGTTCCCATAGACTTACATTGGATTCAGTATCGAAGTATCGGAATGCTCAACCCTAAACACGACCCTGCGAGAGACTATGCTGAAACCGGACGCCAGAATAAGGCTGCATGCGCAGGATCAGGAATAGCAGCGTTTTGAACGCAGCACAAATGCAAAACGCTACGTTCTACAGTGGAAGCACAGTGAATGGGATTTATAGAAATCCCATTCCCACTGTGCTTCTATTTACCGCTGTGTAAAGTCACCTGCGGTTCGGATTTACAATCTGCAGCGTGTCAATTTATGTAGCGGAGAGCTGCAAATTTTGATCTGTTGAATGTCATTACATGCCTTGAATCCACATGTACTGACAAACAAATTTCAAAAAATCATAGGAAGCTTTTTCCACTATAAAAATACAAATTTTATTTAGAACATTTTTAAAATACATATACGGATAAAAATATCCAAATGGGGGACAACATTATGCAAAAAAAGCCTACAGAAAACAGGTACAGGTACAGTTGGTAGTGTTCAATAGTGAATATATCCGTATATCATGCTTAAAGCCACATTGACAAACAAGGGGTTATGTATATTTAATGTCTATCACATATACCACAGTGCATAGATTTTTAAGTAAAATATCCCCAAAACATATCTGTTAGCATAGGGTTAAAACGGACATAAAGATTGCCCTCCTACCAATAAAGCTAGCATTTAAATGTTTGCTATGCAAGTGAAGAGCATGCAGCAAGTGCTATAATTGTGCAGTAACCTGCATAACGATGCACAAAAAAGTTTTTAAAGTGTTGAAACTAGTAAGCTGCTGGTAGCTGCATTTAAATGTTTGCTATGCAAGTGCAGAGCATGCAGCAAGTGCTATAATATGTGCAGTAACCTGCATAACGATGCACAAAAAAAGTTTTTAAAGTGTTGAAAATAGTAAGCTGCTGGTAGGAGACCGTACCTAATTGCGGCTGCAGCACCCCTGACGCGCGTTTCGCGTTTAGCTTGTTCACAAGGGAGCGTGTGTGACAAACAAGTGCGGCAATTAGAACCCAGCATTGGGACACTGCGAAAATACGCTGTGTCCAAAAACGTTTCTATTCCTGATTGTAGGGACGTAGCCTAAGTATTATTTAACGGGGGGGAAACATAGGGGTTTGAGAACTACTACTTTTTGACCTTAAAGGGAATTTGTCACCCCATTTTTGGACTATGAGATACGGCCACCGCCATCAGGGGCTTATCTGCAGCATTCTGTAATGCTGTAGGTAAGCCCACGATGTCACCTGAAAGATAAGAAAAACAAGTTATATTATACTCACCCGGGGCGGTCCGGTTCGGCGCCTTCCATCTTCTAGCGAAGCTGGCATCCTCCTTCCGTCCCGTCGCGGCTCCTGTGCAGGCGTACTTTATCTGCCCTGTTGAGGGCAGAGTACAGTACTGCAGTGCGCAGGTGCCGGGAAATGTCAGAGAGGTCCGGCGCCTGCGCACTGCAGTACTCTGCTCTGCCCTCACTAGCGCAGATCAGTAGTGCACCTGCGCAGGAGCCGCGACGGGACTGAAAGAGGCCGGCTTCGCTAGAAGATGGGAGGCACCGGACCGCGACGCCCATCGGACTCGGACCGCCCCTGCATGAGTATAATATAACTAAGCCCCTGATGGATGGAGGTGGCCGTATCTCATAGTCCAAAATGAGGTGACAGATTCCCTTTAATATGTATACAATTTTTGTTAAAAAAAAAATAAATAAAATATATATATGGTGCTGCAGTGCTCTGTTTACATTGCTCACATCTGGTAGCCAACCGAGCCGATATCGGCTGATCGGTGGGTGACAACAACCCCCTATTGAATTCCTATTGATGACCTTTGCAATGTGCATACAGCGGGGAAAATAAGCATTTGATATAGTGACGATTTTGCACATTTCCCCACCGACAAAGAATGGAAAGGGCTATAATTATTATCGTAGGTACACTTCAACTGTGAGAGACAGAATCTAAAAAAAATCCAGAAAATCACATAGTATGATTTTTAAATAATCAATCTATCAAAAGGCAAGACTTCTGGCTCTCACAGACCTGTTAGTTTTTCTTTAAGAAGCCCTCCTACTCTACACTCAATACCTGTATTAATTGCATCTGTTTTAACTTGTTACCTGTTTAAAAGTCACTTGTCTACACAATCACACTCCAACCTCTCCTCCATGTCCTAGACCAAAGAGCTGTCTAAGGACACCAGGGACAATATTGTAGACCTGCACAAGGCCAGTGACCATCTGGATGATTCAGAGGAGGCACCAGAGAATGTCAGATGAGACTAAAATAGAACTTTTTGGTATTAACTTCACTCGCCGTGTTTGAAGGAGGAATACAACATAAAGAACACCTTCCCAACCGTGAAGCATGGTCGGGGAAACATCATACTTTGGGGGTGCATTTCTGCAAAGGGGACAAGATGACTGAACCACATTGAAGGGAAGATGGATGAGGTCATCTATTGCTAGATTTTTTTCCAACAACCTCCTTCCCTCAGTAAGAGCATTGAAGATGGGTCGTGGCTGGGTCTCACCATGACAATGACCCAAAACACACGCCAGGGCAACTAAGGAGAGGCTCTGTAAGAAGCATTTCAAGGTCCTGGGGTGGCCTAGCCAGTCTCCAGACCTGAACCTAATAGAATATTTTTGGAGGGATCTGAAACTCTGTGTTACCCAGTGACCTCTTCGAAACCTGGATAAGATCTGTATGGAGGAGTGGGCCAAAATCCGTTAATGTAATTTTCTGTTTTTTATTTTTAGATTTCTGTCTCACAGGTGAAGTGTACTTCCGATAAAAAAATACAGACCTCTCCATTCTTTGTAGGTGGGAAAACTTGCAAAATCGGCAGTGTATCAAATACTTTAATTTTCTCCATTGTAGATACAATATACATCAATATGTTGTGCCAAATAATTGTTTTTGCGGTTGTTTTGAGAAGTGTTTTGTTTTTTTACTTCATTCAGTTGTTTTAGGGTTTTCAAAAATTGTCACTATTGCTTTTTCTAACATCTCAGAAATATTTTTCCCGCCTATCCATCAAGCATAGATTGATGCCTTAGACCAAATTTTCATACTCCTTGAGTTTTGGCTGACACATTCCAGGACAAATCCCTGGAGACAAGAAGCCATTTTGCCTAGATATTTGCTGCTGTTGCCTACGGCGACTTTCTCACAATGAGCTTTTGTTGAGTTTTTGACATTGCAGTTTTTGCACCTATTATTTAAAATGGGTTACTTGAGATTTTTTTATTGTGTTTTGTCTCTTGTTGGCATGTCATGCTTTAACCCCTTCATGACCCAGCCTATTTTGACCTAAATGACCGGGCCATTTTTTTGCAATTCTGACCAGTGTCCCTTTATGAGGTAATAACTCAGGAACGCTTCAACGGATCTTAGCGATTCTGAGATTGTTTTTTCGTGACATATTGGGCTTCATGTTAGTGGTAAATTTAGGTGTATAATTTTTGCGTTTATTTGTGAAAAAATGGAACTTTGGCCAAAATTTTGAAAATTTCGCAATTTTCAAATTATTAATTTTTATTCTGTTAAACCAGAGAGTTATGTGACACAAAATAGTTAATAAATAACATTTCCCACATGTCTACTTTACATCAGCACAATTTTGGGAACAACATTTTTTTTTGTTAGGAAGTCATAAGGGTTAAAAGTTGACCAGCGATTTCTCATTTTTACAGCAAAATTTACAAAACCATTTTTTTTAGGGACCACCTCACATTTGAAGTCACTTTGAGGGGTCTATATGGCAGAAAATACCCAAAAGTGACACCATTATAAAAACTGAACCCCTCAAGCTACTCAAAACTACATTCAAGAAGATTATTAACCCTTCAGGTGCTTCACAGGAACTAAAGCAACGTGGAAGGAAAAAATGGACATTTTAATTTTTCCAACAAAATTTTTCTTTTAGCATCAATTTTTTCATTTTTGCATGTGCAACAGGATAAAATGGACCCTAAAATTTGTTGGGCAATTTCTCCTGAGTACACAGATACCTCATATGTGGTCATAAACCACTGTATGGGCGCACGGCAGGGCTCAGAAGGGAAGGAGCGCCATTTGACTTTTTGAATGGAAAATATGCTGGAATATTTAGCGGTTGCCATGTCGCATTTGGAGAGTCCCTGTGTGCCTAAACATTGGAGCTCCCCCACAAGTGACCCCATTTTGGAAACTAGACCCCCAAGGAACTTATCTAGATGCAGAGTGAGCACTTTGAACCCCCAGGTGCTTCACAAATTGATCCGTAAAAAAAAGAAAGTACTTTTTTTTTTCACAAAAATTTTCTTTTAGCCTCAGTTTTTTCATTTTCACATGGGCAACAGGATAAAATGGATCCTAAAATTTGTTGGGCAATTTCTCCTGAGTACACCGATACCTCATATGTGGTCATAAACCACTGTTTGGGCGCACGGCAGGGCTCAGAAGGGAAGGAGCGCCATTTGACTTTTTGAATGGAAAATATGCTGGAATATTTAGCGGTTGCCATGTCGCATTTGGAGAGTCCCTGTGTGTCTAAACATTGGAGCTCCCCCACAAGTGACCCCATTTTGGAAACTAGACCCCCCAAGGAACTTATCTAGATGCAGAGTGAGCACTTTGAACCAGGGTGGATTTGATTTAAATCAAACTGATTTAAATCACGATTTAAATCCGATTTAAATCACTAGTCAGTAAGGCTTGATTTAAATCAGTGATTTAAATCAAAGTTTCTACCAGACCGGTATATCTAATTTCATCATGTGCGATACGCCCCAGACCGGTGTATCTAATTTCATCATGCGTGATATGCCCCAGACCGGTGTATCTAATCCCATAATGCGATACACTACACTCAGCACTGTATCTAGATACATGCAGTGTGTCATGTGCTGTGAATAATCCCAGTGTGTGATACTCTCCACGTATCTGTGCTCAGTTTATAATACAGCGAGCAGCATGAACTAACAGAATAGATGCTGCCGGTCGTCCTCAGTGACAGCCTACTTGTCAGTATCACTGGCAGTCCCCAACAAAATGGCTCCGCAATGGCTCCGCTCTGTGAGCCTAAACTACATCCTCTGTTATTACAAACACCTAGTAACGGAGGAGAGAAGTCACACGTGATCAGACCCCGCCTGCATTTACTACTGTCGCAATACGAGCTAGCAGTTTATATTTCAGCAGCTGCTCTGCCTAGTGTTTAAAAGTGGAAATACCAAACATTTTACAATTATTTTTCAGATTTTATTTCTGGCCTGCTGCCATTATAAGGAAAGAATGTAATAAACCTCAGATCGTACACACAAACAGATCCAGACTTGTTTGTCTGTGGCTATGCTGCAGTATTGTGCTCAAAGTTTCACTTTCATTTTCTTGTCTGCTTGCCCTTCCTCCTCCTCACACTTAGATTCACATTCTTCTTGTGTTGTGCAGATCTATTCCACTCCAAACAATCAGAAACATATTGTCAAACTTCTTGGACTTGGCACTGAAGGGGTTGATTCTGTATTCATATAGGTTTGTAGAACAATAGGATTAAGGTCTTTTTCTCAACTCTGTTCATGTTGTAAGAGGCTGGGACCTCTGCGGAGTCAAATTCAGTTTTGAGAACTGCGTAAGTAAAGCGAGCGTCTGTGATAATATAGGAGAGAAACTGCCCACTAATCCTACAGAAACCACTGGAAGAGCATGGCATTGTGAATGTTACACATATACAGCCTTTATTCTACTGAGTTAAACAACTCAGCTTTATCTCATGATGGAAGAACCTTTGGATGGTAAAATATTTTCCTCAAAAAGCAGTTTATTGAAAAAAATCCGATTTAAATCAAAAAAATCCGATTTAAATAAAAAAAAATCCGATTTTTTTGATTTTTTTTAAAAAAATCATTGATTTTTATCCACCCTGCTTTGAACCCCAGGTGCTTCACAAATTGATCCGTAAAAAAAAAAGTACTTTTTTTTTCACAAAAATTTACTTTTAGCCTCAGTTTTTTCATTTTCACATGGGCAACAGTATAAAATGGATCCTAAAATTTGTTGGGCAATTTCTCCTGAGTACACCGATACCTCATACACTACCGGTCAAAAGTTTAGGGTCACTTAGAAATTTCCTTATTTTTGAAAAAAAAGCATTTTTTTTCCAATGAAGCTAACATTAAATGATTCAGAAATACACTCTATACAGTGTTAATGTGGTAAATGACTATTCTAGCGGCAAACGTCTAGTTTGTAATGCAATATCTTCATAGGTGTATAGAGGCCCATTTCCAACAACCATCACTCCAGTGTACTTATGGTATTTTGTGTTCGCTAACTGTGTAAGAAGGCTAATAGATGGTTAAAATACCCTTTAAAAACCCTTGTGCAAGTATGTTAACACAGCTGAAAACCGTTTGGTTGATTAGAGAAGCTATAAACCTGACCTTCCTTTGAGCTTGTTGAGAATCTGGAGCATTACATTTGTTGGTTCCATTAAACTCTCAAAATGGCCAAAAAAAAAGAACTTTCTTGTGAAACTCGACAGTCTATTCTTGTTCTTAGAAATGAAGGCTATTCCATGCGAAAAATTACCAAGAAACTGAAGAATTCATACAATGGTGTGTAGTACTCCCTTTAGAGGAGTGCACAAACAAGCTCTAACCAGAGAAGAAAGACAAGTGGGAGGCCCCGCTGCACAACTGAGCAACAAGACAAGTACATTAGAGTCTTTAGTTTGAAAAATTGACGCCTCACAGGTCCTCAACTGGCAGCTTCATTAAACAGTACACATTAAACGCCAGTGTCAACATCTACAGTGAAGAGGCGATTTGGGGATGCTGGCCTTCAGGGCAGATTGGCAAAACAAAAGCCAATATTCCTCTGTCCAATGTCTGTGTTCTTTTGCCCACATTAATCTTTTCCTTTCATTTAAGCCAGTCTTAAATATGGCTCACTACACATCCGTCACTGAATGACGACACGTCGCGAACGCATGCCGCTTCATGGCATGCGTTGCGATGCGCACACAAATGGGGTGAATGGCAGCGTTAACGGACTGCGTTACACCGCGTTATACCGCGGTGAAACGCAGTCCATCTAACGGACTGCCATAATGCAATATGAACCCAGCCTGACCCTAAGGCCCAGTGCACACGACCTGCCTTTTACCTGCGTATTTAGCGCAGATTTGCTGCGGTTTTTCTCTGCGGTTTTACGCCTATAATGGAATAGGTGTAAAATCGCTGCGGAATCCGCACAAAGAATTGACATGCTGCGGATTTAAAACCGCAGCAAATCTGCGCTGAAAAATCTGCAGCATGTGCACAGCGTTTTTTTTTACCATTTATTTGCATTGTACTGTACATGGTTTCTGGATCTGCTGTGGATCATGCTGCGGATCAGCAGCGAAATCCGCTGCGGATCAGCAGCGAAATCCGCTGCGGATCAGCAGCGAAATCCGCTGTGGATCAGCAGCGAAATCCGCAACGTGTGCACAGGGCCTAATAGGGAAAAAAAAAATTCTTTATTTGTCCCTACCTATGACAGGGGGGTTTCACTTACTTTTTTTTATTTTGATCACTGTGACAGTTTATCACAGTGATGAAAATAAATTTTTTGACTCTGCAGGGCGCACTGCGCATGCGCCGGCCGGCGGGCGCACTGCGCATGCGCCCGCAATTTTCCAAGATGGCGGCGCCCATGAAGAATCCCGGGCAGCCGCCGGGAAGGATCCAGGGACATCGGTGGACCGGGAGAGGTGAGTATGGGGGTCGGAAGTGAGGGGGGGGGGATCGGAAGGTGGGGGCAGCGGAGGCCAGGACGAGGGGAGCTTTTAGTGACGGCGGTGACCGACCGCTGCCATCTTTCGGTGGCGGCGGCCGATCGCCGCCGTGAATCCGTGTGGGGGGGGTCAGGGCTCGGTGTCCAGCCATGGCAGATGCTATTGCAGCATCCGCCATGGCTGGATTGTAATATTTCACCAATTATATTGGTGAAATATTACAGATTGCTCTGATTGGCTGTTTCACTTTTAACAGCCAATCAGAGCGATCGTGGCCACGGGGGGGGGGGTTAAGCCAACCCCCCTGTGGTGAAGCACAAAGGGTCCTGTGCCGGCGGGTCGGGTGACCTTTCAGTGACCCCGGTCACCCGACCCACAGAACGCGATCCTTTCATGACGCCACATAGGCGTCATGGGTCGGATTGGCACTGACTTTCATGACGCCTACGTGGCGTCACAGGTCGGTAAGGGGTTAAATATAGCTGCTTTGTTTTTTATACTTCCTAGTATTTGGCTGTGACAAAACTTCATTGACATAGGTGTGGATTACATGCGTATTTGTTGCATTTCCGCAAGTGGAAACATATGGAAACATACTTAAACACATTTGTGTTTTGTAGCTGAAGAATTTCTGCACTTATTCTGCGAGTTAATGGGGAAATTCTGCTCCAAATACTCGTTTACTCACAAGAGAAATTGACATGTTGCGGAGTTGAAACGTGCACCACATATCAGTTTACATGAAAAAGAAGCACAATGGGCATAAGATTTTCTATAAATCCCATCCACTTTGCTGAACCTGTAAGACTTAATGCAGCAAAAACATGTAGCGTCAAGCACACCAAAAGCTCATTGTGGGAGCATAGCTTAAGGGCAAATCGCACAAGTGCAATCCGATAAAAAAATTGGAATGCATTCGGCCTAGTGTTGTTCCATGGGGCAGTGCACATCTGCGATTGTTTTCTCATGCCGATTTGGCATGCTGTAAATGCCTGTAAGAATCGAATCACACACACCCATACAAGTCTATGGGTGCTTGTGAAACATCTCACTGCACTCTGATGTCACCCAAGTGCAGCGGAGGAGATGGAGAAATTCTCTCATGCCAGAGGTTCAGAGCACTGACACTCAGATCTCGCTCGCAGCAGAGCTGGAGCCGACTTTCATTAGCATATCGCATCCGATGCTCTCGCATCACATACCTTACGCTAGTGTGACTCCGGCCTAACAGTTTGGTTCCTTTTTGTTTGTGAAAGTTATTATTTTAAGCGCTATTAGGGTATGTGCAGACGATCAGTAAACGCTGCCGGTTGGACGCTGCATACTTGGATGCTGCATACAACGTCCAGATGTTACAGCACAGTGGATGGGATTTTAAGAAATCCCATGGCCACTATGATCCACAGACACCCGCCGCTCACCCGTGGAGACGGACATGTGGCGGGTATCTCCAGACCGCAGCATGTCGATATTTCACCCATACAATGTATTGGCTGCACGGTTCAGTGAACACATCCGAATTCACCTGCGTTCAATAGACAGCAGAACTTTGGACGCAGCAATTATGTGCTGCGTCCAAAGCGCTGCCATGTCTGGATCATGTGCGCATACCTTGAAAAGTGGCTAAGGAAAAGAATAGTTAAAAAAAAAATGCTAGAGTGCTACTTTAAAGAGGAACTGTCGCCAGGTTAAAAGTGGTCAGTTTTTGCTTTGAATTTATTCTTGCTGCTCTCAAGTAGTCTTTTTTTTATATGTTAAAAATCCGTCATATGGATCCACCAGAGATGTGTCCCTTTTAATTTGTATGGTCTTTAGCAAAGGAGGGGGGGATAATAATGTAGAGCCACCTAAAGACACCCCCTCCAGATTAAATTAGCCATCAAGTGTGAGGAAAAATGCAGGCAAAAACGCAGCGCCGGAGTCCGCGTTAAAGGCATGGACACAGAGGATGACTTAAATATGTGTCATCAGTCCTGAAGGGGTTAAAGAGTAACAGTTAGAATTTATGAAATAATTAACCCCTTAATGACCGCCGATGCACCTATTAACGGCAGCAGTTAATGGTACTTATTCCCCAGTGCTGCTTTTTAACAGCGCTGAGAAATAAGGGTATAGCGCCCCCCCAGCGTCAGAGAATCTCCATGTTCTTGGCTAACGGGGGAGCTGAGACCCCGGAGAACATGTTTTGGGTTGGGTTTTACAGTCCCCAGTGTTGCGATAGCCATTATTCATCGAATTACAGCGACCGCAAGAAAAAAAGGTTAGATTTCCCATTTATTTCTCTCTTCTGATATGATCTAGCATACCAGAGAAGAGAGAAATGGGGTCCCCCGAGCACCTCCTCGGTACCTCCGGTGTCTTTGGACCCTCCGGTTCTGTCCCCTGGCCCTTGGCGTCTGCTTCCGGGAAGAAAATGGCGGGCGCATGCCCAGTGTGCCAGCCGAGATCGGCTGGCCGGCACCTGGCAACAATAAGTTTTTTCTATTGGTTCATTTTGATCACTGTGATAGACCCTTTCATAGTGATCAAAATAAAAAAATAGTAAATCAAACCCCCCTTTGTTACCCCATTAAGTTAGGTAAAAATTAATAAAATAACAAAAAAAGTATTTAGGGCTGAGGTTGGGGTTAGGGTTGGGATTAGGATCATGGGTAGGGCTGTGTTGGAGTTAGAATTAGGGGGTTTCCACTGTTTAGGCACATCGGGGGTTCTCCAAATGCGACATGGCGCCCGCCATTGATTCTAGCAAATTTTGGGTTCAAAAAGTCAAACGTTGCTCCCTCACTTCTGAGCCCTGCCGTGCGCCCAAACAGTGGCTTTCCCCCACATACGCGCTATCAGTGTACTCAAGAGAAATTGCTCAACAATTTTTGTGGTCCATTTTCTCTTGTTACCCTTGTGAAAATAAAAAAGTTTCGGTCTAAAGTAATTTTTTTTGTGAAAAAAGTTAAATGTTAATTTTTTCCTTCCACATTGCTTTAGTTCTCGTGAAGCACCTGAAGGGTTAATAAACTTCTTGAATGTGGTTTTGAGCACCTTGAGGGGTGCAGTTTTTAGAATGGTGTCACTTTTTGGTATATTCTGTCATATTCACCCCACAAATTCACCTTAAATGTGAGGTGGTCCCTAAAGAAAAAATGGTTTTGTAAATTTTGTTGGAAAAATTAGAAATTGCTGGTAAACTTTTAACCCTTATAACTTCCTAACCAAAAATAAAAAATGTTTCCAGAATTGTGCTGATGTAAAGTAGACATGTGGGAAATGTTATTTATTTACCATTTTGTGTGATATGACTGTCTGATTTAAGGGCACAAAAATTATTTATGAAAAACCTTTTTTTTTTCATGAATAAATGCAAGTCATACAGAAGAAATTTTATCACTAACATGAAGTGCAGTATGGCACAAAAAAAGTCTCCGAATCAGTGGGATACGTTGAAGCGTTCCAGAGCTGTGACAGTGGTCAGAATTGTAAAAATTGGCTTGGTCATTAAGTACAAAATTCGCCTGTCACTAAGGGGTTAATGGTACACAAGAAAATGAGAAACTTTGTAATATATCTTATGAGAAAAGTCTCATAAGGAGATGGCAGCTGCTGTGGATACAATTGTATGTAGACTGGAGGAGTTACAGGAGCCCCTCCTCCTATCCACATAGAAAAATATTTAGACTTGAGAGTCCTCAGTGGTTGATACTTTTAATGGCTAAGGCTGGAGTCACACTGGCGACTAAATCGTACCACTAGAATGCGATGAAATATTGCATTGCAGTCGAACCAATATTAATCAATGGAGTAGCTCCCATCATCCGATTTTTTGTGGTCCGATTTAAACGTGCGAGTGCAATCGCAGCATGCTGCGATTGTCACCGATTGTGGGTCGACTATCGCCAATGCAAGTCTATGGGAGCGATGAAAAGTGGGATTACAAACGGACCGCACGTGTGACTTGCGATTAAATCGCACAACGTTAAATGTCCATTTTGCTATGATGCCACTAAAAATCGGTAGTCTGTGGGTAATCGGATGTGAAACGTAAGCTACATGCTACAAAATCGCATCAACTACAAAAAATCGGATGCCAGTCGCATCAATGTTCATGAAATTTTTATCCGATTATTGACCGACTAAAACGGACCGATTTTTTAGACGTTGTGTGTGACTCCAGCCTTACTGAAAAGATGGTAACAAATTGCAAGCTTTCGAGACTACGCAGGTCTCTTCATCAGGCAAAGTCTTTGCCTGATGAAGAGATCTGCGTAGTCTCGAAAGCTTGCAATTTGTTACCATCTTTTCAGTTAGCCATTAAAAGGTATCAACCACTGAGGACTCTCAAGTCTAAATATTTTTCTATCTACTGGCTAACACGGTACGAAGATACACATCTTTCCTATCCACATAGAATCTCATCAGTAGCAGCCGCTATTTCTTCTCAGTAAAGTGAGTGCCGGTCTTCACTGATTGCAGATTTTACATCCGAATTGAGGATTTTGATAATGACTGCTCAATTTTGGTAGAGAAACAAGCTGATATTTCTCATTAGGTATATTGCAAAGTTGCTTATTTTCATGTGTACTTTTGATTATTATTATTATTATTATTATTATAATAGAAATAAAAATTATAATGACTAGCTTTAACATTAAAAAACTGCTCAATTCCATTTTGATAAAGACAAGGCAGACTCCAAACTCCAATGAGGTATCCAATTACTGCTGCCGAACTGAAACCTTTTGAAGTGGAGAAAGTACAACAGAGGGGGCAGAGCGAGCAAGAAGCCCAGACCTGTGCTTTTGCTTTTGTATTGAATGTTTCTGTCCCCAGTGCTGGATTCTCAGTTACACTGCTCAGTACTCCTATAAAATATGCTCTAGACAGGAAAGCAAAAATCCCTCATTAACCCCTTCATGACCCAGCCTATTTTGACCTTAATTTAAACCTTGCCATTTTTTGCAATTCTGACCAGTGTCCCTTTATGAGGTAATAACTCAGGAACGCTTCAACGGATCCTAGCGATTCTGAGATTGTTTTTTCGTGACATATTGGGCTTCATGTTAGTGGTAAATTTAGGTCGATAATTTTTGCGTTTATTTGTGAAAAAAATGGAAATTTGGCGAAAATTTTTAAAATTTTGTAATTTTTAAATTTTTAATTTTTATTCTGTTAAACCAGAGAGTTATGTGGCACAAAATAGGTAATAAATAACATTTCCCACATGTCTACTTTACATCAGCACAATTTTGGGAACATTTTTTTTTTGTTAGGGAGTTATAAGGGTTAAAAGTTGACCAGCGATTTCTCATTTTTACAGCAAAATTTACAAAACCATTTTTTTTAGGGACCACCTCACATTTGAAGTCACTTTGAGGGGTCTATATGGCAGAAAATACCCAAAAGTGACACCTTTATAAAAACTGCACCCCTCAAGCTACTCAAAACTACATTCAAGAAGATTATTAACCCTTCAGGTGCTTCACAGGAACTAAAGCAACGTGGAAGGAAAAAATGGACATTTTAATTTTTCCAACAAAAATTTTCTTTTAGCATCAATTTTTTCATTTTTACATGGGCAACAGGATAAAATGGATCCTAAAATTTGTTGAGTAATTTCTCCTGAGTACACAGATACCTCATATGTGGTCATAAACCACTGTATGGGCGCACAGCAGGGCTCAGAAGGGAAGGAGCACCATTTGACTTTTTGAATGGAAAATATGCTGGAATATTTAGCGGTTGCCATGTTGCATTTGGAGAGTCCCTGTGTGCCTAAACATTGGAGCTCCCCCACAAGTGACCCCATTTTGGAAACTAGACACCCTAAGGAACTTATCTAGATGCTTAGTGATCACTTTGAACCCCAGGTGCTTCACAAATTGATCTGTAAAAAAAAGAAAGAACTTTTTTTTTCACAAAAAAATTCTTTTAGCCTCAGTTTTTTTCATTTTCACATGGGCAACAGTATAAATTGGATCCTAAAATTTGTTGGGCAATTTCTCCTGAGTACACAGATACCTCATATGTGGTCATAAACCACTGTATGGGCGCACGGCAGGGCTCAGAAGGGAAGGAGCGCCATTTGACTTTTTGAATGGAAAATATGCTGGAATATTTAGCGGTTGCCATGTCGCATTTGGAGAGTCCCTGTGTGCCTAAACATTGGAGCTCCCCCACAAGTGACCCCATTTTGGAAACTAGACCCCCTAAGGAACTTATCTAGATGCATAGTGAGTACTTTGAACCCCCAGGTGCTTCACAAATTGATCCTTAAAAAAAAGAAAGTACTTTTTTTTCACAAAAATTTTCTTTTAGCCTCAGTTTTTTCATTTTTACATGGGCAACAGGATAAATTGGATCCTAAAATTTGTTGGGCAATTTCTCCTGAGTACACAGATACCTCATATGTGGTCATAAACCACTGTTTGGGCGCACGGCAGGGCTCAGAAGGGAAGGAGCGCCATTTGACTTTTTGAATGGAAAATATGCTGGAATATTTAGCGGTTGCCATGTCGCATTTGGAGAGTCCCTGTGTGCCTAAACATTGGAGCTTCCCCACAAGTGACCCCATTTTGGAAACTAGACCCCTAAGGAACTTATCTAGATGCATAGTGAGCACTTTGAACCCCCAGGTGCTTCACAGAAGTTTATAACGCAGAGCCGTGAAAATAAAAAATCATTTTTTTTTCTCAAAAAATCATTTTTTAGCCCACTATTTTTTATTTTCACAATGGTTACAGGAGAAATTGTACCCCAAACGTTGTTGTCCTGTTTTTCTTGAGTACGCTAGTACCCCATATGTGGGGGGGAACCACTGTTTGGGCACACGTCAGGGCTCGGAAGGGATGTAGTGACGCTTTGAAATGCCGACTTGATGGAATGGTCTGCGGGCATCTTGTTACATTTGCAGAGCCCATGATGTGCCTAAACAGTAGAAACCCCCCAAAGTGACCCCATTTTGGAAACTAGACCCCGCAAAGAAGTTATCTAGATGTGTGGTGAGCACTTTGAACCCCCAAGGGCTACACAGAAGTTTATAACGCCCGGGCATGAAAATAAAAAAATCATATTTTTTCCACAATCATGATCTTTTAGTCCCCAATTTTTATATTTTCCCAAGGGTAACATGAGAAATTAGACCCCAAAAGTTGTTGTCCAATTTGTCCTGAGTATGCTGATATCCCATATGTGGGAGAAAACTACTGTATGGGCACACGTCGGGGCTCGGATGGGAAGTAGTGACGTTTTGAAATGCCCACTTGATGGAATGGTCTTCGGGCGTCATGTTACGTTTGCAGAGTCCCTGATGTGCCTAAACAGTAGAAACTCCCCACAAGTGACCCCATTTTGGAAACTAGATCCCCCAAGGAACTCCTATAGATGTGTGATAAGCACTTTGAATCTCCAAGTCCTTCACAGAAGTTTATAACGCAGAGCCGTAAAAATATAAAATCATTTTTTTTCCACAAAAATAATTTTTTAGTCCCCAATTTTTTTTCCCAATGTTAACAGGAGAAATTAGAACCCCCAAAGTTGTTGTGCAATTTTTCCCGAGTACGCTGATACCCCATATGTGGGGATAAACCACTGTTTGGGCATATGTCGGGGCTTGGAATAAAGGGAGCACTGTTTGACTTTTTGAACGCAAAATTTGCAGGAATCAATGGTGGCGCCATGTCGCGTATGGAGACCCCCTGATGTGCCTAAATAGTGGAAATCCCTCAATTCTAACCCCAACCCTAACCCAACACACCCCTAACCCCAACCCTAACCCTACACACACCTAACCCTAATACAAACCCTAACCATAACCCTAACCCCAACACACCCCTAACCCTAATCCCAACTCTAACCATAACCTAACCACAAGCCTAACCCTAATTCCAACCCTAACCCTAATTCCAACCCTAACCCTAATTCCAACCCTAACCCAAATTCCAACCCTAACCCTAATTCCAGCCCTAACCCTAATTCAACCTTAACCCTAATGCTAACTCTAACCCTAAGGCTGGGTTCATATTGCGTTTTACCAGCCCGTTCAACACGTAGTGTTGACCGGCTGGTAACGGTATAGCATAACGCGATCGCGTTATGCTATACCCGCTAGCGCAGATGAATCAGCAGATGATTCATCTGCGCTAGCGGTGACGGAGCCCAGACGCTGCAGCTCGTGTCCGAGGCTCCTTCACTGAATGACGGCACGTCGCGAGGATCCCCAGCAAAATCCGCCGCGGACCCGCAGCAAATCCGCCGCGGACCAGCAGCAAAATCCGCCGCGGATCAGCAGCAATATCCGCCGCGGATCCGACAATATCCGCCGCGGATCCGCAGCAATATCCGCCGCGGATCCCCAGCAATATCCGCCGCGGATCCCCAGCAATATCCGCCGCGGATCCCCAGCAAAATCAGCTGCGGATCAGCAGCAAAATCCGCTAGGAAAAAAAAAAAAAATCTTTATTTTTTTATTTGTCCCTACCTATGATAAAGGGGGGGTTCATTTACTTTTTTTTATTTTGATCACTGTGACAGTTTATCACAGTGATCAAAATAAATTTTTGAACACTGGGGGGCGCACTGCGCATGCGCCGGCCGGCGGGCGCACTGCGCATGCGCCCGCCATTTTCCAAGATGGCGGCGCCCATGAAGAGGCCCGGGCGGACGCCGGGACCGATCCAGGGACATCGGTGGACCAGGAGAGGTGAGTAGGGGGGTCGGAAGGTTAGGGGGGGGATCGGAAGGTGGGGGCAGCGGAGCAAAGGAGGAGGGGAGCAGATAGTGACGGCGGTGACCGATCACCGCCATCTTTCGGTGGCGGCGGGCGATCGCTGCCGTGACTACGTGTGGGGGGTCAGGGTTCGGGGTCCAGCCATGGCAGATGCTATTGCAGCATCGGCCATGGCTGGATTGTAATATTTCACCAATTAAATTGGTGAAATATTACACATTGCTCTGATTGGCTGTTTCACTTTTATCAGAGCGATCGTGGCCACGGGGGGGGTTAAGCCAACCCCCCTGTGGTGAAGCACAAAGGGTCCTGTAACTGAGGGTCGGGTGACCTTTGAGTGACCCCGGTCTCCCGCGCAGGAACGCGATCCTTTCATGACACAGGGTATGCGTTATAGGTCGGATTGGCACCGACTTTCATGACGCATACGCTGTGTCAAAGGTCGGGAAGGGGTTAATGTGTGTGCTGTGTATGGGCGATTTCATAGCAGCCCTGTCTATCCACGAGAGCTCAATCAACTGAAAATTAGAGAGATCCTGTAACTGGGACAAAATGCTGAATAAGTGATGCAGTGGTCTGAAATTTTGCTATTCCTCTCACACACGCTCTAATATGATTGTTGCATGTGAAGGTTAATACTGGAGCTCTAGGGCTACCAAATTCAGTGTCTCAACTTTACTGTTCATTGGTACTTTGTGAATTAGGTTTTCATGTGGAAAAGAGCAGAGAATGGTAAGAGTAGTGGAAAACACACTGCTAGCAAGCATGGAGCAATAAAACATGAGTGATGACACAAGCTTCACTCTGGAAGAGAAACACTGTGCTTAAACATGTTGTGCCAACTGTAGCGTTTCACAAACTAGGAACGTTTTTGTTTTGTTTCCTTGTGTGTGCTGTATGCTTTGGCTTAGGCCTCTTTCACACACCAGTTTTTTGCCGTCCGTCACAATCCGTTGGCTCGACGGATCCGTCCCAGATTATGAAAAACTGATGCAACGGATCCGTTTTTTCATCCGTTTCTTGACAGATCCGTTTTTAAAAGCCGGTTTTAGTGCGCTGTACAGTAAAATCACACTGACATGTTTAATAAAGAATCTAAAGAATAGATGTGTGTGTGTGTGTAATATATATATATATATATATATATATATATATATATATATATATATATATATATATTATATATATATATTTATATATATATATATATATGTGTGTGTGTGTATATATGTGTGTGTATATATCTCAATCTCTCCCTGAGACACATATATATATTTATAGTTCATAGAATTCTACATAGCATAATAGCCGCTAAATCAATTGCCGGCTTCAGTAAAATCATTACCGAACCCGACATGATATGACACATGGTTTACATATAGTAAAACCATGCCATATCAAAACGATCTATATATGTCAGTGTTTAATCAATTTAGTAGTTTGTGTTAGGACAAATTTGGAACTCAAGGGGTTAAATTTAAGGCTATAATCGCGGAAAAAATTTGCGTGGGCTCTCGCGCAATTTTCTCTGCCAGAGAGGGAAAGCCAATGAGTGAGGGCAAATATTAATAGCCTAGAAAGGGACCATTGTTTTTGGCCCCCCTGGCTACAAACATCTGGCCCCAGCCACCCCAGAAATATATATATTTTATGTGTATATATCTATTCTTTTGTTTGTGTTTTAACCTGTCAGGAGCATGCTCAGTTAAAAAAAAAAAAAACAAACAAATCCGTCGCCGGAATCCGTCATTTGACGGATGAAGACGGAACCTGCACCCTTAGGCTTCCATTATAGCAAACGACTGACAGCAATGAATTTGTTGCTGTCCGATTTTTCTACGGAGACAAAATAACGTTGCTTTGTGCGTCATGTCCGGCCGATGGACCAAAAATTTTCGACGGATCCATCGAACAACGGATGAAACGTGAGGCCATCCGTCGCTAATACAAGTCTATGAAAAAAAAAAAAACGGATTCTGCGGCATCAGTCGCCGGATACGTTTTTTTCAAAAATCGATGGATTGTGACTGATGGCAAAAAACCGATGTGTGAAAGGGGCCTTAGTCAGTGTTCCCATGTGCAGGTGTATTTTTTTTTTTTTGAGAATGCAAATGGTCTCAAATATTCACACCGTGTTCTATGCCCTTCCTGTGTCAGTTTATGGTTTCCCTATGATGTCTGTAAGACTGTATAAAAAAAAAGGAAGGTGTGTAATATACACACTGTTAGGATATGTGCAGACCTGGTATTTTGATGCAGTCAAAAACCGATGAGTAATTGCGAACCGATTCAGAAAACTGTCCTTTCGGGAGTTTTTGGAGGATTTTTTTTATATTCCTGATATTGTTTTGACCAGTTTGTGAACATTTTTTGCAGCCTTTGTAGGTTACCATGTGTAGTTTAAAATGGATTCCATCAGGCTATTTGCCCGTGTTCCGGATGTAGCATATTTTTGCTGCGTTCTAAGGCTAAGTTCACACGTTGCGGAATTACCGCGGAAATATCCGCGGCAATCCCTCACTTCTCCCGCGGGAAATACGCATTTTTTTTGTATGCGTATTCCCGCCAGAAACTAGCGTTTTGGAAGCGTAATTAACTTGCAGAATGCTAGCGTTTTCCTAGCGATCTGTAGCATCGCTTGGAAAACTGATTGACAGGTTGGTCACACGTGTCAAACATAGTGTTTGACACGTGTGACCAACTTTTTACTATTGATGCCGCCTATGCCGCATCAATAGTAAAAAGATCTAATGTTAAAAATAATAAAAAAAATAATAAATAATGATATTCTCATCTTCCGGCGGCCCCTGCAGCTTTCCTGCCTTCAGCGACGCTCTCGGCAACTCCCGGTCCCAGGAGTCCTTTGCGACAAATCACCCCGATGACGTAGCATCACGCGAGACCGCTACGCCATCTGGGTGATTCTCGCAAAGGACTCCTGGGACCGGGAGTTGCCGGGAGCGTCGCTGAAGGCGGGAAGGCTGCGGGGGCCGCCGGAAGGTGAGAATATCATTATTTTTTATTTTAACTATTGTTTTACCAGGGATATGGTACCCAGGGCCTGGAGGAAAGTCTCCTCTCCTCCAGACCCTGGGTACCACCGCACATGAACCGCTTACATTCCGCAAAATTAATGAACATGTTGCTATTTTTTCCGCGAAGCGTTTTTTTCACGGAAAAAAACGCAACATGTGGCCAAAACATGCGGAATCAATTAACATGTATAGGATGCGTAATGCTTGCGTTTTTTTCGCGTTTTTACCGTGGAAAAAACGCGAAAAAAACGCAAATATTCCTGAACGTGTGCACTTAGCCTAAACGTTAGTCTATTGTACACAGGTAACGCATGTGTTCACTGAAAAATGCGGATTTACCGCATCCAATTTATTCTGTTAATGTAATTTCTGTTGTGGAGACTAGCATCTCCGCAAGAGAAATTGACATGCTGTGGTCCTGAAAGATATGTTGCATGTCGGTTTCCGCAGGTTATCCGTGGGTGCACATAGTTACATATTGGACATGAGACTTCTAGAAATCCCATCCGTTATGCTTTAACATCTGGCCACTGCGGTTTTGATGCTGCATAAACACCCAGAGTCAAAACCGCAGCAATTCCTCAATGTATCCTAAGGATCAGCTTCAAAAAAGTGACATGTACCTTCTTTTCTCCCATCAGACGTTTTTCAAAACCTCAAGTGGGAGAAAAACTAAACATATAAACAGCAATGTGGATTTTACAATAGAATGAACACAGACTCCTTTTTTCAGGCGCCTTAACAAATTTCCATGAGTACATAGCATTAAGAGTCTACTCTGCTTCATACTCCCAACAGTTGTTATGTGATCAATCGTTTGCGATTTGGAGACTTGCATCCCATTCTTTTCAGAGAAATAAGTCACATGTGAGTAGTCACATGATTACCGCAGGGACTTTGAGATGGCAAAATCTTAACACACACGTGCATACTGTTAGGATTCGCAGTGTTACGTTCTTTAGTTTTATACATGGTTCGGCCAACCCCTTTATTCTCACACAGGACTGTATATACTACTCGCAACATGCTGTGGAACATGGTCCTGTATTTAGGCCCATAAAGCTTACAATGTGTGTAAATGTCTTAATAATTGGAAATCTTTATCTAGCAATATTTTCTTCTCAAAGTGTCTCAGTGCTAGGTCTGGCATTGCAATACCAAACACAGCCTATGCTCTGACATTGCAATCTTCCTTGATATTACCCTTTAATGCTGCAACATGTGATATTTTGTTGAAAATGATGTGTTTCCATAATGTGCCTGGCTACGATAGTCTTTACTGGTACTGGTGTTTTCACTTTTTCTTGTCCCACGTATACTCATTAAATTGGTCATATTAGATAGTAGTTTAGGTGCCTGTTCAGATTGTGTAAGAATGTAAAAGCTAGTTAAAAATAAAAAGAGGAGGAAGCAAGAAAGTAGTGATGTCTGAATGGATAAGTGCACTACCATTAGTATTGAGATTCTATACTAGTCAGCTGGAGGATCTTTCTGCTCCATGACCTGAAAAGTCAGCAAGCAAACACATGTATTTACACTCTGCATCATTTCTGTGAGGGCTCCCTAAGGGTATGTGCACACGTTGCGAATTTTGATGCGTTTTCGCAGCCTTTTTAGACGTGTGGAATTGCCTCAAATCCGCAGTGCGTTGTGCACACAATGTTAATCAAGTGGAAATGCAAAAACGCTGTGCACATGCTGCGGAAAAAAACTCGCAGATTAGCAGCGTTTTATTTTCCGCAGAATGTCAATTCTTTGTGCAGAACTGCAGCGTTTCTGCACCTATTGACTTGCATTGAGTCGGGCACATCAACAGCTAAACCGCAGGTCTAAGGGTATGTGCACACTTTGAGTATTTGGCACAGAAATTTCTGCACCATTTCTGCATCTCTTGGCAGGAAAACGACAGTGGCAAAAATGTGTGTTTTGTTGCATATTTTTCCCCACTCATTAGGGTAAGTTCACCCCAGGCATTTTATTTTCTGCAGCAAAACGTGATCTCTCAGCAGGAAAGAAGCTGCAGAAAAAAGGCATGTTTTCCTTGATTTTTTTTTTTAGGTTTTGGCATACTAGATTTGTGCATGCTGATGAACTTTAGTGTTGAAAAAAGTCCTGTTCTATAGAATCAGGTTTTGGCACAAAAAACGTAGCATTCATTTCAGTGATTGGAAAACGCGGATTGAAGTGACCACGCTCCTTTGTGCAAAAAAAAAAAAAACATGCAAAGCACAAAGGCCAGATGACAAAAAAAAAACCAAGCTGTGTGCATGAGTTTTCAGACATCTCATAGACTTTGCTGGTACTGTAAAACAAAGCTGAAAATTTGCATAAAAAAAACACAAAAACTGCAATAACGCCTAGTGTGAACTTCGCCTTAATCCCCGTCTCACACAGCGATCTCGCTAGCGAGTCACTACTTTTGTGACACAGCAGCGATCTCCCCAGCGATATCGCTGTGTGTGACATTCAGCGACGATGAGCCCCCCTGCTGGGTATCGCTGATCGTCGCTGAATGTCCTGGAAATTTTTTTGATCGCTGGTCTCCCGCTGGCAGGCACGCATCACTGCGTGTGACAGGCGGGAGACCAGCGATCCGCTGGTAACCAAGGTACACAGCGGGTTTCCAGGCGCAAGGCTGTGCCCGGAAACCCGACTTGTACCTTGGTTACCAGCTCCCTGCATCAGGGCGCTGGTATCCAAGGTACACAGCGGGTAACTAAGCGATGTTACCCGCAGTATCGCTGTGCTGATCGCTGCCCTGAGCTGCCTGTTTGGCAGCTCAGCAGCGATCATGTAGCGACACACCAGCGATCCTGATCGTTGTCGGGATCACTGGTGTATCGCTATGTGAGACCCGGGCTTTAGTATGGGTGAAATCTGCAGTAAAACCCCTGAAACAATTGACTTGCTGGAGATATAAACAAGCACCGTTTCCATGAAACTTCAGGATTCTCATTCACTTGCTGGCATCAGGAAACCCTTCAGGTTTTATGACAAACCTGCACTGAAAAAAAAATGCAGCAAAAACGCAACGTGTGCACACAGCCTTACCCGTACAAATTATCATGGCACTATAAGGCTAAGTGCACATGTTCAGGAATGTGTGCAGAATTTTCCTGAGCAAAACCGGACTTTTTTCGCGGTAAAAATGCGCGGTTTTTGCGTGGATTTTGCTCGTTTATACCGGGATTTTTCCCTGAACTTTCTAGGTCAATAATATAGCGGGAAAAACGCTAGAATTATGCGAAATTAATGAACATGTTGCTTTTTCCGCGATGCGTTTTTTTCGCGGAAAAAACGCACCATGTGCACAAAAATGGCAGAATTCATTGTAAATAATAGGATGCTTTATTCATGCGTTTTTTACGCGTTTTTGCTGCGAAAAAAATGCGGAAAAAAACCAAAAATAATCCTGAACGTGTGCACTTAGCCTAATACGCACATATCATTGATCAAAGGAAGGAGAAATCTGTATTACTACGGGCTTCTTCTCATCTATAAATATACTAGCTGAAGAGCCCGGCGCTGCCCGGGCATAGTAACTAACTACGGTTAGTTATAACAAATTATGATTATATCTCTATATGTCCTCTGTTGCCTATAGTAACCAAAGAGAGCTCATATTAATGACCTATGGCAAAATAGAAGTTGAGCTGTGATTGTTTGCTATAGGCAGCCTGATAAATCCCCAGCCAACAAAAAGCATTCCCCTCTGGCAGTATATATTACCTCACACATACAAATAATATACAGCTCATGTGACTGACATATGGCTTATTTCCCTATATGGCAAATTTATAACAAATTGGTCTTGTAGTTTGGCTGGTTATTAATCAGATATTTATTTTTAAAAGATAAAAATACCAGACGTGTGTGTGTTTTTAATGCGCGCAATTTTGAACACGTGGGGTTAAAATGTCGACTCAAAACACAGCCTATGATGCTCCCGAGGTCGAAACGTGCGGGTGTACAAAATTTCATGCCCGTAAATGCAGATTCCTATGCCGGACATAGACACAAGTATTCAGCTTTCTCCCCATTATGTAGATAGGGCCAAAATTGTTTGGCGATTTGGAACGTGCGGGGGTTAAAATTTCCATTCAACACATAGCCTATGATGCTCCTGGGGTTGAGATGTGCGGGCATGCAAAATTTCATGCCCGTAAGTACAACGGTGCAGATTCCTATCCCGGGCCAAAATTATTTGCCGATTTGGAATGCGCGGGGTTAAAATTTCGACTCAAAACCTAGCCTATGACGCTCCCGGGGTCGAGATGTGCGGGTGTGCAAAATTTCATGCCGTAAATGCAGATTCCTATGCCGGACATACACACAAGCATTCAGCTTTCTCCCCATTATGTAGATAGGGCCAAAATTGTTTGGCGATTTGGAACGTGCGGGGGTTAAAATTTCCATTCAACACATAGCCTAGGACTCTTTCGGGGTCGAGACGTGCGGGCGTGCAAAATTTCATGCACATAAGTACAACGGTGCGGATTCCAATCCCGGACAAACATACCCAAATACATACACACATACATACATTCAGCTTTATATATTAGATTCATGCAGTATCAATGCAGACACTTTAATTTCATCTACCACTACAGAAAATATTGGATAAATTTACGGAGTGGATCTGTCAATATTAAATAGGTCTCATTTTTTTTTTCTTTATTGAGAAACCATATTTTTTTTGTGTCCTGATTTATTTTAGTTGTATTTCTTTTGTTTTAGTTTTTTTTTAACGATGTTTAATTATAAGTTTGGTGCTTTGTATTGTGAGAGGTGCCCTGAAAAGAATGCGCTGGAGGAATAACTGGATCAGCCTCTGAATGACCTGTCTGCAGCTTAGGTTTCCTTGGACTAGAGCTCCACCTTGTGATATTTACATAAGGCAAAATCTCAAAGCTGAGAAAATATATTTGTTTCTCTTTCCAGATGATAGAAATATTTAGCATAATTTATAAATGATATAACATTTTTTTTCCTCTTATAGCAGGGAGCAGCACAGATTTATAGCCCTATTACTGGCCAGTTATGTATGTATATGCGCATTCTGGCAATATTCTGTTGCTTCATGTGATGTTTCTCAGTTGACCAAGAAACCAAAGACATTATTAATTGTAATATTTTAAGTTTAGGGAAAGGTTGTAGATTGTGACTTTATTGAAAACTGTGGGTGGATGTATTTGTGCTTTTATTCTTTCAATTTGGCCTGCTTTGACATTCACCGTCATTGTGTACTGTACCGTATTGCAAAGTTCAGATCACATCGCTCCTTGTGAGTGTGGTTTATTATTGTGCTTTGGAAAAAGCACTATATTGTTATTCACATTATTCTTTTTCCGTGTTCTTCTTCTCCAGATTTGCGCAATTAATACAGCCCGAACCGCTCGGTGTACAGACTCCGTTCAAACAAGGTTTTGAAGCTAGCTGCCGTGACAGGTGTGCTAAGTATTTTTGGAGTCGATCGGATTTTTTGCTTTTTAACCCTTTACGTTTGAAAAAAAAATCTTCCCATTGGAATGCATTGATTTTGAACTTAAATGTACGTCTCGGGCTTGGAATTTTTTAAAATCGAAAAATGATATTTTTCCTCCGACTGTTAACCCCCTGAGGACATTTTTGTAGAAAAAAATTTTTGCCACCTCAAAACGTGCGTAAAAAAAATGGCGTAAAAATAAATTGCCATAGGAATTAATGGCCCCATTGTAATCAATGGGCTCCCATATAAATCAATAATATAGCTGTGAGGCGTTTGTAAGGACCAACTACCACACCAGCTATAAATAACCCGGTTGCTAGGTGACAACCCATGAACTATAGTGACCCCGGGTAGTAGGTGGCACAGCCATGAATTTTAATGACCTGAACTGGAAACACAAACTCCCATAGGAATTTAAATAGCCATAGATTATTGCAGAGGCTGCCATGTATGCAAATCTAGCATCATCACATGACCTTATTGGCCAATAGAATCTTGTAGGTACTTCATTCACGGCTAACTGGGATACACAAGGTCACATGACAACTACTGGCCAATGGAAGCTCCCAGGTTCTAATGTTGTTGCCTCACTGAACTGACAGTCAAATATTTCTTCTCCAGAACGTCCCAGGGCCCTGCAATTTTGGCCCCCAAACATCACAGGGGCCCGCAATGTTGGCCCCAAAACGTCACGGGGCCCGGCAATGTTGGCCCCCAAACATAACGGGGCCCCGCAATGTTGGCCCCCAAACATAACGGGGTCCCACAATGTTGGCCCCCAAACATAACGGGGCCCCGCAATGTTGGCCCCAAACATAACGGGGCCCCGCAATGTTGGCCCCAAAACCTCACGGGGCCCCGCAATGTTGGCCCCCAAACGTCACAGGGCCCCGCAATGTTGGCCCCCAAACGTCACAGGGCCCCGCAATGTTGGCCCCCAAACATAACGGGGCCCCGCAATGTTGGCCCCCAAACGTCATGGGGCTCCGCAATGTTGGCCCCCAAACGTCACGGGGCCCTGCAATGTTGGCCCCCAAACATCACGGGCACCGCAATGTTGGCCCCTAAACGTTACAGGGCCCCGCAATGTTGGCCCCCAAACGTCACAGGGCCCCGCAATGTTGGCCCCCAAACATCACGGGGTCCGCAATGTTGGCCCCCAAACATAACGGGGCCCCCCAATGTTGGCCCCCAAACGTCATGGGGCTCCACAATGTTGGCCCCAAACGTCACGGGGCCCCGCAATGGTTGATGCTATGATGCTATGCC